>JAUIRK010000857.1:0-257489 GCA_030549495.1 Nectonema munidae | reverse complement strand
ACTCTCACCACCGTCGATAACCCTATAACAAACTAATCTGCTTTTCTCTTCTACTTTTAGGACAACCTATCTCTACCAACATCTGCATCTTCCTTAACCAACTCTCAAGCTTACGCGAGCATATCAGCTCACGCTGGAAAGTGCTTTGAAATCTACCTACCTACCTACCTACCTACCTACCTATATATTTTTGAAAATATTTCGCTAAATTTCGTTAGTTTAAAATTTAAATCTGAACCCTTTAATCTTACAAAAAATTAAATTAATAAGGTAATATTATAAATTTCAATTTCATTTGTATGAAGAAAATAATATATTATAACTATAACATTTTGCTTATTATAACTCTTGGCTTTTTCTTAGATATTACTTAATTTAATTACCTACTGAGAAAAGTCCTTAACTTTTATTTTTCTCTTTTATTTCTAATAAATAATAATAATTTTGATTTTTTTAATAGATCTATGATTTTCTATATTTTCATTACATTGTATAAAAATTTGGCACCTCAGAAATTATTTTGTTTATAAAAATATAAATATAAATAATTGAGTAATAGTTGTTTTAAAAATAATGCTTTTCAAAATATTATGTTTATGTAGCCGCTGCTATTTTAGAAATTAGTATGCCGAAACTATCCATAAAATGAACTTTATCTTTCTCAATGAGTTTTTATATAAATTAAGCAGCCATTTTTGTACACTGGTGTCCCATTGTGCCTGAAATGTTAAAACATGTTTTTCAGGTATTTGTTTTTATTAAATCTAGCACGACTGTTCCCAGACGAGTTTATTTTTAAATAAAGTCATCTGCTTATATGAAAAACATCAATCTTATGAGTAAACGTTTCATAATTCTGGTCCTTAAGGTTTTAAATTATAAATAAACGATTAGTTTTTTTAAAATGTTAGCTTTAAAAGGTTTTACTGAAAAAAAAAAAATTTTTTTTCCAATTTTTTTGTGGTTTTCCAGTACAATGAATTTTATGTTTATAAATTTTTTTTGTAATGTTGATTAAAGTATTCCTACTTACTTTTCATTTAAACCTCTTTGCTTTGATTTTGTATTTTTAGAAATGGAATTTTCTGCTATGCCTTAGCCCTCCAGTTACCTGCTATGATTTTTAATGATTATTATTTTGAAATTATTTTTGTTCTTTTAATAAATATATTACTATTTCATTATGATTTATTACTAAATAATTGGGAGGCCTAAGTATCATTTTCTAGAAACTCCTTTTATTTTCCATTGTTACTTTTGTTGTTAGTTATAAAAATCCAAATTTGCTACTTAAACCTTGGTATTGTCCCATCCAAATAGTGATGGGACGATACAAAAGTTTTATTTGATTTCGATTATTATTAATAAAATATACGATTCCGATTCTTAAATTGAAACATCAAATATTAAAAACATATATTAAATTCCCATTTATGTTTGATAAGACCTAAGGTAGCATAATGAACAAGATAAATCGAAAGAATACGATATTAAAAAAAACCCAATTCAGCAGAACCTGCATAAATTTTTAATTTTGTGGGTTTGTATCCAGAGCATTTTGTGCAGTGGTTAGATTTTCGCAGTTTGTAACAAATATAAAAATCTTATACTTCATTTTAAGAGATCTATGGCCGAATCTCCTTTTGAATACAATCGACATCATACAATGATCTTCCCTTCAATTTTCATTATCGAAAAATAAAGTTATTAAAAAAATATCGTTAATAAAAGTTAAACAAGATAATAAAAATATTTAATAAGATTATGTTAACTTTACATTAATATTTTTTAAAGTTTTTAGTAAATGTTTTTTTTACCTGGCTTCCTTGCAACATTTGATGTTCTTTTTACAATTAATTTCTGATCTGTAGAAACAATTGAATTCTCAAAGATGGAACTATTAACATCTATGAAACTTTGAAAGATCTTAACTTTGTTTTCTTCAGATTGTTTTTCCCATTCATTTTTTCTTAGTTTAAGTTGTTTTGAAGTAAGCTCATAATCTCCAAATCCATATAATGCACATTCAATCAAATTTTCTTGGAAACAAACTTTTTCATAAACCATACTTAGTAAACTAGGCATTTTAAGAACTTTCTAGTTAGTATTGGATTTTAGTATATTATTCATGGATTCGCAATTGTTGTTTTTCCATTGATAATAAGGAATCTAGAGCTTTTGTGTGGGAGAAAAATGTGTTCTTCAATATTTGGTATTATTCTCTCAGTTAGATATTTACCTATTTTGTTTTGATATTTTTCAATTATATGCATTTTTTCTCTTTAAATTCATCTATTGTTTTTGATTCGGCCAATCCTCTTTATCCTAGAATTAATTCAATGAAATATTTAATTTCTTTTATTTTCATTCCTATTTTTTGTGACAAATGTCGTTAATATTATTTTCTAAATGTCTAAAGCAGAATAAAATGTTTGCTTTTGGGAAATTTTTTTGAATACTTTTAACTAAAGCTTTTTCTTCGTCCGTGCCTATTAGCAAAATATTAGTTTTAATTTCAGCATTAAAATCACTTTCCAATTTGAGTGATAAATGCGAAAAAAAATGTAGCATATGTATCGTATTTTCCATTCTAATGAAAATAGACAGGACCTAATAATATGGGAGATACTTTTTTTGATTTCCTAATTAACTCTGTGTCTTGGAAGACAGTACATGTTATAAAACACGGGCCAAGATTGAACGTTCTGTCTACGCCAAGAATGCTATTCCAATAGACTTCTTTTTAGATGAATGAGCTGGTTATTGGTATAACATATGATATTTGGATGGCCGAATTCTGATATAATTTCCTTAACAAATGGATTTGAGTTGGTGATCATATTAAATACATATTGAATATCATCTGCTAGATTATTTCTATTTAAGTCACCCAATTTTTTTTTCTAAGTTATATTTAATGTTTCTTATATACTTTGAATCTCCCGGTATGTCACCCTTATTTTTTTACAAGAACCTCATTTGATTTTTCAACCTCATTAAAACGTTTTTTTGTTGATTTGCCCTTATGTACTCATGGTTGTGGTTTCTTGTGTTACTGTGTATAGAAATCATATTTGGATAACTTCCAACGTATTCCCATAAATATAATTGTTTTTCTCTAGTTAAATTATCCTCTATCCATGAAATTTTCCTTTTATATTCAGAATTTCTTTTACTTACACAATAATATGATTTTAAGATAATTATTCTATTTTTATCAAGATGTTCATTTAACGAAAGAAATGTTTTACCTTTATATATACCAAGTTCTCCATTTTTTCTTTCTAAGAAAGTAGTTTCATTTTTTACATTTATTAAAAATTCATATTTTTTTGCGATGTATTTTTCCAAGAGCCGCAATCATCAATAAAAATTTTTTTATGACCTTTTGGGTTTTCTAGTATAAAATAAATATTTTCTTTTATACCGCTTGGGATTGAATTAGCTACGTTGATAGGAGATTTCAAAATTTTAATTATTTCCATTAATTTCAGAAACTTATTTTTCAATTTATGACTCATAATTAATTCCTTTTCACTATGGCGCAAATCAAGATCTATGTTATCTGAATCGACATCATTTTTAACCACTAAACTATCATTAAGTCTAATATATTTATTATCCATTAAAGAGTTATTAATAATCAAATTTTCCGATTTAGTAATGTCTATGTGATCATCCAGCCTTATTAATGGGACAAAGTGGTTAGGTTGCCAAAAGCTATTTTGAGTTTTACTAGTATTTGTCCACATTATAAAAAATGGTTCAACCTGTTCTTTTTCAATTTTCTGAGGATAAAAAGTTGTATTAAGAATTGGTGATATTCTGTCTAATACGCCATTGATTGGGGGATAAATGCTGATTATTTTTCTCCTTATGACAGTAGCAGCAACTTTCATCGTATATGCTGAACACCAAGAACCAATTTTAGAACAACCTAACCTTTCTTTTTCTATCAAATGAGAAACAAAATCAATAGAGGGATTATTTGGACATTTTTGATATGTTAAATAATTCAAGCTAAATTCAATTGCTGTTAGCAAACGTAACTTTAGACTCAAGGATTCATTTCCAACTATGCAAATAGAAAGTGCATTGAAGAAACAATTAACATCTGGTGTTGTTGAAATCGGTACTTTATTATCAACATCTATCATTAATCTTTTAATAAAGTCATGCGTGATGGAATCAAATTTGTAATAACAAATATCTTTGAGCATAGGACAAAATTCGAGTTCAACTTCTAATAAAACTTTTTCTCTCACAGCAGAAGAGTAATATGAGCCCAAAATAGACAAGTTGTAATGTCTTAATAATGCTTTTTTGTAGTCATATTTATTTTCAAATAAATTGCAAACTAAACACACAAAAGATAAAAGGGAGGTGAAACTTGATAAATGAGAAAATTAAGAAATATGATAAATTCTATTGCACTCACAACAGTATAACATTTTTTCATCCTTGCTTTTAAAACAAGTTTGACAAAGCAAGTTCATATTAAACCACAAATTCTTTAAAAAATAATAAGATAAGTATCTAAAAAATCATAAAAATACGTCTCGAACACAAAAGTTATACAAGAACAATTCCTAATCAATGAATTTTGACGACAAAGTGATTAATAACTTATTTAGCACAACCACAGCCATTGATTAGGAGGGAGAGAAAACCTAAACCCCTTCCGATCATGGAATTAGCTAAAAAAAAATAATAACAACTAATAAAAATAATAGCCCATATTTGGTTTTTAATCTTATGAGGTAAGTAATTAAGTAATTTATTTGAACAAAACCAGATAATTTATAAAATAAAAAAAAATTGTATCAATATATTCACAAAAAATTTGATGAATTTAAGAACTTCATACTTATATAAAACAAAGGTCAGAGCAGCTAGAAAATAAAGTAATGAAATATTCTGATACTCATATGACCATTGTAAAAATAAACACTAAGGTGCATATACAAAAAAATGTATTTACATGCATAAATAAATATATATATAGTTATAGATTAAATGACGCTTAGAAGTCAAATGAATAAAAAAAAAATTTTAAATTGATACGGTAAAAGTAAAACTTTATTCATATGAGAATTCAATAAAAACAAAAAATTTAAAGCCTAATCTTCGACCACTATGTCTTAGAATTCTTAGAATTAGAGAGTTCTTAGAATTAGAATTGGCCTTCCACAGATCACCACTTTGAACAAAATAAAAAATATATTTTATAGAAATATATTAAAAATTTATCGTTTTTATTAAATAAGTTAATTTGAAAGCTTTTACCTTAAATTGTAGGTTGAAATAAAAGAAAAATTATTTTCTGAACAATGTATTCAAAATAATAAATCTATAGCAAATATAATGACGTTTTCTTAATAATAAATCTATAGCAAATATATAATTCATAATTTAAAATTTATAATGTTACCTTATTAATTTAATCTTTTGTAAGATTAACGGATTCAGATTTAAATTTTAAACTAGTGAAATTTAGGAAATATTTTCAAAAATATATAGAATTGATTTTTTTTTTTTTAAAAAAAAAAATAATAATTAAAAAAACAGTTATATGTGTTTTATGAAAAAAATATTGAAAAAAAGCAGAAAAAAGTTATTAATTAACAATTAAAGGAAAAGAAACTTAATATATTCATTCTAATGATAATATATAAAGTAAAATTCCCGAGCTGGGCACAACTTTTTTGAGCTGGGCATAATTTAGGCACACCCGTAATTTGAGTGTTATGGAAATAGAAGGACTTAAGATAAGAATTTGGTTCTATGTGTGCCATGATATATTTTTTGGTAACAGTTTGTTTGAGATGAAGGGTTAAAGGATGGCAGTTCGTGAAGAATTCTAAGATTCTAGTAGGGGAGGTTTTGTGAGTCCTAGTCATTGAGATCAGGAAAAGGCGGTGGATTTTATTTAGATAAATGAGTGATGAGGGGTAGTTTAATGATAGGCCCTATAAAAGAATGCCATACTCAACCGTAGGTAGGATGATTGATTTATATATAAAAGATAAGTGTTGAATACTTAGACCCCATTTATAAGATATAATTTTACTAAGAGAGAAAAGAGTTGAAGATAGTTTGTGGTAAAGGTTTTTGAAGTGGGATGACCATTTGAGGTCTGATTGAAAGGTGAACCCTAGATATTTCATGGAGGAAGATAGTTGGATGAGGATATTGCTGGATGTTAATAGTCAAAGGTGAAGGGAATGTGTTCGTGTGAAGTGTATTAGAGTTGATTTTGTTGCGTTAAATTTTACTTTTAATGAATCGGCTGCAAAAGTTAGCGTGTTAAAGAGAGAGTTGATTTTCATTATGTTTTCTTTTTGAGAATTTGAGGTAAAGATGAAGGTTAGATCATCTGAATAGCATTTAAAGAAGGCAGGATTGTTAGCTAATTTATCTAATAGGGGGTTTATAAGTATAAAGGTACACCGGGGTGTTTTCATCGAGAAGGCACAATTGCGCCGCTTGTATCGAACTATAAGGAAAGTAGGCTTGATGCGGAATCGAACCCAAGACCTTGCGTTATCAAATCCAGATTCCAGCATCTAACCAACATTGAGATATCGGAGAGCCACCCACTTTGTTGCGTGGATAGTTAGAGGGAATGAATGGTAACTAGAGAATTGTGTTTGAATATAAGATACCAATTTGAAAGGTAATTTTGAATGAATTTTATCAGTTAAAATTTAATAACTAGTATTGTAATGTTCAAACTTTTCTTTATTTTTTTATCGTATCCAGTGGTCTTGTAGACCATTATTTAATATAAAAATTTAAACATTATTTGAAAGAAGTTATGAGATATTTACATATATACATAAGTTTCAACGAAAAAAAAAGTTTTTGAAAATTAAAAAAGATTTATTATTTTAATCGTTTATACAATTTTTAAAATGGATCTATCTTAACTTTTTTATTAGATTTTTTTCCAATATTCCAATGTTTTTATCTAAAATCCTATCAACTTTTGAAACAACAATGCGCTGGCCATTGAGACCATGGAAGCATACTGAAAATCGTGGATCTCTTTATAGATTTAAAAAGTTGCAAAGAATTAGAGCTATAAGTGCTGTAATTTTATAAATAGATTATTATTTTTTCAAAATTAAACCTATAATATTTTTTATTTTTTATATTCTTGTATTGTTTGGTTTTGTTATTTTAACAAAATTCAAATCCTAGCGAACTTAATTCAATATTGGCTAAAACGAATTGATAATTTTATGACATCTGATTACCTGTTCAAAGTTCCATCCGAATCAGTCTCCTCTTCATAATATCCCAATCATGACTACCAAACCGTTTATAGTGTAAACTTTAGCGAATCGAACTATACTATTTTTCGACCGAAACTGACTACACAAACTAAGGACCTAACCGAACAGACTGGGATACATAACTTGATGCAGGAAAAAATGGTAGCATTTTATTAGACCAGATTTTCGATGGAAAATTGGACGAAACATTAAAAATACAATTATTTATATTTTTTATTTTGTCATTTAGTAAATAAAGCCATTTACAAAAAGCTTACTTTTCATCCAAGCGTTGCTTGCTACATATTTTTCAAGTGAAGTTTTGTTATCTAAATTTTGAAACATCATCTTTTGAAGCATCATCCTACGCATTTTAGCGGATGTAGACCAAAATTATTAGAAAGTGGATTATGGCATCGTTGCCATCAATTTTCAGTGGGAATGAACTAAATATTTAATTACTATGCCGTGCTCTGAACACAAATAATTTGCTTTAGATTTTTTTGTTCAGGTAAATATATTAACTTCGCTATAAGTGAAAATTTATCCTTTTACAAACTTTTTTCCGGGAGTTGAGTATGAAATTTTAATTCTATATCTAATCAGAAGATTTTAAGTGCTTAAACCTTGTCTAAACATACACTTGAAAGTTTAGAAGCTAGTTACAACTCAAATTTCAGATATTTTAAAAAAATTAAGGATGAATAGAAGGGGGGGGGTTGAAAAGACCCCCACCCCCGGCACAGAGGAATGAGAAAAAGCTCGGCACAATTAGGGTAAAGGTACCATGTGGTGTTTTCATCGAGAAGGCACAATTGTGCCGCTTGTATGGAACTATGATGAAAGTAGGCTTGATTCGGGATGGAACCCAAGACCTTGAGTTATCGGAACCCTATATCTAACGAACCTTAAGGCATGATTTGTAAACTATCCCTTAGAATTTTACTCAACTTTTGTGATTCTTCTATATCATACATTTTTTTACAAGTGTTTCGACAATAGGCAATGGAATTGTGTACGATTAGCTAGAAGGATAATGTGCAGACATTTTCTCACTGCAACGTGGGCGCGACAACAAAGAAGAGTTGACAAGCACTTGGTGAGTGTTTAGTTGAAATGCGATAACTCTTCTCTCTTTTTTAACCGTTTGAGGACCACAATTTTGAAGACATCGTGTGCTTTCTTTTTCAATGGAATTTTGTATATGTTAAGATGTCACACTGGTTCTCAAAGGGTTAGATGCTTTACCAAGCATCCAACTTATGCTCATTCATTCATGTGCTTTTTATTTTTAGCTTTTCAAACAACGTCTGTCAGCGTCTCTAAAAGAATATGACATTTCCATGACGAACTTTAATATAAATCTCTCAATGGTAAGGAATAACTACATAGTGACTTTTAATGGAAATAAAGCGGAATCTTCTCAAAACCTTTGGAACTCTTATTTTTATGAACAAATTAAAATAATGCTTTGAACTATTTAGAATGAAAAGTATTTTTCAGATTAATTTTTTGATTTTTGATTTGTATAAGCATTGAAATTCAACGCAGCTTTGATATTTCGGTTTTTCCCGTTTTTTGAGCTTATGATAAATGAATACAGAGTAATTTTTTATTTTTCATTCTAAATAGTTCAAAACATTCAAATACGTCGAATTATTTTTAATGTTTTCAAAAATAAGATTCCCAAAAGTTTAAGTTTTTCCTTCCGATGGTATAATCTTTTGTAAGCGTGCGCAGGGAATTATGAAATGAGATTATTGGAAAGTTTGCAAAACAACTTGAATGACATCGTTGGTTAAACATCTTTAGTTAGGCGAAGCTTCACTTTTTGATGGTGGAGGGCACTACATCACTTCATATTTTAAACTTATCATGGTGATGTTTTTTAAATTTGTTAGAAACACTTTCCTGCTTAAATGTAATTAAGTTCTTACTTCAATGAAGCTTCATTCTCAAGCAGAGAATGCAGCAAATGTTTTTGATGGGAAAACTTTACCTCTATAAACCATAGGGGGAATGTTGTTGAGAAGTCTTGAATAAAAGGGTAACAGTTTTGTTCAAGAAATTTGATGCCAACTATTCCTTATTTGCTTCACGCCATGTTTTTATCGGGTATCCTCCTTCTTCATCATCTGCTTCTTGTTTCCCTTTCTCTTGTATCGGTATATTTGATCTGAAGAAGAAACTTTATTGACGTTGAATTTTTTTGAAGGAAAGAAAGTGTTGCTATTTTCTACTTATTTATTAATTATTTTATATCTTAACTTTGCTTGCATTGCTTTCTAAAAGTGTTAACCTCTTTCATTCTACATTAGCTCAAAATCAATCCCGGCAACAAAATATCTTCTCTGTTGGCGATATACGAGCCAAGAACATTCATGGTAAGAATATTTACATACATATATTTCATTTGCGCAATCCTATTAAAAAACCAAAATTCACGCGTAATTCCTTTGCTCTCTGTCATAGACGAATATTGAAGTCCCAGGCTATGAAGAAAGTGGCAGGATAAATTAATATGTATTCAAATTCCATTAAAAATTATTTAACTTGGAATCAGGCGTCAACTTTGACAGGACCAATCAAATCAAGCAACCAGATTGAATGTTGTTGATAGGAAAGATCAAATACTTAGTCCTACCAATATTGAACCCGATACTGTAAAACTGCTCAAACTTTCATCAGTTTATTTGTCTTATCAAATAAAGCTATAAAGTCTGTCTTTTTCCATCATTATACCTAAGCGTTTTAAGACTGAATAGGAATTTGAAATTTTCCAAAAACATAGAAGATAAAATTGATTCGTGCAATCCAAATTTCAGCAAGCTGCATGAATGTCAAAACTTAAAATTGGATAGAGGCCATCTTGACTTCACATTTTTAAATTGGAAATAGAAATGGTCTTTCTGGAAAAATCGAAGTATTTAAAATCAAAAAATAAATGAATTTTTAAATTAAATATTTAAAAATTCTAATGAAACAAGATTTAATTATTAAATCTTTAAGTTATTTATACAATTTAACGTATGAAGAAAATTTTTGTTCTCTTGTCAAAAGTATGCCCTTGTGAATTACATTAAGACAATTTGAGTAAAATATTGTGGTATTCTTGAAAAAGTAATTTTTAATAATATTAAATGAAATAGGAGTTTTGTTAGTCATCAATTCTGTAGTTTTCCTTGAAAAATTGATATTGAAAGTTTAAATAGACTCAAGTTTAGTAAACGCTTCTCAATTTGTTTATCATCCCTTTATTTGATAGCCAAATTCAATAACACATCATTGTCTGCGTATGCATTCCAACAATTTATTAAAATTCTGTCTCATAAAAAGCGTTATATAGAAAATGATATTTGAAGGCCATAGGCGGCAAAAAACCGATGTTTAACAAAACATTTTACTTTTTTTCCAAAGACGCAAAAAATGAAGAGAATTTTTTAAGTGAAAGTCTAAATTGAGGAGAATTTGAAGATCTTTTCGAACTTAGCATTTCAAATACAGATGTTGATTCTTTTTGTAAATATCAATGCCTTACGGTATTGAAATGCCACTTAGGCCTAATTGTATGTGGATGTATGGTCAAAAATATTTCCTGTGTCCAGGTTTCTGCAAAAGAGTTAGGTGATCACTTATTGTGTCTACTCTCGTTATGAATGTCTCGCCGCTTTGCAATATCGCTTATTTAAAGACCTAATTAATTGTGTGTGGATGTATGGTAAATTAATAACAAACATTTGTACAAACTAGCGTTATCTCGCCGTGTTCAATCTTGAAAAGTAATGGATACTCTATTTTTTTTTATTAAATTATTCTGAAAAATAACGAATTGATAAAGATAATACGATTTTTACGCCAGTGAAAAATTAGGTGCATTGCAAAATTCTATTTACCACAAAGAGAGGAGTAACCCCTCCTTGATGCTACTACCAACATTAATATGTAAAATGACTTGCGCGGTACAACTCTACTTTTAAGTTTCAATTATAAAAACAAATTGTCATACATTTCCCAGGAATTTATTTTTTTTAATCCTTTTTGCATTTAAGTGTCTTGCTAAACTCGCTGAACAGATCAGTTACAAAGAAGGACAAAAAAACACAAAACCGCGGACTGGGGTTTACGCAAGCACCGAAGATTTGTTTCATTGACTCTCATTCACTGTTTAGATTTGTATCTTTGCATTGTGTATCAAATCATAAATTTTTAGCTTTTTCTCGTCTCCGCATTTTTGTTTTATCGTTCTAACAATGTGAAAAAGTTTCAATTTCGTAAAGTGCATTTTTTAAAATGGACTTCATTGATAGCAAAATCGTTAAAGTACAAATGTCGACTTCTTTATCACTAAAATACAAGATAATTAAAAATTGCAAAATTACTAAACCAAAAAAATCAAACAGCAAATTTTCTGATGAATTTAGATATTATTTAGTATTCTTCAATTGGCTATAGTGACTAAAATAATGAGGGGTTGTCTCCCGTGCCCAACCTTTTGACGGAGGTTTTGAAAGATTAAAAAATCCTATTTCTAGTCAGAATTTTTAAATGAAATTTTGCACCCCCTAATATGATACACTGAGAATATTTGGAATTTATTATAATTTGAGTGACATGCACTGAAGTTTTCACAAATTTATTTCAATTATATTTAAAGGGCTTTCTAATATATATTTCTATTTACAAAAATAACAATATTTCAAATAACCCGGGAAGCAAACATATAAAAGATCGATACTTCATTTTAAGAAGGGGCGGGCTATGGCGAGAGTTGGGCCGATTCTAGATAATGATTCTCTGAAGTTTTTATAAAAATTCGATTCTGATTAGGATTAGTAAAAAACATATTTGTAGAATCTAGCATATGTAGTAGCAATCTGTGAAAAGATGGATTGCTTTAGTTTCTAGTAGCTTAGATCATTTTCTGTACTGATGGATGATTCGCTGAAGTATGCTGTCAAACATTAAAGGCCCAGTATACATGACTTCTGACTCTGGAAATGAAAAAATTCTTCTCTACCTGTGGTTTCTACTCTGTACGTGGATTGTCATCTAAATATGTTGCCTGGATAGGGAAGGTACAATGAAGCTCAGTTCTTAGTTTTTCACGAAATTCTGCTTGTTCTCCTGATGTATACCAGCGAAGCGTCTAGCGCTACAATTATTGAGATAATCTAATTTTTGGGGTTCTGATTCTTATTTTGGATTTTTTAAAATCTCTAGCTTTGGGAAAAAAACTAATTCTAACATCAAAATTAATTTAAAATTTAGAATCAATGCAATAAATTTTTTGTTGCTTAGGCTAAGAGATTTAAAATCTATTTAGAAATCTCTGCTCTGTTCGAAATATCAATAGATTTTTCACCGCGTTTGTCTTCCTATTTTAATTTGTCTTTCCATGGCAACGCACTCCTTCTCACCCGTACTGGAGTGTGGCGACTGGGCTGATTACAATTATATATGGGAGGAAAATCTCTCATAGTTTTTGGCCACTAATTAAATATTATTACCTCGGGCAAGATTTATCTGTATAGGTGTTCAATATTTATGCTTCCATTACAAAACATTAAACTGTCATAAATTTTTATAAATTTATCCCCTTCTTTTTTCCCATCAGGTTTTTACGTAGAACTAAAAAATGTAAAATATTTTGGATGTGCAACCAATAAAGAATATATCTTCTATGAAGAACATCAAAATCTCAAAAGAACCAGATTGATGATTCGCATCTTGCTAACATTTCCACAATACAACGTAACACAAACAGATATAAAGGTACCTGGGATGTTTTCATCGAGAAGGCACAACTGCGCCGTTTGTGTATGAAGAAAGGAGCCTACCAACCCTACTCACGCCCCCTAGGATAGATGTTTCGATTTTAAACTTAAAAAAATATATGATCACCATGATTGTTGCGCAGTATAGGCACTTAACTTAAAACAGGCCCAAGGTTGCCCATTGCTGAAATTGAACCATCATCTAAAATTTTATCATTAGTACATTATTCTTAGATGACTGAATAGTTAAATAAAAGTCTCCAATCAAAAAATCAAATTATATGATGTGTGAATGTTCATGAGGCTGTTGTGCGAATGTTCATGATCCCGATTGAGGGTTGAACTGTGAATAAAACAAAGTTCATTCCAATGTTGAAATCAAAGGATCAATCTTTCTTTATTTGGCTCACAGCCACACTTTCAAGTACCACTGCAATGCCCCAATGGCCAACATATTTATGAGAGTTTTGGGTCTTCACAGAATTTCACACAAATTATAAAATTCTTATTTGCATTCGCCTTTGCCAATAAATAATTTTTACATCAACCATCTAAGTGTCCTTTCTCAAAAGATTTAAGAATGACCTTTTCTGCCTGACTTCAAAAAGTAGTAAAATGATCAGTTTTATTAAATTTCATTTTTTAATAGTTCAAAAGGTAGTTGATGCGCAATTTTTTGAAATATGCACAATGCTTATTGCTTTAATTCCTATTAAATGAAAATAAAAATGAAGTTGCTTACCACAAACAGTAAGGAATTTGAGTGTAGAAAAATGTGTGATATTTTTATGCATAAAATATATGGGAATAGATGTATACTTAAAAATAAATATAGAATCTTTTGTGTATAGAAAAATAAAGAACATTTATAAAGTAATAAAAAAAATCTTTTCAAATAATGAATGAATGAAATTAACAGAATAGGCGTGAGAGACTAGTGCCTAACAAATGAGAACAAGAAAATAGTTTGGTGTAGGTTTATGGTATCATCATTTGAGTAATAGGAGTCTTTACGGCAAGCTCCACCCTTTTAGCGTGTCAATCTTCACTAAGGCCGTTCAACTTCCTGTCTATAAATAAAATAGAATGCCCTACATTACTAATATATAGACTAATAAAGCTAACTAATAACATATAGAAAAAAATATTATATATAGATTTGGTGCTGAAGATGACCTATTAAATTAGGGTATACAGTAAAGAGAGATTTTCGCTGACAATCTGATATACGAAACAAACGCAAGGAAACAATGGAGTAAAGAGGAGTGTTGGTGTTGCAGGTTGTCAATCAAGGATGTAATAAAAACTATTTCTATACTCTTTGCTAAAACAAATAAATAAATACTAGAGTTGGGAAAATAACATTTTCGTTAAAATTTTTACGTTAGCAATTGTGTTGATTTCGTTAGGACGCGATATATATATTATAGATACTTTTTTTATTTTAAATTTAATGTATAATTAGACTTAATCATTCATCATTTCAAAGTCAAAGTAACCAAAATGTAAGATCTTGGGCGGCAGAAACCTTGGAAAAGCGCTTCTGAAACTTAAGAAATTTAAGTTTCACATTTTAAGCTTGAACTTAAGGGAGGCAAAAGTGTTTTTGCATTCTTCTATAATTATACCCTGTTGATTATGAGACATACTTCATTTATAAATACATATTTCATGTCTACTAAAAAGCCTTCCCCTGCAGATTCCTACACTGTGCGTTTAATTGAGAGATTACTTTCCATCATCCTGGACGGGCATGTTATGAATATTCTGTTCAACGTTGTTATTCTGTGTGACGGCAATATCGCTCGTTTGGATTTTTGGATTTTCGCTTTGTGAAGAGGTTTGTTCGTTGCTAGTCGGAAAATCTTCGAAATACACGAATCCCGAGTCTTGAAGAAATGCTCTTTCCTCCATACTGAGAATTGACTTGAATTTGGAAAATTATTTTAAAATTGTCAACAAATATTTACATTAATACATTTTAAAACAAAGCATATCCGAATGTAAAATAGTTTGCCTCTTTACTATGTTGGATTTGAAAAGCTACACTGTTAAAGACTAACTTATTTATTCCAGGCTCTTTTTAGTAAAAAATACAAAATGTTTTTATGTTATTCTCGGTCTTTTTAATTTTTTCGTATATTCATCAAAGCCAGAAAGTAGATTTCTATAAACTTTCGTTTTTGGTTTTTCAGATGTCCAAAGTCACTTTGATTCTCATAGTAACGAATGGTAATATTTAAATGTTCTTGACTCTTTTTATCTGTATATAATGAAATTTTTTATAAAGTGGATGATAAATAGTACTAAGGAGACAACTGATTCGTTTAAGTTAATTACTTAAAATGGTTTTTTTTACTTTGAACGTGCAATCTACACAGTTTTTATTGTAACTTATTTTAATTTTAGACTTTTTGTCGAATGAAAAGCTTTCTAATAATACTAAGTTTTAGTTATTTTTATTCTTGAGTAACTAACTACCTAATCAATTGTCTTTCTCAAATAAGTATGGGAACATAGATAAACTATACTCCTTAAAGCGCATTGCATATACTTTATAAAGATTCTCAGATAATCATGTTATTTGTATTTGCAAAAGACTTATTCCCCGAAAAGTGCCATCACAATCGATACCCACTAAATGATCTATCTATACCAGGAATCGACAAGCTTTTTTACCCCTTCATAGAACATTTGTCTTCACATCGACTCCCACCCCATATAGAAATGTTTCATAAAACATTAATCAATGTCCAACAATTAAGACAAAAACGTTTAATATATCCTATGCCCGTGATGGCGAAACTATGGCACGCGACGCGATTTTTTCTGGCACATTTGTATAATTGTTTTTTATTGTATTACAATTAATTAATTAAAAATAATTAACTTTATTTCGTTTTGATAATGTTTTTTTTGCTATACTTTTTTTTCAATAAATTTTTTTTGATAATATTGACTCAATTGATGAGTTTTTTTCTGAATATGTAGACTACGATAATTTGTCAACTTATAAGTTTAATATAGTTAGTTTAAATATCCAATCGATTCGCAATAAGTGCAATGAAATAGAATTTTTTATAAGGCACTTTAAAATGATGTTCGGTGAACCATTAAAAATTATAGCCCTACAAGAGACTTGGCTAAGCGAAAGTTCCTTCACAATGAATATAGAACAATACACGTTTATAAATTCTCTGTCTCGTTTAACAACACATTCTGGCTTAGCTTTTTTGATTCATAGATCAATTAATTTTGATATAGTAAGCAATAGTATTGAAAATATGTTTTTTGAAGTACTTTCTATACAAATTTTTGCATCATCTTAAAAAAAAAGTGTTTTCCACAATATATATCGTCCTCCATCGTTATGTAGAAATTTATTATCTTTCACAAATCAATTTTTAGATTTTCTTGATTCACATGTTTTTCAAAATAGCAGGATGTTTTTAATGTTGACTTGTTTAAGTTAGATGAATGTATCTTAACTGCTCATTTTTTAAATGTTATGATCTCTAGATATTTTAAACCGACAATAACAGGAGTAACTCGGGATATAACAAAAACTTTGTTAGACAATTTCTTCATACCTTCTGATTTGAAAGTCTAAGTTTTTGTTTTCCCTACAACAGTTTCCAATCACAATCCAATAAAATTATCTTTAAATTTGAATAGCGCTAAAAATTTACAATCAGAATTTAAATATTTTAATGAAAAATTGTTACGGATGCCATTCTTGTATATGATACACCAAATATTGCTCTTTCATTATTTTCTTTTCATATATGAAATCCACTACCATTGTTCATTGCTTAAAAATCAATTATATGGTATCAATATCAATATATATATTTCTTCTTAAAGCAAGCTTCCAAATGTCTTTAAGCTTGGCAAACAAGGAAAAAGGTTATCTGATGGAGATTTTCATTAAAAAAACTTTGTCAGGATGTGAGTAACTTTTTTATGATTTTCAAAACAAGGAAAAAATTTTAAAACGTATATCTGATGTTTCTTTGAGTAGAAACACAGTAAAGATAGAATTTTACGTATGGCCGTTGATGTTGATCAACAAATTTGTACCGACTTAGAAAAAGCATTCTGTTTTTCAATGTGCTTAGATGAAACTATAGATATCAATAATCATGCTAGACTAGCTTAAATTTTACGCTTTACAATACAAAACAAAGTGAAGGAAGAATTTATTCAACTCATAAGTTTGTCTGAAACTACGCAAGGAGTAGATATATATATTTCAGTTATGGAATACTTTGTTGAAAAAAAATTCATTTCAAAAAGAACTTTTGGTGCTCCATCTATGGTGGGAAAAAATAACGGATTCGTGAATCTGTTTTCCCAAAAAATTCAGCATGAAATTATCCAGTTTTATTCTATCATTCACCAAGAAGTTTTATGCGCTAAAAATTGTTTTAAATCTTTGGAGAGTATAATTAAAGACGTCAATCAAATTGTGAATTATTATATGATTGCACGTGCTTTGCATCAAAGGCAGTTTGAAAGCTTGATTGCCGAAGTTGGGAGTCAATATGGTACACTTCTTATGTACAATAATGTGAGATGGTTGAGCAAAGGTCGAGTTATGCAAAGATTCGTTGTTCTTTTGAATGAAATCAAGTTTTTTTGAAGAATAATCAAAAGAACTTTCCACAACTAAATGACAATACTTCGTTAACCAAACTTAGGTTTTTCACAGATTTTTAAACAAAATTTCAGGGTAAAGGTAAAAAACATTTGGAAAAGCTAGACGTTGATAACAGTGAATGTTTTTGCAAACATGATGTTTTTTTAGAATTATCTTGCAGCCTTAACAGCTAAAAAAGAGTTTGAGAAAAGGTTTTCACAATTTAGAGATATTGAAAAAACATTAGATTTCCTTATTTTTCCAGATAAAACACATTATTCAGAGCTCAATCTCACAAAGCTTCAATTGTTAAACTTGGATAGCTTAGAAATAGAACTTTTGGAATTTCAAGAGAACAGCATTTGGTGCGAAAAATTCCAAGATTTACGTAAAACGCTTGGAAAATGTGAATGTGGAAGTTGTCATTGAAATTTTGAATGAAAGTTATGAAAATTTGGTACTGGAAGCTTGGAATTCTCTGTTATCTTCAAAACAATGAAAACACTTGGATTATCAATCATAACATTGTTCGGTTCTTCATACTATTGTGAACAGCTTTTTTCATCATTGAATTTTATCAAGTCAGGCAGAAGAAACAGACTTACAGATAAAATGAGCTCTGCCTGCATTGCGTTGGAACATACGAAGTATATTCCATCAATTGAAAAGTTATCTGGAAACATGCAACAACAAACTTCACACTGATGAATTTCTTTGTTATAAAAAATAAAATTCTTTTTTAAACCGAGTTTCATTTTTTAATAAATTGTACCTAAATTTATCGAATATAGCTCAGTTTGAAAATATTTTTATTGTGGCAACACAGTTTAACAATTTTAGTTTTTTTGCTATTCAAAAAAACCAAAATTTTGGCACGCATCATCAGAAAGGTTCGCCACTACTGTTTCAAAAGAAAAAGAAGATTTGTTACTACTATAAAGTAAAAAAAGCATAGCACAATTTTGTAAGTTTGTCTATCTTATCGATCTCTAAAGATCTGTTATCGACCACTTTGTCGATCCCTCATCTATACCCTATCAAGAATCAGAAGCCTCCTCACGTAGGCTGGGTATATTTTCCCACGCAAACTAAACTAAGGAGTTTGACCATGAAAGCCTAAAAGACTGCTTTTCGTATCCCTATATAATATCATGTTAAAACTTTTATACTATATGTATATGCTACAGTAAGATTGTGAAACGAGGCTTTTCATGCAATCCTTGAAAATTTTAGGAATATGTGAAATCACTGTTGACTTCGCAATTTCGTGAATTACCTAAGAATGTCATGTAATTACTAGGGCGAATAAAGTCAATAAAGTCAATTTTTTATTTTGTTTTTTAGTTTGTTAGAAACAATTATTTATTATATATTTACTTAATTTTTTTTCTTTTAAAAGTCAATAATTTTTTTTATGTCAATTTATTTACAAACCTTTTTGCTCAAGTGTTTCTCCAATTGTTACAAGATGGGCAAGCTGACTGAACGCTGCTTCTTACTACTGCGATCACTTACCAAAAATAAAAGAAATTGTAAATTTTTTTGAATGCAAAAATGGAATTTTGGTTAAGAAAGAGAAAGCTTCAGTTGTTTAAAATGACATAAACAACTGCTTAACATAAAAGAAAACTATATTCAGTTAGGGCAGTTTGTTGAGTCAACTTCTTTTAGCATTAAAGATGCATCAAGACTTTTTACTCTATCAAGTTTGATCACGATGATTGTGGAATTAAAAATTATTTGAATAAAAGGTTTGAAAAGAACGATATTAAAGATATAGAATTGAAAAAGCTAAACATTTCTCTCAGTACTTATGCAGAGTTACAAAATTGTCAAGCTACAACTTGTCCTGTAGAAAGATCATTTTCGATGTTAAAAAAGCTTCTAGCAAAAGATAGAAATTTTTCTTCTAATATATTTAATTATTTACTTGTGTATTTCAATTCTTCTAAATAAAAAAGCTTAAAATAATTTTTAAGTGAATTTTTTAACAAATAAAGTCAATATTTTGAAGTGTAAGGGTCAATAACTTTGAAATTTTTAAGTTAAATTTTGTTCTTTTTATTATTTATAGAAGAAAAAAAGGCCTTAAATGATTTAAAAAGTACTAAAAATCAGGGTTGCGATCGCTGAATTTTTCTACATGGAACCGGAGCCGTAAAAATTTAAATACGCCTCCACTAACTGGCTCCGCATGATTTAACCACTCACATTTCAAAGACGTTTTTTAGATGAAAGATAGCGCAAATGTTAATTTCAAGTAAAACACGCATGTATTCTCTAATCCTAACTGTTTTCTTGGTTATTTTTTATTAAATTTTTTAAAAATATACACTTAACTATAGGAGCGTGTTGGAACTCACACCGGAGCTAAAAAACATAACTCCGGAGCAAGAAAATTTTTTTCGTGGCTCCGACACTCTGTTAAAGACGCTATCAGGCTTCAGTTCTTTTTTGCAAGTTAAAAAAACTTTTTTTTTTTTGAAAAAGTCAATTTTTTCTGCCAAAAAGTCAATTTTTTTTTACAAAAAAGTCAATATTTTTTGAGTTATTGGGTCAATTTTTGTTCGCCCTAGTAATTACCAAAATGACACTCCCGTTATTTCATAAAATTGCTACGATTTACATGCAATCTAATTCAAGTCAACTCATGGATCTTCCAAGCGAAAGAGTGAATTTTTGCATGTTTCTAGTGCACGCTGGAAAACGTCATAATTAAAAAAATTGGGTAGAGAAGACCCAACTTGCAAATGTTTGCGGTTTTCTAGAGTAAACGAGGCTACTTCTAGGTTATCCTATTTTAATATCATAATCTCACTAACCTCCTGTTCTTCCTCGGGAATAGGAGATTCTGAGAAACTTTGCAACTTTGCAATGACTTCTTCGTTATACGACGCTAGCAATTGAATCATCGACGTAGAATCGAATTCTTCCTTGAGGGAATGAAAGCGCTGAATCATTTCTTGAGCGAGGGAGCTTCTAAAAAACTTAAAAATAGAATCAAAGAAAAGAGGTTTGCAAGAGAGAAAAACCTGTCTTTATTCGCATCTCCGCAGCACGTTTGTAGCAATTCTTTGAATTCTACGAAAGGATTAATTTCAAGTGAAAAGATGAGAGAGGTTTTGTATATTTCTCGAGTCACAGCCTAAAATTTAGCAAAGGATATCAAGATGCGAGAGCAAGCTGCCATTTCCTTTTTATCAAAAATTGCCCAATATGACAGGTGAAAAACTGTGATCATTTTATGATAATTTCAGAAAATAAGCCTTAATTCTTCTTAGGCATAATAACAATCGCATAGTGTTAGAGTAAAAATATCTTGAATAGTAGATTTAAAGCTAATGAAAAAGATTTTTGTCCAGGAACTTTAAAAGTTCCTTTACAGAATCCTTTACTCCACATTATAATCTGAAATCACCATAAAGCGCAGCACTGATTAAACCTGCATACAGTTGAACGAATACTGAATGCGTGTGTAAACTAAACAATTAACCATATGTGTATCATATTCGTGTTATGCGAAACAAAATCTTCATTTACGAATTTTGTGTACACGTTTCAATCAATAATGATGTATATAAATAATTTTCAGTTTTAAGTGCTTCTTAACAAGATAAAGAGGTTGGTCGGACGTCCGGCTTCGCCTAAACGCCAAACGCATATGCTTACAAAAAATAAACTCTTTTTTATTTTTAAAATATTAAAGAAAATCGAATCCGAAATTTTATTAGATACCGACTTCTATTCCTTTAAAATCTCGGATTATGATTTTGCAACCGTAGTACTTACAAAGCGATTTTCGTGTATAGCCTCCTTATGACAATTTATGATACAAGCATGGAAAACGAAGCTTACCTTGAAAAGTTTTTTAAATTCCATGCAGAAATCAGAAATGAAGGGACTCAGAAGATAATTGCTGCATAGCGTGATGCAACAGCAGTATAAAAATGGTTCTTTCGAAACAAAGGGTAGACTTATATTCTAAAATAAAAATGTCAAGGATTGCTTGTTAGATGCACATTTTTGAATTGCGCAGTAATTAAATTTATAAAACTGGATTCTACTTTAATAGATAGAGCAGTGAAATATGGATTTGAACAACGTGTGGGAGTGACGACGACCTATAATACGCAACCATATGTAGGGGAACGCCAATCACTATATTCAATTATTGAAAGGTGTTTGAATAGGTTTTTATTCAATAAATAAATCTTTAAATTTTTAGACCTGAATGTGAAATCGAAATGGTCTAAAAATAAATTAATTTGTTTAAATATTCAACTAAATATGGTGTATCAGGGGTCCGGACAAAAGCCCCCCTCCCCCGGACAAAAGCCCCCCTCCCCCCTGGACAAAATCCCTTCTCTCAAAATGAAAAAGAGGACAGAACCCTCCTCTCTTTTAAACACAAAAACTTGATTTTAATATTAGAGTTAGTATTAACACAAGCCATAAATTTGATTTTAATATTAGATTAATACAAAAACTTGATTTAAATATTAGAATTAGTGTTAACAAAACACAAAAAGGACGTGTACAGACAAAAGCCCTACCTGACAAAATCCCTCCCTTCAGAATGAGATAGAGGACAACCTCCCCCCCCCCCTCGCAAAATCATAGCATAATTGAGCGTGCATATTACATAACTTTGTTTTTAGTACATATTTTAAAAAAATCACTTTTGTTCTAGCAAATGATACAATATTAGGCAAAATTCACTTTATTGAATTTAAAGGTAAGAAAGAATCTCCTCCTCATGAGAAGGGGGGATTTTGTCAGAAAGGGCTTTTGTAAGGGGGGGGGGGGAGATTTTATCCTACACCCGGTGTATCAGTGTAACTGTGTCCATGAACACCTATTCGCGTATGTTCAGCCAGGTTGTGCTAAACTCCGATCTTACAAAATGATCAAAAACAAACTTTCTAAAATTACTAAACTAAACTTTGTGGAGTATGTCCGAGAGCTTAATGTTGTGATATTGAGTGTCACATAAATGAGGGCATTTATATAGCTTTTTTTGATATTATATAAAAAATATTTGAATCTATATCTCCTATTTGATTTTTATTTTGGATTATTAAATTACCCTTTATCTAAAATGTCAGCTATTCACTCCTTTATTTTTTCTATCATATACTGTTAACTTTTTAGTTGTTATTTATTCTTTTATTTTGTTCTCTGTTTGGTTTTCTGTAAGTCTTTATTTATCTTTTATAATTCTTTGACCTATTTGTAGCTATATAAATCAATGGATATTAACTTTGACTCCTCTCCTATCAAACGATGTAAAACAATGAGTTCTACTTCTATTTTAACTGAAATTGATAAATTTAAAGATGTTTCTCTTGATCTTTATAATTCTACCGAGGATATTACTGTTTTCATTAATAGAGCCTTTGATGAGTTCAAGAATATTGTAATTTGTCACATGGCTTTCACAATTGATGCTCAAAATAGCCTTATAGAAAAATTTTCTAATAAACCTTTGTATGCTGATGTTGTATCTATTCCTGTTTCTGAAACTAAAGTTTTTAATCCCTCTAATATGGTTAAGCTGAAATTACCTATTTCGAAGCTAAATAAGGAGCAAGTTCTATCCTTTAAGAAAGAAGTGTTTACATGTCTTGATCCCTGTAAAAATAATTTATCTATTAAACAGCTTAAAGTAAACTCTGATAAGGCTTTTATAAGCTTTGAAAACTCTCAGCAAAAAGCTAGAGCTCTCTCTTTTTTGAATGACAAATTCGAAATTATTACTTCCAATACCTTTAAACCAAGGTTTATTATTAAATATATCCCCAGTGACTTAATGGAGACTGACATCATTAATTCGATAAATTTTTGTAATGTTGAAATTTCGAAATCAGGGGGTGTTAAATTAATAAAAGTTTTCAAAGGTAATAACAACTTCCAATCTGCTATTGTTGAACCCAACTCTGCATTAGCTGCGAAAACTTTGTCAGTGTACACACCTATTTTTTGTGGTTTTAATTTGCTTCCTATATCCCTCTCTATTAGAAAACCAAAAATTTGTCTAAAATGTGGAAAATATGGCCACTATGATAAATTTTGCAAGTCAAATTGTGACAAATGTTTGAAGTGTTCTGTCCTAGGACACCTTAAAGAAGTTTGTACCTCGGTAATTTCTAAATGTTTACATTGTAAAGGAGATCATAGTTTCAATGATTCTAAATGTCCTGTTTTTCTTAAAAGAGTGGAGTCAGCTAAAAAATTTCATGAAAATATGTTGAATTCTTTTATTCAAGGTATATAATGTTATCTCTCTTACATATTAATCTCAGAAAATCTAGAATATCTTGGTATTCTCTACTATTACTCCTCGAAAAAAATCCTTATGATATCGTCTCAATTAACGAACCTTATCTATGGAATGACAAATTACCAGGTCTCCCCTCAACTTATTGTTTTGCTGCTCTAAAGCTTGATATAAATCAGCAATCCTTCTTTTTAATTTCTAAATCTTTGGATTTCTTTTTCGAAGCCAACCTCTCTACTGAGTATTTTACCACTATATCTCTTCCTTTTTTCTTGTATCTGCGTATTTACATCCTCTTTATACTAACTTGATCCCATCCCTCTTCTCTGAGGTCGTCTGCAATATTGTGTCTTTTCCATTTTTTATATGTACTGATTCCAACAGTAGGAATTTTTCTTGGGATGTCAAATCTAATTCTCGTGGGCATGAACTTTTTGATTACATACTTGACTTTGATCTTTTGGTTGTTGATAGCAGTAAGGCTTAATATATATTTTCAACTGTCTTAAATATCTTAGTTTCAACTCTACGAATCAGACTACCTAATAAAGTCTACCCTACCTTTCAAAGTCTTAGAACTGATTGTTTCAGTACTTCACATATAGATCTTACTATAACTAATAGTTTAATGGCTAATAATATTTGTCGGATGGAGGATTTTAGATGTACCGTCCTTTTCCGATCATGTATATACAAGTGTCTACTTAGACTTTTCGATTTCCACGATACTATTCAGCCCGAAATTCAATTTTAGCCATTCCAAATATTTTTTGTTTTTCAAAAATGAATTTAATAAACTATTAGTAAAACACAGTGATACTCCTAGATCTAATGCTGATATTGACATATTAGTAGATAAGCTCATCTCTATTTTCACTCATTCCCTTAAGCATAGTTCATACAAAGTTGAGGCTAAGCACAGTTTCTGGTGTCCAGCTTTACACAAGTTGCGACAGAAACTTCGCAGTGCTGATAAGAAGTTTAAACATGATCGCAATTCTCAAAACTTACTTAGACTTCTTAATATTAAAAAATATTATGTACATATGATTAATTATTTCAAAAAGATCTCTTGGAAAAAGTTCTGTGATTTGGACCATAGTAATATTTGGTCCAAAATTAAGATTCTCAGAGGCTCTAAGCAAAATTTTACTCAGCCTGGTTCTCTGAAGTTGTCTACTGGTTTCACAATTAATCTAAGAAATGATCCTCTTCCTATCTTTAACTCTCTATTTGAATCCTCTCATAAATGCTCCTTTGTACTTGATAAATTGTTTTTACCTCCTGATAATATCACATCTTCTGATTTGCACTTTGTCCTCAAGAGTTTGAAACATAACTCTGCTCCAGGTTTTGACCAAATTAGATATAATCAAATTAAGCTTGTATTTCCCTTAATTTCTGATTTTCTTATGAGTATTTTCAATGTATGTTTGCAGAATGCTTATTTTCCCTCTTCTTTCAAAATTGGTGAAATTATTTTTACTCCTAAAAATAATGAAGATCAACAAAAACTTTCTAATTGGCGGCCCCTAACACTTCTTTCCTGCCTTGGGAAAATCTTAATCATATCTCGATGTCAAACTGTTTAAGTAATCTTCAATTTGCTTATATTAATGGTAACTCATGTGAAATTGCCTGTTCTCGTTTAACTTCAAAGATATATTATTGTTTTGTTATGTAAGAGTTTCACCTGTATATTTTTGATTTTAAAAATGCATTCAACTATGCCTGTCATTCGTGTATTCTCCGAAACATGTCAGAGATGAACTTTCCCCCTTACCTAATCCCTAACTTAAATTTCCGTGTTAATCCTTTCTTTTCATTTCCTTTATCTAACTCTACCCCTCAGGGAGGATGTCTCTCCGATATCTTATTTATCATATTGATTAACCCCTTGATTGAACATGCTTTAAAGTGGAACCTTTTTACTCAATGTTATTCTGATGATTTTATGATTGGTGTAGAAGGAGGTGATCCAACAAGTAATTTGTTATACTTGAGTAAGTTTTTATCTAGCTTTTCTATTCTCTGTCATTCACTTGGGTTGGTGATTAATTTTTCTAAATCTAAGCTGATCAATTTTTCGAGATGCATAAAGTTTTGTCCTGATTTATATTTTGATGGCTTCACTTTTAAAGCTGCATCTGAGATAAAGTATCTAGGCCTGCTTTATAAGAGTAACTTAAATTGGTCCTCTCATTTTTTTGTGAAGCTTACCAAATGCTCGAAAATTTTCAACTGTCTTAAATATCTTAGTTTCAACTCTACGAATCAGACTTATATATTTTTTTCATTAATATTAAATAGAGTTATCCTTCCTATGTTTACTTATTGTATTACTTCTTGGTGTCCTATTCTGAAATATAAAAAATACTTGTCTAAGTTTGAAGTCCTTTTTTGTGCATTCTTGAGAAAATGCACCAATTTTCCTAGATCTTGTGCTAAAGATCTCCTCTTTTCTTTCTCTAGTTTTCTTCCGCCTAAACTTATATTCGAAAAACTTGTTGTCTCCCTTAAACTTTCTCATCTTAGCAAAAACTCTGATTACTTTTCCTTTGGTCTCACGTTTTCTCCAAAAATTCACTACTCCAACTTTGACTTTTCATATCAACTATTTCGTAAGCATTTCCCTAAAGAAGAGTACTTGAATATTCGACCCTATCTCCCCTATATAGCGTTCCTTATGCTTAATCATTTGAAATTAGTTGTGAAATCATCAGTTCGCTCTTCTAAGAAAGCAGCTCTTTCTTTATGCCATCAAATCCTTTTTAGATCAAATGCGGTGTTCATTTTTTGTGATGGGTCCTATGATCCAGCCTCAACGTTTGCTAGTTTTAGTTTTGCCTTCTTTTTTCCTGGAAAGAAATATCCTTCCATACATCGTTCTATGAATATCAATAAATTCTCATCTGCTTTCACAGCTGAGTGCGCTGCTTTGCTATATGCCTTCTTATTTATGGATCAGGAGAAAGAAAAGTTTTCTTCCTATCAATTGATATATGTTTTTTTGGACTGTAAGGGTCTAATTTCTCTTCTTAAAGAAGGTATAACAAAAAATTCTTTAATATATGAAATTCTCTTGCTCTATGAATCCCTTTCATCTTTTTCCAATATTAGATTTATCTGGTGTCCAGGTCATGCTGGCTGCTTTGGTAATGAATTTGTTGATCGAGCTGCCAAAGATGCTCTTACGTACAAGCCTATTTTTTTATGCATCCTTTGTCCTCCCTAAAATGTCATATAGTCAAAAATATTCAATGAAAATTGGTATGTTGAACTTTCCTCATCTAAATATTTTTTACCCTTCTATTCCTCTATATCAGACAACCTTGTATTGAGGCTTATTAAATATGGTATACTTTTTGTTCCTAGTCGCCTACTCAGATGGTATATTGGTGCTACTATTTGTAAAAAATTTCTGTATCTTATTGGTAAATGTGATTCTCCTCTCTGTAGGTTTGGCTGTTATATTGTTGAATCATCATCCCACCGTGTATACCATTGTTCGGCAACAAACCATATTTTTGAAAATTTTGCTTCTAAACTTGCAGTTGAGTTTAACTTCTCTACTACTTCCTTATGCGACATAACACTTAGACCTGATCTATATTCTGTTTGTGATTAATTTCTTACTAAACTACCATCCTCCTTGATTAGTTTTTTTTTTATACTTGTTTATGCTCATGTTCATTCTTCATCGTAATATATCCAACTTTGTGAAATATGGTCCTTGCCCTTTCTCTTTGGTATCTGAGTAGGTGTCCATTGGTTATGTCTTACCTTTCCTGCTCCTCTTCTCTCACTCCTCTTTTCTTCTTTCCTTTTATTTTATTTCAATTTTATTTTGTTTTTTATATGTATATTATCTTTGTGGTGAATAGCTGACTTTTCAATATGTATCTCACCTTAATAGCTACATGCCAGCTTTCAAGTCTTAAAGTCTTACAAGCTGCGTCAATTCAAATAACATAACATAACATATCTCCTATTTGTTTTATCTTTTTTAGTAAAGCATTAGATATTATTTTCAGCATTAGATCTGAACATTTTCGGTAAAGATCTGGACATTTTCACGCAATTAGGAAAATTTAATAGAATTTATAAAACAGTTTTTGTCGGAAAGCTAAAAAATGCTGTATTCCAAAGGACATAAATAATGAAATCTCGAAAAAGACTTCGAGCAAAATCTGTTGTCAGGACATCTAGCAACAAAGCAAACGTCAATAGATTCTTTTTTTAAAATAATTTTTATATTTCATTTTAAAAAAAAATAATTTTTTATTTTGATTTTTAATCGAACAATCTAAAATTGTTTAATGAAACTAATTATTATTAAAATGCTAATAGAAACAGGATAAATAATAGAACATTTATGTCTTTTAATATTAAGCATTTATGCCCACTTACAATATATGTACTGTACACATTTCTGGGTAACTATCAACTATTTATTAATGTCACTCTTCTATTAAGGTCAATCCTGAATTAAGGCCAAATAAGTGGTTATAATTCGGGATTCAATATAACAGAGGAGGAGGGCGTTTTGGCCCCGGTCCATTCAAAGCTCATGATTACTTTTGTATTTTCACAAAATTCAAAGATGGTGGCTCAATTCTTTATTATAGAATACTGAGCAAATTAATTATATTCGGAATAAACAAAAAATAGTTCTTTATTTCTGATTCAATTGGACATGTAGTGGGATAAAACACAGCATGGCAGTAATACATGCAGGTCAAAGCTATAACGCGGAGCGTTTATAACACGGGTTCGTGGCTTGAATCTGGACATTCATGTTATAATGGATCTATTGGTTAATCGCATTCTGCCGTTTCGGCAAATAGAATTAGGAAGCGACAGGCCCATGTGCCAGATGGCTAAGTAGAATGTGTGCAGGCCAAATGTAAGAACGACGCTCTGATCCTCAAAAAGGGTTTATAGTTTAAATTTTGACTTGAAATTTAGAAAAAATATAAATAGGCTTTATATGAAGCATTCCGTAAATAATTAACATGGGTCATATTCAAACATTTGGCACATTCCAAGCACACGCTAAAGCAGGCACTTCTATTTAACATGAACAATAAAATTTAGAAGTGATGATAAGAATGAATAAAAAAAATTCCTAACGTAGAGGTTTAAAAATAGCTCAGCGATCATAAAGGCTAAATGTAGATCCATCACTTCAGAACTATTTGTTATGTGTTCACATCTATTGAAAAAAAAGTAAAATCATGAGTATGAAGAAATAAAGGCGTTTGTTAAGGAAGAAGGTAATAAAGGCTTGCATGAGATTTATCCAAGAATGAAGGTCCCTCGAAAAACAACAAGCATACAAAAGTAAACTACTTCCCAATCCAACTCAGCTGTGACACCAGTAATATTTAATTAATACAATGAATTTCACATTAAGTTCTACTATTTTAAATCGACGGCGTCAATTGTTTACGTTTTTGTCATGACCTTGTATGATCTATTCTAGCTTGTAGTTTCTGTATGTATTAAGGGATGTTCTAATATTCCCAATCACAAGTTCTCTTGCATTCGACAATCATCAAAGAATAAGAAAAAGTGATCATGAAAGACTGCTAGTTCGCTGAAGCCCATGCCAAACATCAACTAGACGCCATTTCCGATGTCATCCAGAGAAGCTCAAGGATTATGAAAGAGAAGAGGAACTGGCGAGACTAGGTTAGCTAAAAGCGATCTTTCATGGTGCCGGTTAGTAAAGACCATTGAATACAAGAGAATTTACAATTTGGAATATTAGAGCAGAGCTTGTATGCACAATGATAAGTGTATATATATTTTTACATGCTCTTATTTATAAAAAAATATTCCAAAAGTCTGAATGAACAAAAAATGAGGCAATATTTTTAACATGGTAGTTTTCATGTCAAAAGTATAACAGGCTATTTATTTAATTTTTGATTGGCATGGTCCACACTCATACTTGCAAGCAAACACTCGAACTTTAGTTCATCTAACATAATTTACCAGAATATAGTAGTGCCTTAGATTTTAGAAGTTTTTTCCGACTTTCTTAAAAAACTTATGGAAGTAGGTGTTCAGTTATGCCCAGGAAACGCTGCAAGTAACGAAAAATAATGTCAAAAGTTGTAAAAAGTTAAAGTACTTTTTGAAAAGGAGGGGGAGAAATGAGGACCTTTCGTTGTTTAAACGAGTGTGATCCTCTTTCAAGGGAATATCAGAGATGCTTTTACTGTTGTCATTCAAAAATTTTCTATTCCTTTTCAGCATTTCTTGATCAACGCGATCCATGATTAACGAAATGTAAGTGCACAGACAAGCGCCATTGTAAGCAAAGCTCGGGTTCTCATAAACCTAAAAAGATGCACAACAACAATATAAATAGAATCCCCTCGAGAGAATAGCACACATCAAAACATTGAAAGAGAAGCATTCAACCCAAAACAAGTACTTGGAAATAACAAGAGCCGGTGCAAATAAATATTTTATAGTATTTAGAAATAAGAAAAGACTTTATAATGACTATGTAAATTTTGGGGCTAATCATTATATGACAAATCGAATATGTTTATATATTCAACTTAATTTGGTGTACAAGTTAACTGTGTAGGCCTGAACACCAAATGAAATGAGCTTACGTTAGTTCAGGTTTTAGTAAGTTTATAACCTGCAGTAATGAATCCTATTATCTGCGTTAAACACTCGAGAGTGTAAACAAACGGAAAAATGTGCTTTGCTCTTATTACTCAACACCAGTTCTTTTTAACGCTAGAAAGACCAACTTTTCTGGTACCTAAAAAAGGCATTGTATTGTATACGACCCAACAGAAAGGTTAGCAGAAACAAAAATAAAGCAATTTCAAAAGGTTGCCACAAAATACATGCAAAACACTTAATATTTTATGCATCAGAAGAAGTGACCCAAATCAAAAGAGTTTTGTTTTCAGACTTTATTTCAGGGCTTCTATAAAACTGGTGTGGAGAAAAATTTTAATTCACAAAATTTAAAATTTTAAATGAAATGTTCAAAAATATTTAAATGTCTAAAAACATTGCACTGAGATATTTCTGCGATTCCATGACTTTTGTAGTGCAAAAACGAGAAAATAAAAATCTTTTTTTAAATTGTTATGCTCAATATATAAATTTATTTAGGATGCACAGTCTCGTTAGAATGCAAAGAAGCGCATTCTCTCTCCATTTGCGTTAAATATATGGATGGCAACTAATCACCCAAATGTAAAACTAAGCTTATTTGTTTCTAGTTCAAATAAATTTCAAAATTGGAGAAGTTGAATCATTCAAATTTCTTGGTAGATGTTTTTTGTGTCACGAACTACTATATGTCACTTTTTTTGATTGGCTTAGTTAAACCAGCGTCCATTCAACCGAAATATAATTGCAGTCCAGAAAAGCTTACGCAGAATTGATTAGGGTGTTCATAATTAAAATGCATTGTCCATCCTTTGCGTCACTGACATCAGTTCTATTTTATTGTGAAAGTGCTTAGTAAGCTTGGATTCACGATACGATGACATGCATTCAAGTGAGACCGAAGAAATTCTCCACTAAACAATGGCCAAAATCCATTGCGCATAGTTAAGTTAACCGAAACATTCCATTTAATAGACTTAGAAGGACCGTGCAATACTTGTATACACTATACGATACATATTCTTATACTGTGCTTGTAAGGGTGGCCAAAATATTGAAAAATGCCAACATTTTATATTTTCTTGAATATTTTTTAGGTGACAAAAGGAATTTATAAAATGAAAAGTAATTCTTACGAAATCGAACAAGAAATCAATCATTCCTTTGATAAAATCTTCTTGAGCATAACTCAAAGCATAAACTAATTCGTTTCCAACTTCGACGAGAAGAGAGGGATTTTCAAAGAGCAAGTTGATACAGAAACAATACGACTCCAAAGAAGACTCCAAATTCAATGATGTGTCAGTGCTATCTTTCTGATGAGACTAAAAGCGATAAATTTTGGAAAAAAAATTGAATCATAATATTCACAAAAATTACTTTCATTTCCTACACCATAGAACTGATACAATATATGCTTAAAATTTAATAGAAAGGTTCATGCAAAAATATGAAAACAGACGTCAGAATAATCAAAACCTAACACGCCCGACCTCTTGAGATCGTAGATCTATTCGTAACTAATCTTATCAAATAGAGGTGTTTCATGTGAAACCTATCTGTTTAAAAAATTAAAATTCTATTACATTTAAATCACTACAAAACGCTGAAATCTAACTTTTCAGTAAAAAGCTTGCGCCCACATCTCGTGTAAACAGATGAAGAAAGAAAGCACGCCACTTATAGTTGCGAAAAAAGTCCCCACCAAACAATTTTAGATCAGTGAAAACACGTGGAATGCCATTCACTAAATTTATTGTGACGTTGTGTGGATCATTTTATACTTGTGGGCCACTGTTCCCAACTTTGAATTCAATCAAATTGGATAAAAATACACAGACTTAGACAGGGTTGCGAAGTTGGGAAAATATTTTGCGACTCCTACTCTCATTCAACCTATTTGAAATATTGCGACTGCAGCTTCATTTATGTATATTTTCTAGCAATGATGATTTATGTTGCAATGCAAAATGTTTGATCTATTTCCTTCAAGATATTATATTAAAATGCTTTATTGCTTTCCATTTGTAATTTAGTGTCTTTCTTACATTGTCTTCAAAAAGACTTTAAAATTATTGCCTAATCACATCCAAAGGAACATGTATCTTAAATTATTTTTCCAAAAGTATTTGGCTTAAAAAATTTGCCAAAAATTCCTACTCACAAAGTGAGCTTTCTTCCTTTGCAAGGTATTTTATTTGTGTAATGAAATAGTCCATTCTTCAATTTTATTGATTTTTCAAAACATTTTTGTGTTGAGTTTTTGCTTTCCCACCCCTCCTCAAAACACGTGACTCGATCGCATCAACAACCAGTGATGAATGTGTTGAATTGAAACTAACCACATACGGGACATCAATTAACAAGTTATTTCATCGTTTTTACAGAAACGAAAATCTCATTGATTTTAAGGATATTTGTTCTTTGAAACTCTATACAAAATAACGACAAAGGTAATCGCAGGAGTATTCTTTCATATTAAAAGGCCATGTTCATGAAGATGCTTGCATGTTGTGAAATCAAGGCATCAGATCAGAGGTCTGGCAAGACCTCCGGGGAGACAACTCGCCAAACTTGCCAGCCTTATTATATATTTAAATGTGTAAATCGTAAAATGCTTAAAAAATATACTTAAAATAAAAATTTTCAAAAAATATTTTACATACATATTGAAATTATATATTGATATATATATACGGAATGAAAATATTTAATCTTGTTAATTGAATGCATCGTTGCAGTTTCAAATCAGTCTAAGTGAAGCACATTTTCAGATGGTGGTATGATATACTTATAATTGTGCTCTAATATTCAAAATTATAAACTCTCCCGTCATCATCATCACTAACCGAACGCTCTGCTAAACACTGACTATATTTAGTGCCGAAACCGACTTTGAGGACTTTAAGGTTTTCCTGTGAGATTTGAATCTATTTCTCTCATATCTATGCGTTGTGTGAAAATTAGTGTGCACTCAATATATGACTTATCGTCGACAGTGTATCAAGGCATCATCAGATATTTATTTAAATCTAAATTTAAAATGGTTTCTTGTACTTCCAAAGTTATAAGTCTTTGTTTTCATTAGTTTAAAATGGCTCTTTTCTTATAATTCAATGGATTCAAGAAAAATCGGATAGGAAAATTAATTCTATCTCTAAATTAAGTTAGAAAAATTAGTTCAAAGTTAGAAAAATCGGATAAAACTCTTTCAAGATAAAAATGCAGGTACAAAATGTGAAAATAGTTCAAGGCGTGTCAAGTTTTATAAAAGTAAAAATTTTAATGGTATATGACAAAGAGGAGGTAGAAATAGAATTAAAAGCCTTGGAATTAATTTTAAAAACAAAACTTGAGAAGTTAAATCTTCTCAGTTGAATTTTTTGAATAAAATTTACAAAAACTTTTAGGATCAATATTGAATTTTAATATATATATATAAGCAATCAAACAAAAAAATCAAGTGAAAACAAATACAAAAGTTACCAATAAAAGTCAAGAAAGTCGTTCAATAAAAAGGGGCTAGAATTGGGGTATAAAGATGTTTAAAAAATCTTTTCACATGTTTTGATTTATTAACGTGAGCAGGAAGGGTTAAGAGTAAATCAATATATATTATTCCCTAGCAGGCTTTTTATAAAAATTTGGAAATTTTGGGAAAGGTTGAAAAGGGGAATTTGAACGTTGTGGGGCAAATAAGTAAATTTTGGCTGCATATAAATTATAAAGCAAAAATACCACTGAATCATGCTCTATATGAATTTGAGAAAAGGTATTGGCGAAATCATCTTAAATAAACAATGATAGTGAGGAAAACTTCTTTGATGGATTGTGAGTAAAGACTTACCTAGACAAGTAATTGAATTATCGTATCCTTGATGATTTTCATTTTCACTACAATTTTCACCTAATAAAGAACGTTGTATTTATTAGCAAAGGGTTTAAAAATAAGCGATTTAATCATATTTTTTAGATTATATATGTCATTAGTTTACAAAAGCTTGCCCAGTTTTTTTCTTACCTAATTACCAGATATCTAAAGATAAGCAACTATATTTATGAAACAGCAAATAAAAACAAAACTTGTTTTATTTGAGGAACATTTATCGAAATATTTTAATAGCAAATAGATAGTTGAGCATTTTTATCTATTTTTATATTTTTTTCTATATGGGAAAGTAAAAAAATTGAGATAAACGAATTTGTGAGAAGAATATAGTTAAGAATAAACGGTTGTTTTTGCCTTATGTACGTATACCATGTGTTGAAAAGTTGGGTCAATGTAGAAAAAGGAAGAGAAAACAGATAGCATTAGAAATTACTATCATATGGCAAGAGAGAAAAAATTATGTAGATGATTGATACTTTTGACACGTAAATGGAAGGAAGTGAATATCTTAATCAAGCACAACTGAAAGACTTTTTTGTTCTTGTTCAAAGAGTTATCAGAAGTGTCAGTTTCAAGACTCAGAGAAAAATATTCTACAGAAAGAAATGTAATTTTTTAATTTTATCGTAATAGAAAAAAAATCACCTAATTTTTTTAGTGTTTCGACTTAGCGAGATTGGTAGAAGTAATGTGTGCTCCAAAGAATGTTTCAAATGAATGCGTTCTGTATTTTATTGAATGTATTATTGGCCCAAACAAACAAAAAGTTTCCCTCGTCAAACTACTATTCCATTGTTTCCCGCTTCATTTCTTGTGGTTTGGATGATATTGCTAAATTCGGTTACTGAGTTAGTGATGTTATAGAGTGCATCGTGCCCGTGTGTATCCCACAAGTTCTTCTGAAAAAAGACACCCTAATACAATCAACCTTTATAGAAGAGACTTTATCTAATCCTATTGTTAGACAATCCTGTGTGTTGCAAATCCTAGTACACTTCAACATTGAAACAACTGAGCGTGTCATCATGATCTTACTCGAACTTTCAGGTTTGAGTAAGATTTTTACGTTTCCAGTGATGGATTTCAAAGAATCTTCTATAAATTTGCTTGAACTAATAAAACCGCTGGAGGTTTTAAATCCTCAGCTTCCACATGATATCCGCAACCAGTTCGTAAAGACCTTCATATCTTCTTTTTATGCACATTTCAAACACCTCCCCAAACTTTACTATTGTCAAAAAATTCATCCCATTCATCAAGCATGGATAACTACAGGGAAGATTAACGATGCTAATTTCTCTCAAATACCTCCCTTCCTATTCAGCGAAATCTCTCTTGAACAAAATTTCCTCTATGATTACTTGGTCGATCAAGCCGAGTTGCTATCGGATAGGGCAATCATCCCGTCCACCGATAACTGGATTAACGAATATGATCGTCGTGCTTATCGAAACCATTACCAAATCAAGACAGAGATTACTTATGCCCATAATGTCGAAAATGATAGTAGCCAACAAATTCTTCCCCCTCGCAGCCTCTCTAACCAAGATTTGCCCATTAACCTTTTGGCAATCGCTCCTCACCATCCTGTTTCGAATGCATGCGGCAAAAGGGTGGACCCTACTCATGTCCTCCCTTTTGGACCTATTGCTTTATCGAGAGGGGTTCCATGAGCAAATACTTGGTCAGGACCAAGCTCGCGTTAGAAATTTTCCTACACGCCATCATCAAAAAATTCTCTCAGAATTTATTCAGAAGTTGCATGTTTTATGCTCCAAGCTCGGACTCAAGCTAAAACCAAATGAGACATGGACGAGCTCAATCCTTTTTGAGTATGGGAAGGCATTTTACTTCCTGGGCGCACAATGCCTAAATGCTTTGAAAAGGGCAGGGCTAGTCCTGTTATTACCCAACGATTTCTTTCTTACTTTGAACAATGTTATCAGCTCTGTCCATTTCAATTGTAGTGCCATGGGCGTAGGCGATATCGGCTCTCACTGCGCTGACCTATTTTCAGTGATGCTGTCTCACATTACTCTTAGACTGGCTGTCGAGAAGAATTATGAGCTGATCCGTAACCTGTGTTTTTTTCCTAAACAGTTTCGTGGCTTAAACACCCTCCTCTGTCCGTACTACAGTACTAAAGGGGTCGTAGACCTGTTGAGTAACTTTCTGACATTTGTACTATGGCTCAAAAAACAAAAAGATCAACTGTTCAAGCCGATACTACCTTATTGTTGTTTAACTATCAATGAAACAACTAATTATATAAAGCTGTTAAAAGAACCCTACTCTTTAAATATTGTCAGCCTTAATGATATAGAATTAGTAGTGAGAGGAATAATCAAAAAGAATTTGCCTAAACTTACACAAAACGACTCTTTGGTCAACTTGTTTTTGGTGTTCGTCAGCTGATGGAGAAGCATATAAGCGTGGGAAAGAAGTTGTACATGCTGTTTATAGATCTTGAAAAAGCCTTTGATTGTATTCCTAGAGAGTTGATTTGGTGGACATTAAGGAAGAAAGGCGTAATGGAATGTGAATCAGAGCTGTGATGGAAATGTATAGACAGGCTGAAACTACAGTTCAAATCGATGGAGAAAAGTCAAAGTTGGAGTGCATCAGGGCTCCGTGCTCAGTCCACTTCTATAGATGCAATGGCGGAAAACATATCGAACTTGAGAGAAATCCTCTACGCTGATGATTTGCTATTGATTGATAGCAGTTGGGAAGACATTGAAAGAAAGTACATTTGTTGGAAAGAAGCCTTAGCAGAGTGGTTAGTAATGCTGTTCAGTGCATGAAATATGGATTATGGGTTCATAAGAGATGTTCCGGTATACTCGTTTCATTGAGCAGAGAGAAAAATTTCATATCCCGCAGTTGCAAGATAGATCATGAAATTGTTGAAGATGAAGGCTTTGTTAAACTCGGTGGGGAGGAATTTGAAGTAGTAAAGGAGTTTTGTTATTTTAGTGATGTTCTAACAAGAGATGGTGAAAGTAAAAAAGAGGTGATAGCAAGAATTAGAGCTGGTTGGAAAAAATTTAATGATATTGCTGGCGTATTGTGTGGCAGAGTGTTGTCGTTGAAAGGAAGATTGGACAAGTCATGTGTAAGGAGTGACATGTATTATGGAGCAGAGTTCTGGCCAATGAAGAAGGTAAGACGCATGCAATCGACCGAGATGAGGATATTTCGGATGATATGTGGCAAAACTCTACTGAACAAAGTGCCGAGCAAAGACAAAAGAAAGATAACAGGCGTGGAAGATATTAAGGAGCATAGACAGTGTTGGCTAGGACACTTGGAGAGAATGGACCCACAAAGACTGACGAAGAGATTACGAAATGAAAGCATCCCTAGAGAGGGGAAGAGAGGTAGGCAGAAAAAAAGATGGGAGGATGCTGTAAAAGAGGACATAAAGAAAAGGAATCTCAAGATCGAAGATGCTAAGATGAAAGGAAGATGGAGAAGTCGTATGATCATGGTCTTTTCTTGGCTCGCCAGGAAAAGACCTGCTCCTTTTGGGAGCGAATGAATGATGATGATCTCTGGTCAACTTCTTTTCAGAAGAAGCTTATAAGTCATAGGAGCCTTACCGATTTTATAAATATGACTTATAACGCACGAGTTACCAATAAAATTTTTACACTCTCCAACTGTACCAATATCGAGAACATGCTCTCCAAATTCAACTCTTCACACTCGGTACGGCTACTGTTGTCTGCTGACAATGAACATATGAATGTCTCCTCCTTCATCAAACTTGTGTCAGAATGTGATCTTATGGCTATTGCCGCCCTACGTGAATCATCCAACCCACAGAAACTAAATACCCTCAAGCCCTTTTTAGAGTATTCAGAAACCGAATGCAGTTTCTTGATTGCTGATTACTTGAGAGAAGTTTCTTGGAAGAAACGCATACATGGGGTAACCATGTCGTCATTCCCATATCAGGTGAAGCTAACCTCGGTCAAATTTGGATTGTACGAAGTGTATTATCATCGATTTATCCTCAGGTTCGGACAAATCATTACACAAGGTCCATTTTTACCTTACGTGGGCTCAAGAACAAATTTAAAATACAAATCCGGGGCCTTAGAGGTAATTTCCACAGATCGAAGCATACACAATCTTCAAGATCCCTTAACTCTAAGTTTCTGGCTTTTGCAATCGAATCCAGAGATACCCAATATAACTAGATTGCTCGAGATTTTGATCTGCAAAAAGACTGATATTAGTTTGGGTAAACTAGTCTTGCTTATAGGCCGATTCGTTGGTGCGTCATTGACCCATCGTCTCAATGACCTTTTGCGCATGCCTACGTGTCCGGTCAATGGAATCACGAATTATAATTCACATTGTGCTTTGGCCACAGATAGCTTACTCGCCTACTCTAAAGGTGGAGTAAACTACGCTATCTGTTTTCAAAGCACAATGTTAAATGCCTTGAAATGCTTGGAGTCAATCTACTCTGTTCAGCCTCATCTGGACTTAAAACATATTGTTGAATTTACTTGTCTCACATATACGCCGACAGTTGGTGATGCTGTCGTTGATACACCAACCAGCCCTACCTATCAGCCAATCGCCGGTTTTCCCAAAATTAATGAACTCTACGTTCAGGCTAAATTGACAGCTTTACCCTGTTCCGACGAATCAGATCCGATTCATCTCATAAACTCATTGAGGCCAATCCGTGTAAATAATGGAAATGCACTACTTAAGTATGATAACCACAAATCCATTATATGTCTTGATCAATGGTCAACTTTTTACTTGCTCAACAAACAGGTTGCAGAAAATGTCCAGGTTTTTGTGTTTATGAAATTGCGAAACAAAGAAAAAAACTGTGAATAGAAACAGTAGGCATAAAAAAGTTTGACTGTTGGAGAAAATATTATACATCAACCATTTATTGAGAGTAAGAAAATAATTTTGCCACCTCTTTATATCAAGTTAGTGTCAATGAAACAGTTTGTTAGAGCACTTTATGAAGCTAATTCTTTTAAGTTTATATATAAACATTTTCTAGCTTAAGTTATAGTAAAACAAAATTTGCTGTTTTTGCTTTAACACAAATTACAAAATTAATAGGGTAAAGCCTTACGTACAGAATGAATTAAATAAAGAAAAAAACAGGAAAAAATCTGAATTTCTCATCTTTTAGGTTAAAATATGTTCATAAAAATTGATTTTCTTAAGAATCATCTTGATGAATTTCCTGCTACTCTTTGAGACCTTAAAGATGAGCATAAAGAATGCCAGAAGCTCGATGGAATAAAATAAAAAGAATGACTATGGTTCAAGTATTCAAAAAGACATCAAACATACTAGGCGCACTAATAAGAAACAATTTATTCAAGATGTTATTGGATTTTTATTACTATTATTTTTATATTAATGAGGGTACTTGTTTACTCCCCCACCCACCCCTTTTGAAAAGCAGACAAAAAATGTTTTATACAAAATAGTTTTAAAAAATATAATCTTATTTTATATAATAATATATAAAAAGAAATATTATAATTTAAAAATATATTTTTTATAATATTGAAAATACATATATACCATTTTTTTAATATATAAATTATAATCTACCTTTCTATATTCGAACGCTAGTTCTAAAAGAGTGGGAGAGGGAGTAAAAAAGTGCCAAATTGTGTTTTCCTTTGTTATTCAGGGCTGAAGAACGTGAGCTAATCTAGGACCTTTACAAAGAACTAGTATAAAGTGGCACGTAAAATTAAGAAATTTCCACTGTTCAATGCCCAGATTGAGAAATATCTCACAATAATATCTTTATTCTCAATTGCTTATATGGATAATGAGTGTAATAGAGGATAGAAAAATGTGGGTGATCATAAAAGGTACATCGAGTAGGTTATGTGTTTTATTTTTTTACAAATAATCTAAAAATATTTTCCAGTTTACTGTGCTCTATAGTGACGGCCAATTTTCATTTCCTCAGTTTTCTTGGATTGCAAATTTTTACAAAATTTTGGTGTGAACCTACTAAATGATTGATTGCGAATCTGATCGTGGCATTTATTTTTTATAAAAATCAATCAAACTTGTCAAAAATTGATCGATATATGACAGCTCAACTAAAAATAGAAACTTTTATTTTAAATGGTTATAAAAAGTTTTTTTACACATATATACCCATTTTCAAGTGTGCTGAAAACGATGGTCACGTTTATTTTTTTAAAAAATCAACCAAACCTGTCAAAAAATTGATTGATATATGACAGCTCAAGTGAAAAAAGAAATTTTTAGTCTAAATGGCTAGAAAAAGTTTTCTATTTATATGGACCCGTTTTCATGTATGTTGAATACGATGGTCATGTTTATTTTTTTAAAAATCAATCAAACTTGTCAAAAATTGATTGAAATATGACAGTCCAACTGAAAAAATTAACTCTTTATTTAGGTAGTTATAAAAAGTTTTTTTTTAACATTTTTGATTAATTTGTGACTTTTTAAAAATCGTGGTATGTTTGCGGTCAGATATATTGTACTGTTTTTTGAACGATTTATTTTCATGATATTTTCCAAAGACTATATTCAAATTTTTAGTTTCACAAATGAATTTATTTCTCTCTGAAGTTTTTATTTTATTTGGAATCTATAATAAAACAATTTTTTCAGTATCAAAATTTCCAATGAGGCACGAATATTAATTTTGATACTCATCATTATGCTATAAAATTGATTCATATATATATGTTCAAATTTTTTTTCTTCATTTTTGAATGAAAATTAGGCTGTGAATTTTATTTCAACTGAAGTTTGCATGATTATATCATGTTTTTTAAATATTATGTATAATTTTTTCGAATTTTTTCAAACTTTGAATATTCCATTTATATGTGCATATAGATATGCAAAATTTGATAGGTTTCTATTTCGGAGGAATGAAGTTATAACTTCTCAAACTTTCTTACATTTGTGTATATAAAGTGGGCTCCCTCTTCTTCAGAAAATGCCATCCAAGTTTTGCCAAGGTAACGATGTATATATTGAGAAAAATTATATAGAACTTATACACTTATAAATCACTGTATATTTTTCTTTGAGAGGTCGAAATTTAACCATTGACCGTTTGTATACGTCTATAGAGATAGCTGATTGGCTCTATAAAAAGGATGAACTATAGTCGGTACAATAGACACAAGAAGAAAAGGTATTCCGCAAAGTATAAAAAGTTTAGTTAATAGAGATGAATTTTCTCATAAGTTTTGCTGGGATATAGATAGAGAATTTTTATCAATTCATAGTTATGTAGTATTTTCTAAATCAAAAGAAAAGAAAAATGTATTAGTTTTGACTTCCAGACCCCCCCCCCTTCCGCTCATTTTAGGAATTACAGTAGACGATGAAAAAAGTAAACTTGCAATTTTTAAACAGTAACATTTTTCCAAGGGTGGAAGGGATATAGTCGATCAGAGAATAAGAAATTATTCACAAATAGAAAAACAAAAAGATGGACAGTAGCCGCTTTTTCTTATCTATTAGATACGGCAAGAGTAAATGCAGGTACTATTTTTGCTTTTAATAATGAGAAAAACCCAAGAAATATAAATTTCTTTTAAATGTTTTTGAAGAAATGTTTTTTTGAATCTTGATTATCAAAAAGACAAATTTTCGAATAAAGTTTTTCTCTTTTTTTTAACTATTTTTATTATCCTTGACAGTTTTTAATAAAGGAGATTCACTTTTTTTTAAATACTGCCAGAAATTATTAAATAAAATAGCAAATTTTATGCAGAAAACTCATGTTGAGGTGAAGATATTTTTCATTTTAGGGAAACGATACGACAACCAAATGATTAGATATAAAAAAACGATCAAATTTTTATTATAAATAAATTATGTTTCAACTTTATCATCTTCGTTCATTTGCATATTGTTTGATTATACGTATAAAACTTTCTCAAAATGGTCAAACACGAAACTTATTTAAATTGACCTATTCAGCTTGTTTCGAGATATTGTAGAGTGAATGGTATAAACGAACTGTCTTTCTCCTTCAAATAAAATGATGCTCATCAAAATATGCCTCTACAGAGTCCTTGTTTTGTATTTAATTAATTTCATTAAAAAAATCACATTGAATTCGGTATAAAATCCCGTTTTTAATTCTATATCATTTTCAGTTATATTTTTTTTTTTGCAATTTTGTTTTGCCTACTTATAATTCTATTTGTTCTGTGACAAAATAAATTACATATATAGCTACGTATAACTATTTAATCAGAATTCCTTTATTTCAGTTGAAGTATCATATGTCAAACATTTTTGACAGGTATAATTAATTTTTATAAAATATAAACATCACTGTTGGATTCAGCCTACTTGAAAATGGGTACATATGTTTAAAACATCTGATTTGCAAATTTGAGTCACGCTTACAAGTATTTTCACATTCTAAATCCAAAAACAATCTATAATTGGAATTTGCATTGTTGATTTGTTATAAAAATGGGTGTATTTCATGTAAAATTTAAATAAATGTTCTTGTAGTCAGATTCTAGATGTAAACCGCAAATTTTGTTTTTGGGAACAATTTTTAGAAGTGAACCACAAATTTATCTTACACTTATAGGTAATTTTGGATCCAAATGCAAAAACAATCCATAAATGAAATCGGCCTTGTTGATTTGTTATAAAAGCGTGTATATTTCATATAAAATTTTAATTAATGTTCTTGGAGACAGATTTTAAAAATAAACCCCAAATTTGTTTCACATTGATTGACATTTTCAAATTCTAAATGCAAAAAGAATTTATAAATGAAATTGCGATTGTTGATTTGTTATAACAATGTGTATATTCCATGTAAAATTTGAATGAATGTTTTCAGACAGATTTTGGAAGTAAACCGCAAGTTTGTTACATACTTATAGGTATTATTTGGTACAAAAGAAATTTTAATTGAGAGGGGGGGGGGGGGTATTTTAGCTGAAAGGGAGTGTATCATGATTTTCGTTTTATAATGTATCATATAAATTTGGTATCATTTATAAGATAGGTACTTTCCTGTTTTGGTCCCGCCACCTAGAGGTAATTAAAAAAATGTACTGAACAACATAAATTTATTAAATCAGGAAAATTTTTCAACAAAAAGAACTAAAAAAATTTTTAATCTGGGGGTGGATAAAAAATGGCCATATCATTAAGAATTGTATTAAATATATTATTGACGAATGGGCCCATTTCAATATACGAGAAGAAAAAAATATATATACAAATTCTGAATTATATTATTACCAAATGTAATTAAAGATGAGTGACGCAAAATAAACTCTGTTAAATATACATTTAGCATCTCTCGATCAGTTCCACATTGCCTCTTGTTTCTGACTTTTGCAGAACGCCAAAGTCGTTCAATATGTTGGGTATGTGTTCCACTATCAACTATTGGTATATCGATACTTCTTGAAGACGTTGAGCCTTAATTGTAAGATATGCACGCAATTTATCAGAAAATATTGTCGTTCCGAGACGTATGTCTTTAACAGCTAACATGAAAACTTCCTTGGTTTCAATGCGAATACCTCCAAACACTCACTATTGTGGAAGAATTCGACCAACATGATTTTTCCTCTTGGCAAACAATGCTTCATCTATCTCCAAATGCATCCCTGAACCACCAATGACAACAGGGTGTTTAAGAAGCTTCCAGAGACATACCTCTCTAATGTAATTGATCCAGTCAACCGTTGTGTTTTTATTCACTCCAAGTTCTCTCTTGCAATATTTTATTGAAGTCAGTTCATACGCCCATGAATAAATGAAAAGAATTGTATGCTCATAAGACAGCCATGAAGCAGCAAGACAATTATTTGTTCGTAATCCTTTCTCTTTTCTACAGCCCCTTTTGAAACAACGTCAAAGATCCTTCTTTCCTCCTCCAAAAAGTAACTTCATTGAGTGTCCATTTGCACATTTTCGCTTCAACTGCACGATTTCAACCTCTTCTAGATAATTGATGCACTTCTCTTCATTGTCAAGTTTACGAATGGGTGATTTTAAATTGTTCATTTATAAGATTGTTTTATTATTAACCAGACGATTAATTATTCATTTATGGAATTGTTTATGGAACAGAAAATTGAAAAAATTAGTGGCGGGTCCAAAACAGGAAAGTACCAGATATTCATATATTAATATATCTTCGAAAATCTCAAGAGGCTAGACGCGCGAGATAACCCCTCATAATTTTAGTGACTATCTTCCGAAACTTCAAAAGAATACCATATGCAAAAGGCAAGAAAATAAGTTTTAATTTTAAAATTATATTATAGTCATTGATAACAAAATCTCCAAAAAGATAAAATTATGGTAGATTTGCTTTATAGCTAACTGACGGTAGGGGCTTCTTTGGCTTTAAAAAAATAAATTTCAAAAATTTGAGAGCTAAAAATAATTTTTAGCAAAAAATTTTAAAATAGGAATGTGCAAGAAAAAGATTAAAATTAATATGAAATACGAAATTTTATTTATTTTAATTGGATATAAAATTATAATCAAAGGATTATTGTGTATTTAATGACGAAATAAAATTTTTTTTCTTTTAAAAATATTATAAGCGGCCTATTAGAATAAAAGACGTTTAAACTAATGAACCTTTTGGCTTAGAGACTTAAAACTAAAATTAGGCAAACTTTTTAGTTGTAAAAAACAACATGATGAATATTCGCTATTTTAATTGCTATAACTTTTGCGTAAAAATTACCATTAATGGCACGTTTAGGCCTAACTCTAAAATCTACCTTTAGTAAGAGTATAATGAGAAAAAAATATCGAATTCTCAAAAACTAAATCCAAGCTAAAAAAATATAAAGATATATTTAACGAGCAATAGATGCTCATTTAAAATCCTAGAAGTGGAGATAAAAAATACAATTTTACAGAATTTATATAGAATTTTGGCTTACTATTTGATTTATCCATTTAAAAATTGGATTTAATGATCACGAAATTTCTTAAATAAAAAATAAAAATAATCGGTAGGTAGGTAGGTAGGTAGGTAGGTAGATTTCAAAGCACTTTCCAGCGTGAGCTGATATGCTCGCGTAAGCTTGAGAGTTGGTTAAGGAAGATGCAGATGTTGGTAGAGATAGGTTGTCCTAAAAGTAGAAGAGAAAAGCAGATTAGTTTGTTATAGGGTTATCGACGGTGGTGAGAGTTGTTTCAATGGTGTCAATGAGGGTTGCTAGGGATTTTAGTAGTGTTGGATGTAACAGAAGATCTGAGAGTGTTGTTGGAGATCTGTTAAGTAAAGAAAGGCAGCGAAATAGAAGATCTTGGCGATGATGAGAGAAGATTTGACATGTGAATATGAGGTGGTATGGCGTTTCTATTGTGTCGCATCCGAAACGACAGTATGGATTTTCGCTTACTTTAATTCGGAAAAGATATGCTTTGCATGGGCAATGGCCTGATAGCCAACGAATGGTTGAACGAGGTGGTGTAAATTTTTTGTTTTTGAAAGTTGTGTGAATTATGCTGATGTGTGGTAAAGAGGAGATTAGTACATTTTGAGATGAAGATATGGACATCTGCCATTCTTCTAGAGTGGATAAGTGAATGTGTGTTAGAAAGGTTTTGAGCGGTAGGGAGTTGAGAGGAATGTGGGAGGTTAGGTGTAAGTTTGAGGCTAAGTAGTCTACGAGGGAGTTTTCTGGTATGTTTTGATGAGCAGGGCACCAACATAGGTGTATGTGGAAATGTTTTGTAAGATTGATTAGGGAGGAGGCGAGTTGAAAGGAGGGAAAGGGGATGTTGTGTGATAGAGAGAGATCGTGGATTATGTTTTGTGCATCGGTATAGAAATCGATGGTAGTAAAGTGGGGAAGAAAGTGGTTAATGTTGTTAGTGATCATAGTGCAGGCGTGTAAAAGGCTAAAGATTTCGCATTCGAGGATTGAGAGTAGAGGATTTAATTGGGATCGATGGGTGTAAAAGGGGCTGGTGGAAGAGCCTTTGAAGAAGGCGTAAGCAAAGGAGGTACTTAGGGACTTCTTTGAGGCGTCTGTGAAGATGCGTAGGGAGGTTGGCGAAGAAGTAGAGCGAAGGTATGAAATTGATTGTTTTGCAAAAAATTTGTTTTTGCATATAGATGTTTTGAGAGGGTTTTGTGCAGATGGGTGAGTTAAAAGAGATGGGTGTATCGAGGGATGAACTAGGTAGTTAGCAATATTTGGAGCGTATTTTGCTAATAGATGTGAGTAGAAAGAATAGGATGGAGTATTGTGGTGGGGTGTGATCGGATGAAATGGGGGAATTAAGTTGTTGTATGTCAAGATGAAGCGCTTAATAATAGTTTTTTTAAGTTGGAGTTGTAATGGTAGGGTGTTAGTTAGAATTTCTAGGCATTGTGTGGAAGTAGTACGATATGCGTTGGTGATGCAAAGTAGACAGAGACGGTGTATCTTGTTAAGAAAATGTATGGTTGTGGGGTGTTTTAAGGAGATGCCCCAGGAAAGAATTCCGTATTGAATTACTGGTAGGATTAAGGATATGTATATGTATTTGGTGTGTTTGGGACGGAGGCCCCATTTATAAGAGATAGCGCTTTTAAGTGAAAAAAGGGTGACTGAGAGTTTTTGGTATATTTTTTTAAAGTGTATTGAAAATTTTAGGTTGGACTGAAGGTTTAGTCCTAGATATTTGATAGTCTTTGATGCAGTTATAGAAGTAGAGGTATTTAAATGAAGGGGTAAATGTTCTATGCGTCTGCGTGTAAAGTGAATGAGGTTTGTTTTGCTGGAGTTAAAGAATATCTTATGTGTGTTTGCTCTTTCTTGTAGCCTTAGTAGAAATGAAGAGGATTTGGTGAGGTTTTCTTGTTGAGAGTTGCTGGTGAAGGTGAATAATATGTCGTCTGAAAAACATTGAGAGAAATCAGTGTTGGTGTGGATTAGATTGAGAAGCGGGTCTATGAGAACTAGCCAGAGGATATCCGAAAGACATCCTCCTTGGGGAGTCGAGAGGGTTAGCTTATGGATGCAAAGGGAAGCGCGATGTCGGAAAATGAGACAGCGGTTTGAAAGGTATGAGCTTATAAATTTGATGATGTAAGGAGGAAATGATTTGTGTGCAAGGTTAGTGATGATGGCAGGATGCCAGGCTGAGTTGAAAGCGTTGTTTATGTCTAAGAAGATTGTAGAAGAAATTTTCTGAGTAGAAAGAGAAGAGTCAAGGTAGGTGGTTAGACGCGATAGTGCTGTTTCCGTATTTTTGTTGGGAAGGTATGCAAATTGTGTGTGATGAATGAGGTTACGGGATAGGATGTAGTGGACTAGACGTTTGCGAATGATTTTTTCGAAAAGTTTGCCTAGTATGGGTAGTAGAGTGATTGGTCGCCAATTTTGAATGAGGCTTGAATCTTTATTGGGTTTAGGAATGAGTATGAGTTTGCCGATTTTCCAAACGTTGGGGAAATGTGAATGAGTAAGGCATGCATTGAAAATAAGGAGTAAATGTTTGTTTAGAATGTGTATTGATTTTTTAATATGTTTGGGTGAGATATGGTCGTAGCTAGATGAGGCATTTGTTTTAAGAGCGTTTACTGCTATGTTTAATTCATTTAGTGTGATTGGAGGAAAAATAGGGTTTTGGATGGAGTGAATGATGTTTTTAGAGTGTTCTCGAATTGTGTGGTGAAAGGGGAGATCAGAAGAGGGAGAGTCGGGGGGAAAGATTGTCGATAGAAATGGTGGGTTGTATGAGTCGGATGGGAGCAGGGAAGTATTGTTTCGGGGAGAATAGAAGGTTTTTTCTTTTTGGTTAGCCTATTAATGATGTTCCATGGGTTGTTTGAGTGTTGGCTGGTGAATTTTACCCATGAGTTCTTTTTAGCTTGAAGTATTGCCTGTTTGTATTCTTTTTTAACAGTAGAATGGATTGAGATGATTAAGGGAGTAGGGGATTTTCGTAGGGTTTTGATAATTCGTTTTAGATTGTTTTTTATTGCATTCAACTCGGGTGTCCAGAAATAGGCATGTTTTCTTTTAGGAAATGGGTTGATAGGAGTGGAGGATAAGATGGAATGTGAGACATGATCATTGAGAGATAGTGCTGCTTTATCGATGTAAGTGGGAGAAGAGAGGGATGTTAATGTAGGGAGTGAGTTGTTGAGAATGTTGAGATATGTAAGCCAGTGAGTGGTGTTCTTTTTTATAATGTTGTTAAAGTTTTTGATGGTTGTAGTGTTTATGTGAAGTTGAAATGTTATGAAGGCGTGATCTGAAGCTGATGGGATGTCTGAGATTGACCAATTGGATATTAGATTGAGAGTATTTGAAGTGGTTATTGTGAGGTCAATGTGAGAAGTGTATTGTTCGTTGTTACAAGAGCGTTGGTATGTAGGGTTTTTAGATTTGTCAGCGAGATATAGGTTGTTTGAACATAAGAAATTGATGACTTGTTGTCCTCGTGGGTTTTCTTTGTGGTCCCAGATGTGTGATCGAGCGTTGCAATCAGTTGAGATGATTAAATGATATGTAGACGGGAGTGTGGATGTTGCAAGTGTTAGTGATTGGGAGAAATCAGAGGGGATGGCTATTGGGTGTGAGGGAGGAGAGTAAAGAGTTGCGAAAAGAAGAGGGTGAGGTTTGGTGTGAACAAGAACAAAGTAAAAATTGTTGGAAGAGAATCGTGGTAATGGTGTGTGGTGAACGGTTGATTTTATGTAGATGCATGCTGAATAACAGGATAAAGGTGACGTGTGATATAGTAAATAATTTGGTATAATAGAAGAGAGGTTTGGATATGGTTCGTTAATAGATATTGCATCAAAAAAGTTTGAAATTAGAATGTTATATAGGTTTGTCCAAGCGGCATTAGAGTGGTTGAGGTTAATGTGGAGAAAATTTAGCATAGGAATTTGCTTATTAGAAGGTTATGTTGATTTTGGATGTGTTGTGTGTGTTTAATTTGGAATTCGCAATGTTTGGATGTAGCGTTGTGGTGATTGTGACAATTAAAGCATGAGAGTTTTGTGGAATCATTTTTGAAGATGCATTCCGATATAGAGTGGCCTCGATTTCCGCAGTGATCGCAATTTGGTGATGCAGCTTTGCATTTGTTCGTTGAGTGATTGTGTTTTAGACAATTCTGGCATTGGCGATGTAATGGTTTTGCTAAGGTTAGAGTGAGAATGTGATGGTCAACAAAGAGTATAGGAGATTTAAGTAGATGTTTAAAAATGTTAGGGTTGCTAGGTTCTAATATAGCACTATAAGAGAAGGTTCCTGTGTTACCGGCTTGGCGTACTGTATTAAGGGTGCCAATATTTTTTAGGTTTAAGTTTTCGTTAGCAATGGTTTCGGAGAGAGAAGAAAGTGGTGTGGTTATAGGTATGCTTCTAAGTAGGAAGCGGGGTTTGAGGATCGGTAAATCTTCGGATTTAATGCCGTTATTGTGGAGAGTTTGATGTGCTAGTGCTTTTTCTTCAGGTTTAGAGAATTGGAAATAAATAGTGCCACTATTTGAAGACCGTGTATTAGAGATGGTAAGTTTGTTTTTATTGGTTTCTAAGTTTTTGACTATTTTTTGTCGGAAGGCAGCTTTCTCGGCTTTAGAGTCAGAGGGAGTAAGGGGGGCTATTTTTAGAGTAAGCTCACTATTTAGAGATGGCTTAGACTTAGGTGGAGAGGGTTTTTGTCTATCCTGAATGTTGTTGGATAAGCTAGGTGTGGTTATGGATGAGACTTGTGCGTATGTAGGTAATGAGGGGTAAGGTAGAGTATGTGGGTGGTGAGTATGAGAGAGTTGTTCAATTTTGTTGGAGTGAGCAAGAGTTACTTCATATTTTAGATTATTAAGGAGGGTAAGGTCTTCTGCATTTAGAGAGGAATTTGCTATGAATTCATTGAAGAGATTTAATAAAAATAATCATTTTTATATTTTTTAGTCGAATAGTTTGAAATAATGAATAGTAGTATTTTTTTATATTTTTTGATTATTTATGACAAAACTTAAGCCGTAGTGTAGGATAACTTTGTAACAAAACAATAAGATGATAATAATTTGTATCATTATATTTTAAAAATAATTTTATTCACCATATTTTATTTCTATTATAAACTTTACCAAATTTTTCTGTAATTTCAATGATTTTTCTAACATCAATAAATTATCATAATTTCGTTTTGATACTATATATATCTGTAGATATTAAGCAAATAAATTTAGTTTGAGTCATATTGCATTGATTGCTGAGGCAATAGAGGCGTCAAAACTTGAATGGCATCTGAAGCGAAACATCCAAAAAACTAAAATAATTATTTTGATTTTATAAACGACAAAAATGATGTCTTAAAATTAACAAACTTGATGCACTTGAGTTCTTTTATCGAGAAAATCAAGTTCTAGGTTCAGGCCTCATATGTATTGCAAATACTATGTTTCATCTCTCTCAACATCTATCATCTATCTCAACATATATGCAGTACTTCCACGCTAATTTTTTTGATGAAACTTCTCTCAACATATATTATTTCAATATTAGGAGCATTAATGCTAATTTACTTATCCATCTGTCATCAGCTATATCTTCTTTTCTCTTCATTATTTTAACAGAAATTTGGGGGCCTGATGAATTTTTAAAATATGAAATATCTATCTTTTCTCGTGAATTATTTATTAGGGAGAAAAGTAGTTGTGGTCTTCATATTTTTTATAAAAACTCATTTTGACTTTTATTCTGTGATTCAGCCATATCTCATGTAAATGTTTGTGATTACATGCTCCTAAAATTATCTATTGATAAATACTCATTAAATATACCGACCTCCATCATCCGACATCAATTCTTTTCTTTCTTTCATTAACAAACTATCTTTTCTAAAATCTGATACTAAAACCATTATGTATGGGGATTTTAACATAAATTTCTATTTATACCCCAAGGATATTTATTGTAATCAATTAACCAAACCTACTCATAATTCTGGCTCCACTATTGACAATATTCTCATTAACCTCTGTTGTCCATCTAAAACATTTAATATTTTATCTGATCTCTCATTTGCCTTCCCTATTTCACTAAAAGACAATCAAATGATTCTGATCCCACTCAAAAACGATCATATTGTAAGCAAAATATAAATAGTTTTCTATTTAGATTATCTAATGCTGATTTTTTCAACATTTTTTTGATAACTAATGTTAACTATGCCTTTGATCCTTTCTTGCATAAATTTAAAGAAATTTTTGATCAATGCTTTCCTCTAATAAAAGTGAAATCTCAATAAAGAGCAAATATATGGTTTGATAAGCAACTTTTCCGTACTAACAATATTCTAACTATACTAACACCGACTCTAAGACTAACAATATTCTAATTATGCTAACCCTAACTTTAAAACTAACAATAGTTACAAACAATTCTAACTATACTAACAAATTCTAACACTAACTTAATTAGTTTTTAAGCTTTCATACGAATTATATTTTTTTGAAAAAATCTTGATCTAGAAATATTTTTTATAAGAATAAACAAGCGCAATTTTATTGTATGTTTTAACAGTGAACTGCCCCATGGATATTTCACTACGAAACTAAAAATCAAAAAATGAAAGAAATATTGGAAACTTAAATATATTGGGTATTTACCTTAAACAAAATAACATTTCGTTCCAAAAAAAATGAATTTAACCTTTTGTTAGATGAAAAAATGAATTTGAATGTGTGGATCAGTAATTAGTTAGACCGCTTTATTTCATTTTTATATATATATATATTTTAAAAATGTCTCGTTGTTGACTCGTTCTCTCAAGTATCCCAGCTTTTTCAATTAACTTTTATTCAAGTTTTACAATACTTTTGTATTTTCTATCATTGTCTATTCTGAACAATGGTGTCTTTCTTACACTATTTTTTCTCAATAAACATACTTACTTACTTAAAAAAATTGATTTCAGAAATACTTGTAAAACCCCGCATTATGGAAGTTATACATCTTCATTGTAGAACCAAATTCATATATTATGCAATGCAACAAAAGGCGTGAGATTTTTTACCCAAATACATCCAAACAAATGAAAACAAATTTAAATATTCACAGAATAAGTTAAATATACATAGAATTATTTTCAGCATAAAACTAATATTGAAATTGAATTATAAAAAATAATTTAAAACAATAAAATAAAAACTTGATTTTTTAGTTGGTTGGATATCAAAGCTCTTTCTCTTGTAAGGCTATATGCTCTTATATGTGTATGTGTGTATTTGCTCTATGTGCTATATGTGTGTATTCGGGTAAAAAGTTATACCGCAAGAAAAGATACATTCTAGAATAACTTTTAGGTGAAGTAGAAGATTGTAGCCAAAAATAAATGATTCACAGTTGTATTTAAAACTAGAAGAGTAGACAGATGTAAGTTCAAGTTATTATAAGTTATCCCTAGAGTACACAGACATTATTTTTCTTGATTTCTAGAGAATACTTTACACAGATTACGATTCTAATTCTTCTTTATTTAAAAAATATGTTTTTATATATATTGTTTAAGCATCGGTTAAAATTGTGATGGGCAGACTATATTTCGTTGTTTATAGGAATAGAAGTTATTGGCTTACTTCATTATTGAAATTCCAATAGTCATTTGTTTGTTATCAACAATTTTTACGTCCGGGTTTATTTTATCATGTCAAGATAAAAAATCTTTCAATCAAAATAAATAAAGATAAATCAAATATTTAACTTTTATTTCAGCAAACAAAAAGACAAAGAAAAATCCATCTTCCAAATTTTAAAGAAAAATTAGAAAAAAACGATTCAAAAAATAACGCGATGAATATGTAAATAATGAGATTGATAGGAGTATAAAAGTTTTAAAAATGTGGAATAATTTAAAAAGAAAAAAAATATAGTAACAGGATGTTACATGTATATTATATACTTTTTGTAAAATACAATCTTTTAAATTTTAATTAGGACGACTAAGAGTAAAGAAATATAAGCATTTGCAAATAGAAGTAAAAAATTAATGATCTACTGTTTAGTTTTTTCACGTATATATTGTCAGACAAATAGAGAGATAAAATAACGACGATGGTAAATAGGAGTGAAAATGAACAAAAGGAGGTCTCCATTAAACTTTTTGTGACTTACACACTCTTAAAAGCCAAACCTTGCATTTTCAACCTGACAGAGTAGCTTCATAATTTCCCAGTACATTGAATTAACTTGATAAGGTAAATAAAAAAACAATTAAAAAATATGCTGAGCTTAAAACAAAATGAAATTTAAAAGTATCATAAATACTAAAGTAAAATCTGAAATAAGTAACGATGCACTAAATTTCATATTTTCTAAAAAATGACAAATTTTAGTTGCAAATAAAAATAAAATAATTCAATAGTCCAGATGAAATTGTCAATGTGATAAAATTTGAAATAATATATAAAAATTTGGTGGATTGTTCCTATGTTTGGAAAGTGTTTTTAAATGATAAGACAGACAAATTCAAAACGTTTTTTTAATGTTCATAGTTGTTATTTGAAAGGATGATTTTTTTCTATATTTATGAGTGTGCACTAGTTTATGAAATTAATGAATTTTTTCAATTGAATTTTAAGGAAGACTACTAATTTTTTTAATATAATAAATTATATTTTTAATCATTAAGAAAATTTCTTAATTAAATTATAATGATAAGTGATGTACCGAATAGATAGGCATCGGTATAGGAAATTTTTTTTATTGTTCACACATTTTATCAGCCGAACCCATAGACAAATAAAGTTTATAGTAGAGCTATAAAGGGTAAAAGAATCTGTGTATTGTATGCATAGCATTTTGTACATAAAATTCAATTTTAATGAAAGTTACCTCTTCTTAATTTGATGTAAAAAAATACTACATTCATAAAAGGAGTTAGGAATCGTTCACGAATAACGTCAACCAACTTTCCTTCATTTTTGACCCCTCTTCTAAATTTTTGAATATATATATATATTTCTACTTTATAATATACTATGTCAGTTGACGTTTAGTTACATTTAAAAATTTCTATACTTCTTTTCCTATTGGTTTATAAGTTTCTTATGAATGGTTGTTATATATTGAAAAAAGGTCTTCAGACTAAAGGTTATCAAGATGATATTTAAAATAAATATATACAAAGTGGTGCTGAAAGAACACCCATAAAGTTAGTAAAGAACAGGGTCGTGTCAAGTGGGAGGGCAGTGGGGGACAAAAGCACCAGGGCGCCACATCTAGAGGGCGCCATTTCATTGTCACTGACGTCAACGCAGCAGAGCTCGGTCCGAAGAAAAAACCGGCAAACGCTATGGAGTTACTTGGTTTTCCTGTCCTCGCACTCAGAACTCTGTACGAATCTACAAGCGGCTCTGAGGATCATGCTGACAATTAGAACTTCTATTGCATCCTGTGAAAGGTCATTCAGAAAGCTGAAACTTAAGTCCTACCTAAGGAGCACTATGGGTAAGCCCGCCTCCAAAGTCGGCTCTTATGAGCATTGAGAAAGAAGTTCTCAATTGTGTTGATTTTAACCAAGTCATCGATAATTTTGTTGCTGCTAAAATACGAAAAATGAACATCTAATGGAGACTGTCTTTGACTCAGTCAGTATATATCTGAATTATGTGGCTTAATAAAAATGTGAGCATTTTTTTCTAAATCACTTTTAAAGCCAGAATGAGGTGGGGGTGAGTTAGAAAAGAAAGAGCAAGGAGTGAGGGGCTCCATTCAGTACCTTTGCCCTGGGGGCCACGATCCCTTGATACGGGCCTGGTAACGAAAAAGTTTAACAAAAACATTTCTATCAAATTTTCATTTTCACACGCAATGAACATTAATTCCTCTAAAAATAGAATTCGCATCCACACATGCAGATTATCCACAAAATTTTTCAACATCTAGAGATCATTTAAATTTGAACATTAGCCACATTATGCCATTGAACATTATTAAAATAAAATGTTTGTGAAATTAAAAAAGATACATTTAAAGGCACAAAATTATATATAAGAGAAGAGAGAATAATGAAAATATTTAGTTTTTTTTAAATCAAAGTATATGCTTGCTTTTTTGAAATCTGTCTTAAATTTTTATCCTAATTTGACCGGTCCTTAGAATTAATCACAATATGTTTGATTTTTTGTTTAAAATGGCTGGAATCTAGAATTAATGCACATATTTTTGTCAAAATGGCTGACCTAAATTAAACATTATTATATTAATTTAAAGATATTTTATATTTGTATATAATATTTTTTTTAAAGAAATTAAAATGAATGATAATACTTTTCAAAATAAATTAATATCAAATTATCAGAAATTTGAATCTGATTTCTGACTAAAAAGAAAAATAATACTTTCAATCAACCTAAATTGATATACGCATCCGCATCGGCGGATATGGAAAATTTGACATTCGATACATCTCTAAATGAAATTAATAGAGTTTTTACCATTTGTGATATACTGAATGTGGATAAGGAAATTGATAAGGTACATAAAAATTTTCTTAAAAATGAATACCCACATACATTTATTAATTGAAATAATAAGAGTTTTAGTGACCCGTTAGAAGATGTTAGACACTTATTTGCTAGTGGTTTATGTAAGACCTCTACTCTTGTAGTTAAGGTTCCCTATCTGAATGATAAAATTAAGAATATAGTAAACAAGGTATTAAAATCTCAGTCACATTCAACACAAGGACAAAAAATCGGTTTACTATTTTAAGACCAAAGAACGTGTTTGATAATAATCGTCGCTGTGATTCGAAATGTTCTATTGTTGGAAAAGATAAATGCCCAAGTAACAATGTTATATTGTATATATCATTTCTTGCACATTTCCTTAAAAGTATTCGAATTTTGCAAATACGATAATGAGTCTTATAAAAGAAGAATAGTATATTAAGGAACAGAAATCAGTACTACTCAATAGTCAATATGTCGATAAAAGTTGACCGGCTGTTTACCATCATTTCCCTCCACGTGTGTACGTAAATGCATATATAACTTTTTCCCTAACACATAATATACTCAGAACTATGATAATAACTTTCTTCTTTATCTCCTTACCCTTCTGTCTATCACTCCTTTTGTTCGCACGCTCTTTCTACATACGTAATCTCCTAATTATTTTCATATACTCTCCTACTTCTGACAAATGTTGTTTTCTTTTATATTTAAATATATCTCGGTATAGTTTTCAGGATTAAGAATACGACTATTGTGATTGAGGGCATTTCGTAAAAGGCGAGTATACATATATTTATACTTGCATATATATATTTTTACTCAGATATTATTGTCTGAAGAAAGCAAAATATTAGGTTTTTCATAAAAATTTCATCAATAAAGTTTTTTTTACCATAACTGTGTATTTCTTTTCATAGTATTCGGCATCGTTAGAAAAAAATGAGTTCAGTAGATCACTAGTAATAATCATATTTATGCATTGTTTTGTTTTCCTTTTCAACAAAAATAAGCTTCCATTTTGTATATAAATAATGAAAATTAGGTAGAATTTAAAACTTTGTTAGAAATATTTGACTTCTATGAAACTTTTGAATTTGAACATAATGCGCTTTGCATTATTTTGTTATATGAAAAGCATCAAAAATTGTGAAGGAACGAGATAGAGTGGTTCGCATTTTACAACAATTCTTAGAATACAAAACAGTAACATAGAAACAGATATTGAAAAATTGGTGAAGAAAAGAAATACTACAAAGAACATTAATTTTGATAATTTTATCCGAATAACTTTTGTATTCAGATAGCTTATAAATTTTTAATTTTAAACGTTTCAACAATTAAGCTCGCAGTAAATGTACTTAAAATATAAAGAGGCTTATCGAATAAAAGCTTTACACCCTTCCCAAAGATTAAGGAACTATCGATACTCACAAAGTCAACTTTTAACCGTTTAAGGCACGATGGGTCAAAAAATTGGATTGTTTTAAAATATGTGAAAACTAATTCAATAAGAAGAGCATACGATTACTTTTCGATAACCAATGCCTGAAATGGTTAAAAGAGACTTATAGGGGCCTTATTCGCCGAAATAAACTCTGCTGCGTGATTTTGAACTACACAATGCGCTACATATCTATCGTGTCTATATCGGATTTGTAAAGTGACTTTTAGCAACTGTTAGTGCATGAAAGCTCGTCACTGTTTCATGTTGCTTTTCCAATTCTTGAGTAAGTGATTACGACAGTTGTTAAGAGACAAAAATTTCGCTGTGAGGAAGTTGAGGGGGCAGATTTCAAAGGTTTCACAGCAGAAGTTCGAAAAAGTTAGGTCATCTAATATTCAATAGCAAATTCATGACTGAGGTTTTTTAAGGGTGAATATTACTAGGGAATGATTAAATATTTAGCAAAACGATCATATTTTCTTATATTATTATATCAACTTATATTACAGTAGGTTTACAAAGTAATTATTTCAAAATATATTATTAACAGTTATTGCATTCAAAAATTTCCATTGATACTTTGCTTCTAGCTTAATCGTTTTAAAAGTTGTATAAAATTTTATAATTAGGTTATAGTTGTTTATTTGAGTAAACTGCTTTTCATCTTACAAAGAGTAAGTGACTGCGGCATCAAGTAAATAACTTGTTTTTCCACAGATTACGGTCTTACGCATCAACTTCTCTCAAACCAACCTTTGCCATCGTATCCTTGCATATTGTCTTCCTTTTTTAGTGACATCAACCTTTAGGTGTACGCTCTTTTAATATGCTCATCTCCTCTTCTTAGCACGTACCCTACCCACCTCAAAACATTCTACTAAGCTAAATTAATAACACTTTCTTCTAGACTTAGTCTTCTCATAAGTGTTTCCATATTTATTCTCCCTCTACTTTAAATTATAGACATCTTTCTCAACATCACTCTTTCTGTTCTTTGTAAAATGTAGTTTCCGGCCTTTAAATATTCCATGTTTCAGAGCCATACACTATTACTGGTTTTATAATCAATTTATAAATCTTTCTTTCAAATTCTTTGAAAGTTATTTTCCTTTTAGAATCTGAGATAATGTATTGAACTTCAAAGAGCTTAGCCTAAATCTTTTTGAAATTGCGATTTCACAACAACTTCCATTATTAATTGCGTCGTAAAGATAACAAAAATGTTTCAATTTCTCTCTCAAAATTTTCTTTGTTTTGATTCCTCGTTTTTTCAAACATATCTGCACAAATCTTGCATTGAAACTCTTCTGATGATTTTTTGTTAAATCTCCTTATTTTTGAGCATCTTCCATGAACACCTTTTTGACTGTTCTTCGTACATCTTATTGAGTTGCTCATAACTTTTTTTGCCGAAAACACTACAAAGATATATTTTTCCTTTCTTTATTTCTATGTAGTTTTTTTGTCAAAAATTACTTTAACTCAAAGGCTTTTTTCGAGTCAAGAAAACTTTTCTTCAAGTGTTGCAAAGAGCTCTCTATACTCACGAGGTAAGGTGCATATAACATGCTATTTAATCCATCTTTCGTGATTTCTAAGAATAATACATCAACTATAGTTGCAAATAAAAGACAAAACTAGTGAAGGAACTACATTGATGCAATTCTAGGTTTACAATAAAATTTTCAGAAAATTCTTTTCAGTCTTTTACTCCAGTTCGCGCATCTTCATACAAAGCCATGACATATTTAACTAAACTGCCAAGAACTAACTTTTTTCTCAGAGTCCATTCAATCACCCGTCTTGGAACTCAAAAGCTTTTTCAAGATCAATAAAACACATGAACAAATCCTTACTTTTATCAATATGACAGTATTGCATTTATCGAATTATAAAATTTGGGTCAATCGTGCTTTTTCCTAGTATAAAATCAAATGACAGCTTATCTATTCCAATGCATAATTTTGACTCCACAGTATAAGTTTCATTCCAATCTCTTTCTTTTTCCTATATAAATTTGAATCAGTGTACTAAGCTTAAAATCTGTGGGTAATTTTCCATTATTTAAATGTTCATTGGCAGTATGATAAAGAACTTCAAGCCTTGATGCACCCAGATGTTCCTTCAGCACTCATGAAGGATCGCTTGCTTTTCATTTTTAATTTCCAATAATGCTTTCTCAACTTACTCTACCGTAATCGCAGAAAATGGAACTTCAATTTTTCCCGCATTTGTTGCTGCATCGATTAATTTTCATGGTTCATAATTTTTACAGTAGTCCTTCCAAATATTACCCCTAATCCTTTTTGTATTTCTCTTCCCATAACCTTGGAAATCACTTTTATAGTTAGTTTCTTCATACTTTTCTTCTTTCAACGCTTTAAAACATCTTCTTAAACCTCCTAAACTTCGTCATTCCAACACCATGTTTCCAAGTGTAATGCTTTCTTTCCAAAGTTCCTCCATTTTGCTAGCAAACTTTTCACGAATATCACCATTTTTGAGTATCCAAGTTTTCAGCGTAGAGACACTCTTTTCTTTCTCAACTTTTGGGTCTAATTTAATTCCATCTATGACAATGAATTTATTTTGTAATTCACATGCTGTAATAATTTTTACATTTTAAATATGTTAAAGTTAATCAGCTTCGATAAGAATAAAATTAATTTAAGAGGAGTCTGCACCAGAGTAAAAAGTAGCTTGAAACAATTCAATCTGTTGTTGTAATTTCAAACATTTGTTAAAAGACGAGAGTTCAAGCAAGATACATACGTGTATAATTTTGCATTTGATCGGGGTAATCAAATAGAATTTATACTTCAAGACAAAAGGAGTAATTAACTTCTTTGTTTATTATATATCGCTAGGACAGCCTATTTACTTCGACCAATTAGAATTATCCGAATTCAAGTTAAGAGTAGATTTTAACATGTAAAACATCGCCTTAAGGTCAGGAACAAGAAAAAACGTTAACAACGAGATTTTGGTTCATATGCTTGAAACAAATATGAAATTTTCAATAAGAAATAAGTTCTTACTATCAGACTTCACTAAGCCATTTTTGATGTAACGCAAATAACTGTAAAAATCTCCAACAGCAGCGATCTAAAATAGTTTAAAAATGAATCAAAATTCCTTTTATCACCTTTATTATGAATTTTCTCCATCAAAATAAAACAACGGACATCGAAAATTTGACAAATGCTCAAATAATGGAAAGAAACTATTACAAATTCTACACATTACAGAAAAGAGATTTTATGACTTTTTTAATTTTTAGGATATTCAATTGACTAAAATCAATATTTAACTGAAAAAAATTAAAGTTGTAGACCATAACCAGAGCCGGATTAATATGCCAGTTGTAGGTTAAGGCGCACATCTATAAAATGTGAGTTATGTATAGAGATATAATGATAAAATAAATTAAAAAACATTTCTTTAAAAAAACTGTCTAAAATTGCATGAATAAACCTAGTTTAAATTGACTTGATAAAATAAAGGTTATACTAATAAGAACAAAAAATATTTGATATTTTATATGAAAATTTAGAAGGTTTTTCAACTTTATTTTCTTAGGATGTTAATTCTTAAAGACCTAAATTAGTGAATTGAAAAGATTGATATTCGAACAAAAGTACTACTGACAGGGATATCACTGAGTTATGGGAAACTCTCAGAATGTGAGAGTGTATCGGAAAAAATGTCTGAAAGAGAAAGATGCATTCTCTTTTTTTGAAATTTAAATCTCTAATATCCTAAGGTCGAAAAAAACAATATAAAAATATTTCCATTTTAGATTTATGAATTTCATAGAAAGTTTGCGCTACCTATAAATGAACTGAGCATGGATAAGACTGACCTAATGTAGTGTAATTACAATACTAATTGATCTGATATGTCTTGCAAGTTATAAATAATCATTATCGAGAGAAAAATTGTCAAGAAGGAACATAATATTCAGTAGATAGTGACATGGTATATGTTTGCTTAAAAATAGGAAGTGAAGAAGGAAGAAATGAATTCTCTTATAACATACTATTTTCAAATACTAGGTACACTAAGTATGTCAAACATTATATAGCAAAGCCCAGCGGGGAGTGAATTTTTAGGTCAGGTGGGGGAGATGCTCTCTACGCGGGGAACAATTTTCTCAATGATCAAATATAAAAGTATTTCATGAAACAAAAATATTAAATAAATATTTTTATTTGAGCTAATTTTTAAATGATTTATTGTTTTGCCCAACAAAAATTAACTCTTCAAGTTTTTCTGAATTCAACCTACTTCGTTTACTGTTTACAATATTTGAACAGGAACTGAACAATCTTTCTGATTGAGAGTTTCTTGCAGGTATTATATTACTAAGATATAATTCTGAAAATATATATTTCGATAGTTTTTGTAATTTTTTTAAAACCTATTTGTAAAGAAGAAGAAGAAAAATTTATTTCATACATACACCACAGAGATATAACAGAGTCAAAAATGAATTAAAAAGTAAATGAAATTATGAAACATTGAATTTGTGAGATTTGTAAAAAAAAAAGGTAAAGTATGTATAGGATGGTTGAAAAAGGCTCATAAGAACCGCTAGTATCCTACCACCCTAATAAAAATAAAAATGAAATATTACAAAGCTGGACAAATATATGATTACAGTAAACATCGAAGAAAAATAGGATAAATATGTGATGAAAAGAATTTTAAGATTGGAGGGAGATATGTGTAAAAAAAACTTGTAAATAAATTTACACATCTGAATTTGATAAATATCGCTCACCTTGAGTATAGAGTATCTGGAAAAATAAGCTAAAGTATGACTATTATATTTTAAACTAAAAACAACTCTTATTATGTTTTTTTGTATAGTTTCAATATTATATATATTAGTATACCCCCAGTTAATTACTCCATAATACAAATGAGGAACAACTAATGCATTATATATTTTAAGTTTTACGCTACTACTAAAATAATTTTTATATCTTTTCAATATTCCAAATATACTATTTAACTTTACTACGATATGTTTTGTGTGATCAATCCATTTTAATTTATTATCCATCACAAAACCTAACAAATTAAAAGTTTTCACTGTTTTAAAATTATATTTTTCCAAAACTTTTGAATGTTTTATTTCAATATTAGAAAAAGTCATTGCTTTAGATTTGTTATAATTAACAACTAAGGAATTTAGTTTTATCCAGTCAAAAAATAGTTTCAGGCTATGATCAAGATTATTGTAAGAGCTATCAATATCAACAGTTTTTAGAGGAAAAAGAAGTGTTATATCATCTGCGTAAATTAAATAGTCAAAAGAAGAAGTAGCTTTATGAATGTCGTTAATATATAAAGAAAAGAAAAGATGCCGCAAGATCGAGCCTTGAGGTACTCCTGAAGATATATTTGTCAAAGACGATTTATTACCGTTTATACTCACATATTGAATTCTGTGAGAAAAATAAGACTTAAACAGTTTAAGGGCAGAAGTCGAAAAACCATAATACTCCAATTTTAATAATATTTTATCATGCTGTATTATGTCGAAAGCTTTACTTAAATCTATAAATAAAGCTATAACACTGTGATATTTTTGCAAATATTCATCAATTTTATTCTCAAGCACTAAATGAAGATGCTGGGTGCTGTAGTTAGGCCTGAACCCAAACTGAAAAGAAAAAAGTAAACTAAATTTATCTAAGTAATTTAAAATTTGCTTATACAAAATTTTTTCGAAAATTTTCGAAAGAGTGGTAATCAAACTTATTGGCCTGAAATTTTCAAGACAGTCTTTATTGCCTTTTTTGAAAATGGGTATTACTTTACTTATCTTCAACGAAGAAGGAAACACGCCATATTCAATACAGGAGTTATAGGCAATAACCAAGTAACTCATCAAGATATCTTTGACTAAAATCAACTTATAAACAGATAGATCATAGGCATCACATGTTTTTTCGCATTAATTTCATTCATTGCAACAATAACGTCATTAGAAGTGACCTTATTGACGATAAAAGAAAACTTTATTTTATCAAGATACTTTAAAAATTCACTATTTTTATCTATTCCCAAAGAAAAATTAGATGAAAAATATTCATTAAACATTTCGCTAACAATTTTTGGATCTGAAATGTATTCTTCATTTGATTTAATCAAATAGTTTTCTTCATGATTATGTTTAAAATTAATTATTTAATCTTTTTGATTATGTTTATTTGTAAAGCCTTATAAGAATAGGAATAATTAAAAAAAACAAGATCAGAGGAAAAGGATAGGCCATTTTGAAGAAAGAAGAATCAAGAAAAGGAACAGAAGCTGAAACGAGACGTCATTTTTTTCGACAACAATTAATAGTGAAAAAATGGCGATTTCCATAGAAAAATATAGGGACGCATCGATTAGTGAGACCGTATGATACGAAATAATTTTCGATTTCATAATATTGACAAGTAAATAATGTATATATTTGCAGAATATGGCTGATCAAATTTTCTATCAATTCCCCGATAACGGGGGTAAAACCTTCCCTGCAGGGAACGGGGCCCCCGATAGTGTGTCCACTTTACGGTCTTTTTTTCATTCCCCGGGGAACGAGGATCTCGTAATTTTTGAAATATTTCCCTGGGATTCCCCGGTGAAGAAAAAGTGTTTTTTTCACAATAAAAAAAACTCTTCTAAAATGAAAAAATATAAAGTATTCTGAAAGTTTTTTATTTGTTCAAAAGTTGAATAAAATTTTTGAAAGTTTTGAAAAATATCTAAGAAATACTAAGGCGTTAAGGGTTTCATCATTCAACTGGTTTCCTATTTTCGTAGAAAAATAACCCATTGATGAAAATACTCGTTCGGAGTCTACAGATGTTGGTTTTATTCTTTTTAAATTCTTGAACAAATTTTCCAAAACTTCAGGCCTTCTTTTTGTTTCCAAATAAAGGTCAAATTTTTTTTTTCATTATTTTATTTCTGCTTTAATTCAACTTTTTTGTTTCATCAAAAAAATGTAGATTTAAAAATTTTATTTGACTTAAAACTATAAAATAAGCCAAAAATTTTCATCAAACTGTTCAACACAAAAGCAAATCGAAAAACTCAAAACTCCCGGGGAGTCGAGGAATGAGTTTCGAGAACGAGGAGTAAAAATTTCAGAAATTCCCCGGGGAATATGCGATGAGGATCCCCGGGGTGGACACCCTAGTCCCCGCTTGGCTCCGCTATCTACCTTTAATGAATCTATATTGAATTAAGTATCGTGGATGAAAGAAATAGTTAGCAGAGCATATTTGATTAGTCTTTAAAAAAATTTCAGGTCACTTATAGTTTAGAACATAAAGATAAAATTTTATTTAATATCGTTTTAAAAAAATTGGAATTAGAAATTAAATAAGATAGAAAATTTATACCCTTTTTCTGCAAATGTCTGAAATGTTGTGCCATGCATCGTCTCTGCTGATCTTGAAGCGGTAGGGACAGAAGCAAGTGATTTCGAGTAGGGCACAAGGCCTAAAAGAAAGTGAGTTGATACAAATGATTTATGTAACGCTAGAATTACTAAGCGCTCAAATTGACAGTTAAGCTTTATTTGGTCAAGTTGGATGCCGATTTTTCATATCCTTGAATTACTACCTGGGTACTCAACTTTTTAACAAAAAAGGACAAATTAAAAACACCTTACTTTACTGTGCGGTTAAAATGACCTTATAAAGATCTAAAATTTTTTATTTGGCATTACTTAATCCCGCAAAGAATTTTTCTTATAGAATTGTAACTTTCATTCTAGCACCTATTTATATATACATTATACTTTAAAGTTTTAAAATACTACTTTCATTTGCACATTATTATTATTATACTTGCATATATGTTTGATTGACATATAAAAATATTTATTTCATCTTCTATGCTAAAATAGTTAAACTCTTTATTCTTTTTAAAAAGCTTGCATATTTTATATACTTCTACTTTTACTATACCTCCTTGCCTTATAAAGATGAAATTTTTAAATATAACTCTTTCATAAAAAGAAATTTGGCCACCCCTTCTCTCCGCTAATGATGTTTTTTTTATCATTTTTAAATGCATCGCCATATGCAGGTATGAAAGAAAAATATATGTCAGAAAGGGGGTATATGTATACCTGGGAATGCTCAGTATACTGTGATCATCAATTTTCTCCATCACAAGAAAGTTATCTTGCAGAGATTGTAGAATACAATTGCTGAGCTAAAAACAAAAAATATGCATGCAAGCAAGATTTACAGAATATGATTATGATTGAACCTTTTTATTAGGGAATCGTAATGCAGGTAAGATGTCTTCAGAGTAACAGTGCTTGATGAAGTCCGAAGCATTTGGATCGAATGTTGGATTTTTATGCCAAACAACGAAGCTTTCAAAGATGATGGGATCAACCTGTGATCAAATACACATTAAAGTTTTTAGCAGAAATTAAAACCAAAATTTAGATTTAGAAAATTTATTTCAGAAAATTAGATTTATTTTTATTATTTACTACGCTCATGCTAATAAAAAGAACATAACATTTTTCACAAATATTCTAAAATAAGTTTTTCTTATTTTATCTAAAATTTATATAGACTTAGAAACGGCCTGATTAAACATGTTACTACGTCGAATTTTTAATCAAACCATGACATTCAACGAAATATTTAAAGCATTATTAAACCAACATGCTTTGAGTAATTTTCTGAAGCAATGTTTACTTTTCAACGAAACAAGTTTGAAAGAAAAATACACTAGCATTGCCAAGCTATGGTTAGCACATAAAACGCGTGATATATTAATTGGTAGCTTCATTTGCAGCGAAAATAGAAAATACTTGAGGAGAAAAAGGTTTTGTAGCTCCGTTCTTTTTGGACTGGCGTGTCTGACAATTGCACGAAGGAGAATCTGATGTTGCACTTTTAGCAAAGTCAAAATAGGATGAAGATCGTTTGTGCGTGGACATGGGAAGAGAAGAGGATTCTGAAAGAACAAAACAAAATTTTATACTTGCCTAATTTATTTAACTGTATACTACTTTGCCAAGTTCAGCATAATTTTCGAAAGAATTTGATATAAAATTTGTTTAATAAAACATATGATAAAGAAAATATCAACGATACTTTCAATAAAAGGAGTTTAGAACAATTAAACAAGGGCTGTACCAAATAAAGCAATGAGCACCGGCAATGGAAAAAGCTTAATCAATCTATTTGGAATAACTCAATATAAATAGAACGAGGATACTTTTGATATGGCAAAATTATATTTTTAGCATATAGTATACAACAGACCCGAATTTATGGGACTGACCCATAGCATAGTTTATGATTATTGAAAAGGTTCGATGAAAAGTCTCAGAACCCATTCCTAAATAAATGGCTAGGCTTTAATCCTAAATTCAACGAAGCCTGTAGAAGAAAATAATTATTTTTCAGCCCTGTGTTTCATCAGAATAACTGAATTAACTAATTTCCTAACTAATTATAGCTTATATCTAGATAAGCTAACTATTTCAGTAACTAAATTATACAATTATTAATTATTTAACTAACACATTTTCAATCTAATTTTTGGCTGTGCTTTTATCTGAAATTTGAATATTTTTGAGACATTAGGGGCGTTGTTCAGAAATCAATTTTGACGTACAGGGAAGGAGAAAAATTACTGTTTTTGCAGAAGCAAGAGTAGGATATCGAGGGAAAAATTGAGGTCACAGACGTGGAATTTTTGGAAGGAAGTAGGTGGGGATGATTCTGGATGTTGGGTCTGCTTGGAGTCGATGTCAAGACCAAGTACTTTAAAGCATTTACTTCAGCCTCAAGCATTTCAACCTTAAACAAAATTTTATTTATACTTTCATTCCTTAAAAATTCTTTGCGTCTAACCAAAAATATGCGAATAAAAAGTGTCACGTATGAGCCTACAAAGAAATTAAAAAAAAATTTTTTACTCACATAAAAATTATCTCACGTTTGCGTATTCCATCAAAAAAGTATGGCGCGCTTTTCCCCAATCGAGTTTAAATTACGCATTTTAGAGGCATGCTAGTTTTTTGAAAACTTATTCCCAAAATTTTTTACGCGTGATTGTTGAAAATCTTTAGTTATAAGAAGTATAAAATCGAGGTGGAATATAGATCAAGAATCATAAACTGTATGCGGTATAACACAGGCATCGCCAGCCCTTCGATAATGAAGTGCAAAACATATGTAACGAACGCATTGCGCGTGTTATCCTCATAATGGCAATATTAGAGTAAATATATTTGAACCTCGTTATAACAGTACTTTTTTATTAATTCAAAATGAAAACAAATAAATGTTATCTAATTTTTTCACATTAGAAACAATCCAGTTAGGTCACAATTTTATTTTAGGTCTCCAAAACTCGTGTCATAAACACTGTTTCTTTCCATCTCTTAATATATAGAAAATTTGCCGCAAAATAATATAAATTTAAAAGAAGTCTTCCTATAATAGTAGATCCTCAAAATGGGAATCCATTTTCAAGGGTGTTTTGCTTACACTATGCATGATAAGGAGGATAATTAATTTTAACATATCAAGATCCGTAGTCTTAAACTAAAGATCATTTTTTAGTTGTCGGTATCGCATCCATAAGGAAGAATAATTTTCCATAGCTGGACAGATGGTAATGATAGTCACGATTGGGAATCGAACCCGGACAATCTGGATCAATACCTTACGCTTCTACCACTGGGCCATCTGCAGACAATTTTGCTTACACTTAAAATTTCGCATCGTTAAAATTATTTTGTTCAGTGCTATTTTTTATTGAAATGTAAGAGGCTAAAGTTAGTTTAAATAGATCATTAAAAACGTAACGATGTAACTTGATTATTATGATGCCTCATTTTGAAATATGCTAAAATGTTTGTCTATAGAGGTGTGCGTGACATTGTGGATGAATCACCGTACCATAGATTGACAACGCCTGAATTGTAGAGGAAAAACATCACACATTTCCATTACTTCACTCAGCTTTGGTAATTTTTTAATGATTCACCTCTCGCTTTCATAAATTTATTATTTACTTTACATTTTGAAGTAACATGTTAATATTAGACTTCAGTTCTGGAAAAGAAGATTGCGAGCATTTGAGCGATAGGAAACTAGTCGTAATTTTTCTGGTGAACTCTTTTGAACAGATTACGCCATCGCATTTGAACTTCAACGGTTCTTCAAGAAAACGTCAGGAGATTCAGCAAGACAAGTACAACTACTATGTATAACAGCAATGACAAGTTCTTGGAAGATACTGCAATTTACAGTCGACATGAGAGGGCATCTGAAAGCATTTCGGGTCAAAAGACCTTTATCAAAAGTAAACTTCTTGAAATATACTTCACCATGTCGAAGTCAAATCTTCGCTCATACATTTTTCAAGGATATTAGAAAAGCACGAATATAATTTTTAGCAGATTTCCACTTATGGCTGTGAAAGCTCCTCAGTACTTACAAAAACCCGGCTCCGACTGCGTCCATTTATGATTATAGAATGTGGATAATTTTATTGGGGGGGGGGGGGGGGGGGGCACAAAATCCTGTCTGCAATAATTTAAACAAGTATTTGTTAAGAAAAACTTCCTCTAACATTGGAAGGTTTGCAAAGCTTCCTGTTTCCAATCTTCTTTTCCAAAGCTAGAAGTTTTTCTGAAGCATCTACATTCTACAATCATACCTCCAGGACCTTGAATAGACAAATTTACTTCATTTATATGGATGAAAATAACTGACTTAGCTATAAAAACTTTTCATTATGTAAAGTCGCAAATTATTTTAAAAGTGAATTTTCCTTCTCTTTCAAAAATACTGAAACTTCTGATATTAATTCAAATAAACCATAAATTCAAAATTCGTGCTCTTGAAAGTCAATGAATTGTGTGTTAAAGAAGAACTTAATAGAGACTAACAAATACACATGTTACAATGGTGAAAAAAGCTTTAATAAAGTTAAATAATGTGCTCATAAATTATTTCATCTTAACTGACGTTAATTTAGGGAGAAAATAAACAAAGCCACCGCTTCCTATTCATTCCATCTTTAATTAAAGGTTTGCTTTTTGATTCACTTATTTTTAGACGCTAAATTTGTTTGACTATTTTCACTCATTTTATGTTTTTTTAATAAAAATGAAAAACTGTTCACGTAATTCCAGAGACGCAGCCACTGACACATTAGGAGTCTCTAGATGAAGTACTGGTTTATACTTAAGTATAAAATGCAAAAGAGTTTGTACGCAGTGAAGCTCCATTCTAAAACGAAATTGAGGAAGTAGTCAAACTTGTCTAAACGCGAACTTGAGAAAACAGAAATCTTGTATAAACCGACCTATTTCATTTTTCCCAAAATTTTTGCATTCTTTTTCATTGTTAAAGTTCTGTATATGCCAGAACTTGTCAATTTTGAATACAGAATGGTATCCCAGATCACACACCATACATCTGTCCTTAAATGCAACAAAGCTTGTGGTTCCATTGAAATAAGTATAGGAAAGTGGTATTTTGGATTGATACAACTGTTGTTGAATAATAAAACAATTAGAACATTGATTAAACGTTATCAAAGAATATTAGAAAAACGAAAAGGTAAAGTAAGAAGCTTTATTCTATGAAAGCTCTGTAGACGTAATCTCCATTATAAGCAATTGATAGAAAAAATAATTAAGGGAAATAGGTCAGTGTAGTTTGTTGTTTTGGGGATGAAATGGGTAGAAGTTAAATCCATCACAAATGACATTGGGATGTAGATGAGACAAGAATATATTCAAAATGGTAAGATCTGTGAAGTCATGTGGATTATTTTTGAAAAAGCGATTCACAAGACAGAATGAAGTGGAAAATTTGCACATTGGACGCTGACCCCAAATCTGGGGAAAATGTGTAGTTAAGGGAAAAATAAGAAAGGGTATGGTGATAAAGATGGAAATATAGTGGTGCTGGAAAGTGGAGTATAAATGGTAACCTACCCCATAAAGTATGAAAATCATAATTTGTGCATATGAGTGATAACAACTAGGCAAACTATTTTGAAAAAAGAAAAATATATTCTATACATTCGAAGGTTGGCATATTAGACAGTCAAAGGGTAAAGGAAGAATAACCCCCATATTTAGATTATTTTGTAAAAACAGAAAAATTGTCTCAACAAGTCAAAAGTGTTTGTCCTTACTAACCTTGGTTTAGATAAGTTTGACTTTACTTGATAAAATAAACATATGTTTCTTCACGAAACCCAAAAACAAATGCTGATTTTTTTCAAAACAAGTAAACCTATTTACTAATTTTAGAAAAATACACTTTGTATGTCTTTAATATCTATTTAATATATTCTTTCTATTTTATTCTTTATTTTCCAATAATACCAAATGAAGGCCTAAAACTCTACTTACTTCATTTACTGAAATTCGAACTTCCACAGAACCCCCACTTCCCAATATCAGCTACTTTGTTATGGTCCCATGTGTAAAGACAATAAAAAGGTTTGACTCTATATAAATAATATTTTTCAATGAATTGAATTAGACAAACCAAAAAATCGTAAATGGATATTATTAATTAAAAAAATTTTCCTGCGTTTTATTTAGCAAAAATATTATAAACATTTTAATACTCTTCCAATAAATAACTTAATCTACATTTTCATTTCAAAAATATCGAAATGTAGTACTTTTTAAAAATTCATCGCTAAAAAGTTAGCAATTTTTATACTCAAAATAACCTCATTACTACAGACAAAAAGATCAGTACGATATGAAGCGAAGCGTATATTCAAAATTATCGGTACACGCCCGATACCATCTCCTTTGAACAAAATGCCGATACTTCTGACACATATAGCATCCGTTCTAAGGTGGAATATGTATAAAAAATGGATAAAGATTACTCGATTTTTAGATTCTTTGAGAGATCGTAAAACGTTCGTTTTTTCTAAATTTGCTTGTTGAACTTGTTTGTTCGCCTCCTAAACATTTTCAAAAATAAAAGATTTTCAAAGACGAATTAAATTAACTCACACTGAGTGTTTCCCTAAGTCTGGGTAGATGAATACTCGCTGCAAGTAACTTAGCAATTTTTCAAGATTATCCTTTTAATTAATAAGTATGTTTTCAGTCAAATCTATTAACCATTATTTTTCACAGCAATTGGTAAAGAGATGTGTTCTTTTAATCAGTGAAAAGCATTTTTACTTAATGAATAATGTATATTGATTCATTCCATATTTTTTTCTGATTGATATAAGGTTTCAAAATTTTTTTAATTTTCAAATCTTGTTTGCGCCAAAGTTGAAAGAGTTTTAGTTACTTGTCTAACCGAAGTAGCAAGCAATTTTAAGACATTAGCATATTTTGCTTCTAAAGTATGTTCACTCATATAAAGCAACAAACATCGCATGCAACGTGTAAGCCATCTCTAAGTATTTAAATGCTAAAATACTATCACTACTCATTGTTTTTAAATGATCATTGTCAAGTTTCACAAATGGCTCTAAAAGTGTAATTGGAGTAAAATTGAAATTTCTTTTTAAAAAGATTCAATTTGAGATAAAATTTTGCCAACATTACAGCACCATCCTTTGTCTGAAGATGATCGTCCATCAGGTTTTTTTTTAAATTCTACGAATAATAAGAGATTCAATATTGTGTAAAACACCTCCTTTCCATCCTGACATATCATTAGTCGTATCATTACCAATTAACTAAAGCTTGTTTATATCATTACTTTTCATCCAATTAAATATTTGAACTGCATCATGTTCAGTGGGTTTTTTTCCTTTTAAACTTTCCTCCAACGTTAAATGTGTTAAATACCGACCTTCAGGCTCATCCGTTATTGACATATGCTTCTCATCAATGATTTTTTTCTCCTAACCCCATCAGATTTACTATGCATAATTGCTAAAGCTTTATCTTATCGTTTATCTATAAAAATACCTGTTTTTTCCAAATTGGAATCTTCATTCTCTATGGAACACGTCAGAACTTTTTTTAGAACGAAATACTTTTTTAGTATCACAAATAAACTGTTTCTGTTATTCATTTAGATAATCTTCTTTTATAAAATCACTTAAAAAACCTTTGATGATCGCTGGCAGTAGAACTAGATTAAACGTTAAATATAATTGATTTTCATACATAAGAATTTCATTTTGTTGAATATAAAGACATTGCTGTAAAGAATTGTGTATAGTTGGAAATTCACCTGGCAAAAATTGCTTAGGACCACCAAGATACTCAGAAACTTTAGTATTAAAATAATTTCTAGTTTATTAGGAAAATTTTTTGCCATTTTAAAACTGAAGCAAAATATAAAAGTTGAAATAATTTTTCAACTTTTTCAGAAAAACTCATTTTACTTCCTAATTTGTCTAACCTATTTTTTAACTATAGATTTCAAATTATAAAAATTTTTTTTATAAAAAAATGCTTCATACGCAAACTGCGAAGTATTTGATTAAGCATGAACCTTTACAAGCTGACCATCAACGCTAATATTTGATGATTATGCTTTGAATTTAAAATAGATACTATTGAATATCTGTTAAAAGATTAATTTTGAGAATTATTGAGAGTCATTTATTAAAAACTCATCAAGTAAGAGATTTTATTCCTCTCTTTCTGAAGCATTCATTAGTATATTGATGAATAAAAACAAGTATAGGCTGTTCATATACAAATTCAATAACTATAATGAGCATTTGCATCAATACCTAGTACTTGCATTCATATTTATTCTTAGTCAATAAAGAAACAAATGAGTGATGAAAATAAGCAATTCGCCGAGTGAATGATTTTTTTTTAAATATTTGAAGCTTACAAAGAGGGCAAGGTAACTTAATTCTTGTTAATTTTTATGTATTAGCTTTTCATCCGTTAAAGAAAGCAGTCTACTGCTGAAACTACTTTGAATATATATTAATTATGATTTAATTCGTTTTTCAAATATTAATGAGTGAATGCTAAGAAATCTTTATTTAATTAAAATAAAGTTGTTTGGAGCGAAAAGGAAGTAATGAATCGGAAAAGTATTTTTAAGTTTACTTCAAACAAACTTGCTGTGAAGTCTTGAATTTCGCTTTGCATTTGATTTTGACACACAACCAAGTTTTGGCATTGTTTTTCTCTCGCTTTAAGATTCTAAAGATAAAGATCGATAGGTTGGTATGAATTTAAAAAATTAATTGATAATTAAAAAATATGCTATCATTAATTAATATACACTAAAACGTACATAGTGAGGTCCTCTAACTAAACAGTGCATGCGGGTTCGAATTTTATATTTATTCTTGTAGAACAACGAGACAGGACTTACTGCACGTTAATAAAATGGATAGAATTTGGTGTAGAGTATTTTATTGAAGAAACATTTTTCTAACAAATGCGAGCAAAAATCATAAAGCATAAAGTGTCCAAAAAGAGACGCAGGCGATATTGAGTTTTTTTTAAATTCTCCCCCCTCCTTTGTGAAAAGCATAAAATGTCTTGTTAGCATTCTTTTTTCCTCTAATTTTTTTTGAAAACCCATCTAAAATTTATGATCTTTCAACCACCAATATTAATTCGAAAACAACAGGATGCTCCTCAAAAATTTGTTTGCAGTAAACTTTTGTCAAAAACTCACAAATTTCTCTAAAACGGTTTTGTCTTCTCAGACAGTTCCTATGATGGAATTTCTATTTTAGAGGCATACTCTTTTGCTCTATTCTATCCTGAACAAAATAAACAAGTAATCTGTCAATCTCTCAATATCGTGTATTTTCTTCATCTTACTTTGCTGCAGAAGATGCCTTACTTGCTGCATGCAATGCATTTATCTATCATCAAATAAATCCTTCTCCTATAATATCTCCTTAATCTTCTTCTTTGCAGACTCACTTTCAATACAAAGCTTAGACGATCAGAATTTTGAAGAATCATTGTCTGCTTTCTTTTTTAATGCAATTGTGTATATCGAAAACAGCCGATTTTTATTATGGGAGCACTGGTGCCATATCGTTCCTCAAAGGGTAAGTTAATTAATCTTGTAAATCGTCATTTGTTAACTATCCTATCTCTCAAAATGGTGTCTGGGTCATAGAGGTATACTCGGGAACAAATATATTGACAACCTTGGAAAATGTGCGCTTAATTCTCTCATTTGTCATATGTATCTCCAGTTTTTGCATTTAGGAAACTTATCTGTAATCAAGTTTTTATCTTTCAGTGCAACATTGACAAAAAAAGTGTCTATCCTAATAAGTATCCTATTTCAGATATAAAAAATCTTAGGCTAACCATTTGTAAGTTGAAATTATGAGCATTACTACCAAAAGTCTTAAGGTGACTTAATGAAAGTTGTAAAAATATTTTCATCTCATCAATAAATTGAAAGGTAATTGCTTTGGTTGTCATATCAAAGAAAGCTCTGATGACATACGGTTTTATGTTCGAAAACAGCCTTTATCTTATAGTTTTTGAACAAATAACATAATTGAAAGAGACTATTCTATAATTTCCATCTCTGAATTTTTGCTTTAAGTCCAACGCTGATAATTTCTTGATATAAAGAGGTACCTTTAAATCAAATTGTCTGCATATTCTGGAATTAAATGGGCTTTAAAATCCAAAAATAGGAGACATTTTTTTTAACTTTTTTTAAAAAACTTAACATAGTAAAATATTTACAGATGTTAAAAACGAATTTTCTTGAAGGAAAGTTTTCGTTATTATGAATTTTAGTATAAAAAAAAGAAATTGCTAGTTTTGAAGGGACACATAAAATCTCTTTGTTATAACCGAATTCATTATAAATGAAAACAAGTGTATATTAAAATTGATAATAAAGAAGAGAGATTTCGTCGTGAAACTCGTTACATATCACAAACAAGAACTGTATTAGGATAGAGAAGGAAACCTTTTGCGTGCTGTACAATTTGTTTAGAAGATTGAAGTGGAAAGATTGCAAAACAAGTTTAATTTCATTAAAGCATTTTGAAGAAGGTTTCTGAAGATGGTTGGATGATGATGATGAAGATGATATCACTTCTCCATCTTTTAAATCGTATCTTAAAAAAAATTTGTAAATACTGTAAATCTGTGATTGAAATTTTTCAAGCACACCCCGCTAAAAGATTTTGTAGAAATGGAATTTTACATGTATCGTTTTTTCTTCTTTAGTTTATTAAATCCATTTTTGATATCAAAGATGTTCATAATTTATAAATACACATATGTATGATTATCCTGGAAAAATGAATCGGGATATGGAATCAGAATCTCATAAAAGCTAGGATTGGAATAGGAGTCATAACTACGTTTTGAGCTATCTATGAAAAACGCCATTCTTGAGGGTTATATTCTTCGATGCAAAGATTGTTAAGAAGCCCACTGAAATCACTACAAAATACTAGAATTTTTTCTTTAAAAAAATGAAAAAAATTCTTTATGACCGTTTCGATAGAAGTTATGCAAACATCTATAAAGCTATGAGTTGTGAGAAATTTTATTCTTTTAATCAAAAAGCTAATAACCCAGCCAATTTTTTAGGTAAGTTCAAGTCCTGAATGAAAAAGTTTAGTTCTACATTAGAAAAAAGCTAAGGTAAGGTTACATTTAAATAATTCTCATCTTAAATGTCATCTTTAGATAATAAGACTTTTAAATTTTGGTCAAAATTAATTTAAGGCAAAACAATAAATACACAAACTCCAAGTCATTTGATATGTGGAACTGGTCCAAGGGGCATATCCGAGGGGATCAAGGGGGATTGTTTATTGAATGATTTCCAATAATTTTCAATTTTCTGAATCATATATCTTTTTTATAGTATTTATTAGACTTGTTTGTCTTCTAAGTAGATTTTCGATATTACTTTCCTTATTTTAAGGTTAAGTCTTTGGAATGAATATTTAAAATCTTTTTTTTTCATTAACGTAAACTTCTTTGTTATAGTAATGCACATTTGAGTTATATTTGATCAGACGCAGTAATGTAGCCAGTTATTTGAATAAGAGCCCAAGCATTTTTGAGCGAGGCGAATATTTTTTATAGCACATAACTATATAAGAACTCTATAATTTAAAGCTTAAAATAGTTATCCCTATTAATTACTGTAACCAAGCCCGTCAATGGGGGGGGGGCAAGGGAGTCAGGCCCCCTGGGATTTATTTTGCCCATCTGAAACTCCTTTCAAATATATAAATGTATACACTTTCTTATATTCCCGACCTCATTAAAATCAGTTTTGCTCCCTCTCCTTGTTCAGTTTTGCCTCCCCCCTCTTGTACTTGAAGTGGGCGACGAGGAAAATTTAAACAATCAAGTCTTTTATTCTAGAAATCAAATTTAAGGCATTTTATTCCTTAGATATTCGTTTTATTTAATGTCTTAATTTTTTTTATCAAGATTTCTTAGAATAGTTGGCAATGTTTTTATACTTTGCTTAAAATTTTTGTTAATAAAACTTAGTACAAATAATATCATTTTCGTGTAATTTTTAGCGTATAACTTAGGGATTGGAATAGCTAATTTATATAAATTTAAAGTTTGTAGAATATTTTTTCCAAAAATTTTAAACCTTCAATTTCTATTAAAATGGCCGGCTAAAATTAAATTCACGGCTACATACCTATCAATTCATAGACCTATATCCTAAATAAATTTTCAAACAAATTTACTTTACTGACTGAGTATATGTGTACAATAATATGCTGTTGGATAAATGAAGTGTGACTGTATTACCAATGAGTCCTCTAATACAACCCTTTCCATATGGTCTTTAGAAAACAAAGACATATTTAACCTTCGAACATGCAAATATAAAATTCGTTCAACGAAAAATTCATCTCCCTTAAGATTTACAAAAGAGATCATTTTTAGTCATGGTGCAAAACCTCCATTTGGTTAGAGTATAGCATATCTAATAGACTATACAAGTAGAGTGACCACCCGTTTCAATAACTAGTAAATGGCAATAAGGTTCTCGTTTAAAAAATACAAATCAACATATAAACTACTGTACTAAAAAATTGACACCATTGTTTATTTAAAAATTGTCTGAACAATCCAAATCGCAATGGGATGGATGACATCTGCTTTGTCTAAATTTGACTGTTTTGGCCAATGCAACTTTTATATCATTACTCACTTCCTATCTGTTTCGGGATTTGGTTTCAATGGCAAGTAGCATGGAAAACTCTTGCTCACACTCATATATAGTGGCAAATCGAAACACAGCTTTCCGCCCAATCTTTGCAAGCCTAAGACTCTCCTATTTCAATTGAAAAATCGCTGATATATTTAAGAAAAACATGTTTTGCACCTCCTCAATCATATACCAAATCAATAAACTGTTCTTTAATTAAGAAGTCTCCTGAGGCAAGATTACTAATCGAGATTATAAACAGGTTTTTGATAAATTGATAGTATTTTTCAAATTTTTGTAAGAAAATAAAGAGAAATTTCTTGGCATGCTACACGGTGTTTTATGTCCTCCAGAACATTTTTATTAATGAAAATCTTATTTTGATCAACAAATATGTTCGAAAATCGAGTAAAATTTTTCTTGTCAAAGAATGCAATTATCCCAGCTTCATTTCAAAAGCTGTCTTTTTTTATTTCAATGGAGACTCTGATCTCTTTTCCTTGCAGCTCAAGGTTAAAGGAATTCAAATATTCAAATATTTTAACTAAAAAGCATAGAAATATACGAAAAGGGCAATAGAAAATTCTACATGCATGTTTAGTTTGCCTTCCAGAAATTGCTGGATCTTGGAAAATTTTCCTTTTGAAAGCCATCTCATGTTTGAATGCAGCAAAAGTTTTTCAAATTGAAAATAAAAAAGATTTGAAGTATTTGCTTTAGTGAAATACACTGTTTCAATGACTTCGTTGAAAACATTTTTCAACTCATCGGGCATGGTTGGCTCGGCGAACTGCGTACCAATTGCATCTGGAGATTTTTATTTAGCCAGATTCCGACTTAATACCATGCGCTGTAAAAATTTTTTTATCACTTTGTCAAATGTTTCTCTTACAGTTGTTCTATTGATGAGTTTTGCAAAATAAAAAATTGTCTACCAGGTTCTTGTCATATACATGTTGTATGTAACGCAATTCCTATAAAAGTGTAGAAAAAAACAGGAATACATGGAAAAGAAACTTATCAAGTCTATGTAAAATAAAAAGAGATCAAAAAATTCCTTTTATTGAAAAAATTTCACATCTCTCCCGAATTCCAACAAATCGTCAAGTTCTTGGTAATTTTCTTTTTTTATTTAATTGTACAAAGCTACGTCTAGATAGAGTGAATATTATGATTACAGATATTGAACTGCTATGGAGAGAAGTATTGAACTTTCCTCATTTTTCTAGCGCACTTATAAGAAAAAAACTAAATCAATTAATAAATCTCCGCGATAAAAACAAGAAAAACCCATCTAGTAAATTCATTTCCACACTTTCTAAATTATTTGATATCACAAATCTTAAAGGCGAGTGGAAATGCACAGAAGATAAGGAGTTTTACATCAAGAAAAATCGAAAGTGGTGGTAAAATTGGATATTCTACTGTAAAAGAGGATCCTTTAAAAACAATACATCCAAGAAAACGCATTAGTATTCAAGCAGTATCCAGCCAAGCTGAAGACTATCATCCACCTTATGACGATAAGTCCAGTTCTGAATCATCTGCTTATGAACTTTTTTCTCCTTCATCACCTTTTTCTGGAAAAAAATTGGTTTATAAAAGAACAAAAACTGAAACAGCAAGCTTACTTGTCAGTAAAAACAATATTTCAACACACAAAGCACGAAAAGCTCTTGAAACAATTTCTGAGCAGGGATATAATGTTGATGTTCCTAGCCAGTCAGGTATTTGGAAAAAAGTTATTCAAAGTGAAAGAGAAGCAAAGATAAAAATATTTAAAAAATAACAAAATGATGAACATTTTTGTCTTCACTTTGATGGTAAAAAGCTAGCTGGCGAGGAATATCAAATTGTTTTACTCAAAAACGTTGTGACAGAAATTAAACTTGGTGTTTTGAAATGTCTTGACGGCACAGCAAAAGCTATACATCATGAACTTCATAAGTTAATTGATGAATTTGATGCCTGGAAAAATATTAGCATGATAAAATTAGCGACACAACTGCTGTAAACACAGGTCGTTTAAATGGCATTGTTAAACGAATTCAAGATGACATAGTGCACAAAGGGTTTGAGAAGCCACAGTACATTGGCTGTCAGCACCACATTCTTGATTTGCTTTTTCATTCCAGAAAATACAAGTAAACCACAACTTTGCTTTCTTTTTATTGAAGAATTAACTAAAGATTATGAATATTTGAAAAACAAATATCAAAACACGGAAAAAGATGTCGAAGAGACAGGTGAAAATCCAGGATGGCGGGACGATTTTAAGTTTTTGTATGAACTTTGCCAGGCTTATCGTCACTACAAAAAAACTTTAAGTTGGCCTAAAATACACTGGAATAAACTTCCAAACGTAAATCAAGCGCGGTGGAACTCACGAGCAACGTACGTTGTTATGGCTTTTTTTCTTCTGGAGGAAAAGCGCAAGATGTTTGAAGCAGCGTGTGATTTTATGTTATGAGTGGGCCGAGGCTTGTTTTGCAAATCAACACTACAAAGAAAACACTTTTAGTACTTTGTTAAAGGCTTTACAAATTATAGAATGCAAAAAAGCAATCAATTGTTTAAAAAGGCATTGGAATCTTGAGAAGTCGAAAATTGATATCCCTAGGTCTAATCAAAATGCAGAGCAGGCCATTAAAATTATGGAAGAATTGCATGGAGTTTCGAAAAATCATAAATTTCTAAATTTAAAGTTTCTAGCAAAAAAACAATTTTTAATTTTTTCTTTTGTGTTATTTATTTACCTTTTTATTTCTTATAAATAAAGTTAAAAAGACTAATATAAATTGAATTCTTTAAAATGGGGGAAATTTTCTCTTTTCTAAAATTTATTTTAAAAAAAGGGGGAAATTTTTTTCGCGAAAGCAAAAATGAATCTTATATTTGTTAAATGTGGATAAAAGTTCCTTCTTTCAAAATAGTTTCATTAAAAAAAAAATTTGTAATTACCCTAATGACCGTGCGTAGTATTAGTATTTAGAAATGGCACAACCCTTCATAAATTCACGTGAAAGATGAAAACGTAATGAATAAATTTAAAATTTAATGTATATCATAGAAAAAGATAGATATACCATATGTACAAAGATATTCATTGACACATCAATCACGATTGGCAAAAAATTATGGGAGTTAAACAATTCTTTGCATCACTTTATTTTAAATAATGTGTGTTAACGATAATATAATTTAGGAAAGTCACTATGCATTCCATAAATAGCATAAATTAGAAGTGAAATGCTTTTACATTCATTTTTCAAATTTTAAGTCACAACTTACATGTAGGCGAAAAAGTGAGATAAAAAGAAATTATGCGATACTGTGAAGAAAGGATATCACAAGAGAAGCGGCGAGTCGGATTCGGTTCGGAAGAAGAGGAATTGGGATTGTTGGATTTTTGAAAATCAGAAGAGAGACTCGTAATATATTTGGATTCATTGCAAGCGAGAGGATAATCAACAGCACGCCTCGGAAAAGAATTGTAACTCTTATAGGAGTTGGAGTTGTTGTAAGCTACGCAAACCATCAAAACTTGCAAAACAAAAATTCAAATATAAGAGGAAGAACAAAAGTTTGGCATAATTATAACTTCTCACGTATTACATTCATTTAGCTTACTTTATCTTACTGAGACTAAAAATATTTATTTATATTACACACTACATAGTATACACATTACACATGCAGTAGAAGAAAAGCAGTAAATTGTGAATCCAGGATGGTATTTTTGATATGTTATATATCAGCAGCTTAAGAAGGCACTTTTCACATGATCTCTCTCTTTAACTGCCATAGTATTCAAAAGAAAAATGTTAGATGTAAGTTAGCTAGCTGACTTATCTTTTCACAAGGGAAATGAAATTTGTTGAGAATGTAGGCTTAATCACACTTGTAAAAATGCAGTAATCTGAGAAACACGAGAACTACAAACACAGACAATTTATCCTTTTTCAATTTTAAAGGGTTGAACTTTCAAAGAAATTTTTAAACTTCGGTGGCAACCGCCATTAGTATTAAACTAAGGAAACAGAAATGGAGTAAAAAGATATGTTTTTTCGGTTATATATTTTTTTCCTAGTGTGACTTGTGAAGATTTTTATGTAAATAATTGGACATTTTTATAGTTGTAAAACGTAATTTTGAATGTTCACATTTTCATTCAGTTCTTATAAAACAAAATCTCTAGATAAAATTTTTTTCCCAAATTTTTAAAAATAAGGATTAACGCAATCTACAAAAAACGTTTAGAAAATGAGACTTTTTGAATGTAAATGTATCTTATGGTTTTTTGATCAAAAAGGAACAAATATCGCACTTGTATGGAATTATGAGTAATAAAGACTAGAGATGTATTCCAACTCGAGATCTTTAGGTATCATCTAGCCAACCTAACACCCTATCTCCGTAAATGTCAAGCACAGTGTTATGTGCGTGTGTACAAACCATCTTGTGGTGGACTCAATAGCGGATTCTGATTTGAGGAACTAACGAAGTTAGATAGCATGGCATTGAAATTCGCGCGCTGATTGGTGGATAGATGCATCATCAAAGAGACTATCGTTTTTCGTGAAACAATCTTTACATCATGTTTCAAGTGACGTGATATCATGATGAAAGAGAATAAATGATATAAAATCAAAAAGGTTGACATGCTTGTTATAATCAAGGTTCGTAATGATTTTCCAAACGCGGCATTTGTTTACTTGCTAAACTTGGATGAGAAATAATTTTGACGTTGTGGTAAATCATGAATACGCCAACATTCAGTAAAGTTTTCCCCCGCTAAAAGACTTTTGCATTTTTTAAATCTGTTATTTATTTTACTTGCTCACTCTTTCATTGCAACGTGCATGGAGTTGTTCAAATACTTCAAGTTCTTCTTCTGCTGAATCTGTTCAGTTCAGACGAATCAGCCTCAGACATTTATGATGAAGTTTCAACTTCAAAAGAGCCTTTCTAAGAAGAGTTTGAAGAAGAAGGAGGAGTCTTGGAAGATCAAACAGGTGAAAACTTGATAGCTCCTGAGGGAAGATTTTTCTGGGAACCTCGGGATACGATTAGCGATCGTGTTCAAGCTCGAAATTGTCGAAACTTGTCTTTATGATACCTCAAATGAAGGCAAAGATGTTAATCAAAATCTTCAGTTTGTTTTTCGATATAACCAAATGAAAGCAGACTTATATTTTTTTCTACATTTTTCTTTAGACATTTTAAATAAATGTAAGGGTGTTAGTAATTGTAATTTGTTTTAGTAAAGGAACTTTCAAAATGGGAAGAATTGAGAGCGTGCTACGAAAGATTTGAAATTACTGGTAGTCTATTTTGTATGTCTTATTCATATCGGAAAAGCTAAAGACCAAAGAATAGCTACAAGACAACCTTTTTTCCAAAAATGTCGATTTCTTTTTACATGCAGCAATGGGAAGACGGATGATAGGTACTGGACCCCACTAGACGCTGTTACTATTTTAAACTAGTCACTATGGCATAAAAGTATATCATTTGAACGAAGACATTTTTTGTTATGAGGCTAGAAGTTTACGTTTCAGGATTAATTGATAGAAATTACTTTTCTAGTCTGGAAATTTGGAAACGTTTGATTACGGGGTGTGACTTGCCCCAAGGTTGTGGAGTCTTTCTAGACCGGTTTCTCACATCACATGAATTAGCAAAGTGGGCGCTTTGCGGGAACTTGACCATTACTATAAATCTTAATGGCTCTTTTTTGACTAACCTGCTCCACACGAAAATACACACGTAATTTGAATTTAAAAGAAACGGAGAGTAAAATCGTTTATTCTGAGTTTGCATCAATTTCAATATATATCCCGATGAAGCATTCTAGGCGAAATTTTAAAGCGGTCTAAGTGTCTCAATACCATCAAACAAAGCAAACAAACCAGAAGCCATATTATTATTATTATACAATAAATATAAAGTTGGTGTTGATATTTTCAATCATATAGTAAGAGATTCACTTATTATAAACCTAGTAGAAGATGGACCATGACCATGTTCACTAATTACTTGGATATTTCAGCTTTTAACTCTTTGGTAGTTTATGATTATAACTGTAATAAAAATCCTTCAACTAAAGAAGGCAGGGGAAAATTTTTTTTGAAGGATTTATCTCTAAAACTTTGTGAACAATGAATGCTCCTTTGTCACTCGGATATGTAGAACAATTTTGTATTACTTGTACACTTTTTTATGTATTTTTTTGTTTACTTTGATGTGAATTTATAATTTTAACTTGATTATCATAAAAAAAATTTTTTTAAATGGCGTTAATTTTTTTTTCTAGGAAATTTTTTTTGTAACCTAAATCATTATTTACTTTGTATCAGTGGTGTTAGCCCACATATTAGCCCAAAAATCCCGTAAATTTGCTCAAAAATATTTAAAAAAAAATATATATCTGAATGGCGTTTAAATTTAGAAAATTTACATTTTCTCGTTTAACTACTTTGCCTATTGATTTAAACAGAATCTGAAAAAACGGGGGGAGTAAAAAGTCCAACAGTGGTACCAATTTCAATTCATGCTAACGCTAATACTTTAAAAGAGGATTGCAAAGTCGGAGTGAAAATATTTGACTTTGACAAGTACGCACAAAAATGGGAATCCCACTCTAAATACATACAATAATCCAATCACAACTCCAAATAAAATTCTCCCCCCGATTCGACTAAAGAAGAGTCACTCCATATCCTTGTAGAAATTAAACTTACTTTTTCATTAATTATTTTTTAATAGCTTAATCCGACTCTCAATTTTTTTAGAAACAGACTTCTATCACTTTAACCCTTGTGAGCAGTGTATCATATGTGATACATAAACGATTTTACCTTCGTCTCCTTTTTCAAATAGTTTTGTATATGAATCTTCTGCTTTTTAATAAATATCTTCTGATTTTTCTGGTCATGAAAGGGTTAAAATCCCAGACTTCTCCGACTTCGAATCCGCCACCCTGATTTAAACTTACTGAATTTCTTTTTTTACATAAACAAGGTTACCAAGTTATTAAATAAAAAACTTTTTCATGATCCTGCTTGTTAAAATTCACTGACCTAAATTCCTGAATAACTACTGATATTTCAGGTCGATTTTTCATTTACCAAAAAAGTTTTGCAATCTTTGAAACTCACTTAAATTCAACTTTTAGAGCAGAGTTATCTAAGCTGCAGCCATTTCTTTCCATTGTTTTACGTTCTTCGATGGATTATGGATACGCTTCTAAACATCGTATCAAATTCCAGGCTTTTACGTAAGTTTTCTATAAAAAAAAATGACCCTGATAGTATTAGAAGGCTTGGCTGGAAATTTAATTTTTAACGAGTATAATTCGATATGATTGGCATACAATTAAAATTTGATAAAAATCGATTAATTTTTTTATACACTATAAACTTATACCTTCATTTTCATATGTTATTTATACTTTTGTTTTATCCGTATATACAGAATAGATAGCTATAGCATACAAAACACTTTTCACTAACTGTTTTACGGCACATATGTTCTCACGAGGAGAGAATTGATAAAGCAATAGGTTAGGGTGTATTCGAATGTGAGTACTTCGAGATAAGAGATAATACAAGGCACGTGTCACTATGAAAAAAAGTTTGAGGAATAGTGCATTCGAAGCACGCTCTCCACAAAACAATGTAAGAAGTAAAAGATGCACGATTTCTTTTCCTTTTTATTATTAAAAGAATGTATCTTACTAACTACCTACTGAACATAGGAGTGTGCTATAATTATCATTGTGATATCTATGGCATAGAAAAAAGTAGAAATGAAGGAGAACTTTGCTTGAGTGATGATGATTATCAAGGCTATGTTTTGCATCATTATTATTATTCTTATATATGCAGAAGCATCTCAATTACACTGAATTGCCGTGATAATTGGCGCATTTTCTTTCAGTAATAAGAATGGAATTACCACTACTAATACCTACATAAAGGTTTTTAGCAAAAAGCAAATTGTGCTAACGAGTTGAAATGTGAGCTTTTAAATAGCCCTCCTATACCGTATAGCAAGCTTAGAAGTACACTTCTTATAGAGAAGCAGCGTTTTGGGGCCAAAAATATGGGCATTGGAATGCAAAGTAGTGATGCTTTCGGGAAAACGTGCCTCAGATGCCACTTTTCTTATACAGATACCCATTTTTCCTTTGGTACATGCGTTTTCATAAAATTTAAGCCAGATGAAAAGATAAGGCGAATTAATTGTAGAATCAACGCCCAAACACAAAATATTACAATACACTGGTTGATGACACTTTTTTTCTTCTAAATCTTCACATTTCTATATGAATGTTGAATTCCTTGAATCTTTTATATGCACATAATCAAGATCAACGTATTACTTTACTGATGTGTTGCATATAGACAAATACTACTACAAATTAAAAAGTTAAAATTCATCGATGAGAGTTGATTTCATCAACTGCTATCCTCAGCTTCAAAATCATCAAAAAATCTTATATTTTTGTCTTTCTCTGGCACTATCCAAGTTGCTGCAGGAGTTGATGAAGGATCAAGTTTGTACTTAGTAGTTCAAAAGGTCTTGTGGATTTATTTTTACATCTTCACTGCCGTCTGCAGTAATGAGACAGCCAGACTTTTCCAATAGTCTCCAACAGAAATTATTGTACTATAGTTTCGTAAACATTCGATAATTTAAATAAATTATCATAATAATTTATAACGATAATTTTTATTAAAAGTTACAATAATGCATCTATTTCTTTGTACCCTGAGATGGATGATTATATAACCGATGAAGAAGAAAAAAATGAAAATTCATTTGAATTAAAACTTTTAACATAAATTCCTGATGAATTAGAAGTTTTTTGACAATGAAAGTTATGATGATCGAACTAAAAATGTTAAATGACCGGAATGGAAAGATAATAAAACTTAAAAATACTTTTGCTGATGTTCAAGCTTCTTTATTATTGAACGCACACCCAGACTTGACTTTCTCATAAACCACTTGATATTTTTAAAAACTTTTTACCCAAAAACACGTTCAACAAATAGTTTATTTGACTATTCAGAGTGCGCATCAACTGAACGAAATACATATTTTTAAAGAGATAAAGTATCTTCAGCAGTATATTCACACTTTACTTAACCCCGCTCACACACCATCCAGAGATACGAGAACCAACACATACACTATATAAGTCTTTGCCAAGCTGTTTCTGTCACCAATTTTTTCCCAACCACACGACCCCTATATTATTTTTCTTATCAAAAAAAATATATAATATGAAAAATATTGTTTTTCTTGATGAGCCCGCTCATTTTTTCCTTTCAGAAAAATGGCGTTCTTTACTTAACAAGCTCTACAAAGAAAGGAAATACTAAAAAAAAAAAGAAGAATGAAAGAAATGCCAAAAGCGTCTACATGAGAGAGATGTATGCAAACCTTTCATTCCAATTTTTAGTTTAAAGTATAAAAAATTTTTTTATTTAGTAGAACTACCATATTAAGTTGAGGATTAGACTTAATGGAGGAGTACCATTAAAAAATCTTCGATATTTACAGGAATATGTTTACATATAATGTAATTATAAAAATGATTTGATATTCGCAAAAATAAATCGGAAATCATTTATGTTTTATCATTTTATTGAAGTTTTTAGATTTTTTGCATTAAAAATAAGAACACAATAAGCCAATTTTTTGTCTTTGATTTTTTTATTTCTTTCATATTTTAATATCATTAGAATTATTATTTACAAAAAAAAAGAATCGATTGAGGTTTGCTTTGTTGCTAGACATCATCATAACACAAATTTTGCTAGAAGTCTTTTTTCAGATTTCTTGACAGTTTACAGATATTTTAAGTGCAAATTTTTTGAGCTGGTTTATCAGATTCAGGGCCTCAGAAAGATTTTTACTTAAACATTCTGACTCCTCGGGTAAGCTTTCATCTTGGTGCAAAATGTCTACTTCTCGTAAATGATCATTAGCAAAATTCTAAATCAAATCAATTTGCCATTTATCAGCGAGTTCTTCAATGGCAGGTAAATCAGCGTTGATTAAGGCAAACTCTTTGTCGTGTTCACTAACATCAAGATGCTCAGAGACTACTTTGATGAAATCATCAAGTGGAATATCTTTTTCAGGATCGCTCAGACTGTTAAATACGCCAAAATCACATTGAGAAAAGCAGGTTCTTACAGGTGAAGATGTGACATCTTTAACAGAATCAGCTATCCATTCGATGGTGATTTAATAAAGTTATTGAATGAAGCGAGATATTTTTGTTTTTCTGCATTTGCAATAATGGTTCTAAGCAGCAGGCGTTTGTGGTAATAACGTTTAAAAGTTTGAATTACTCCTTGATCAAAGGGTTGAAAAACTAAAGTATTTATTAGTGTGAAAAACCCCAACTTTTACGTTTTTTGTTTTTACATCTTTTGGGTGGCCAAGAACATTATCTAGAAATGTAGCGTTTCTGGTGTTGCATGCACTCGTCAAAATGTGATAACCACTCACGATAGAGCACGGTTTTTTTGGTTAGACTTGCATAGGACTGGAAGGGCTATAATGTTTACATTTTTAAAACGAAGTGGTTTCTCAAATTTGCTAATAATAATAAGCGTTCTTTCACATTCTCCATTTATGTTGCAGCAAAAAAACAACTGTCAAACCTTCTTTTGGTTTTTTTCCCACCTTTTTCACTAGGAAAATGAAGCCTCCTTTCGTCCAATATTGAACATTAAGCGAAAGTTCGTTTCTTTTATGATTTGTCATATTTAGATTGGGTTAAGTGTTTACAAATATGAAATGCGCTATTTTGTAACAAAATGCAGTCGTAAGAAAAGTAAACTTCTTTTTGATATTAAGTTTTTGTAGGCAGGCAATCAACATTAATAATAATTGAACAGTAAGAGATGACAAAAATCGGATGCTGCTCTTAAATTTACAGTATTTCCCAAACTGGGGGTAAATTACTCATTAGGGGTAATTTAACAATTTTTCGGGGGTACTGAAGTGTTCAGAGAAAAATAAGTTAATAATTCTAAAAATCATGAAAACATTGCGGTACCTGGCGTTAGAATTAATGTCAAAATAATCTTAGTATGTAATGTTGTAAACTGAAATAACAATGTTCAAATACAATAAATATAAAATATCTCAAGTGTTTTCACATTTAGTCACATATATCTATGTTGACAACATTTTTTGAAATTTTTTGCCTACTGGGGCATGTTAAATTGAGTAACAAGCTAAAAAAAAAGTTTGGGAACCACTGAATTAATCACACTTAAATCGTCTTGTGAATGCTCAATGAATGCGAAGTTATAAAATTATAAAATGCATTTTTCACCAGCATTACTATAAACTCAGTTATTTGTATGTGTGTGTATAAATCAAATGTTTTATTAGTGGAAATCAAATGATTGAAAATTGGATGATGATTTTACAAAGCGACAACAAAAATACACCTGGTGAGTAAAGAAGAAAGAGTACAGTCATAATCAATCAAAACTACTCCCGGTTGCTGTGAAATATCTCACTTCTGCAAACGTCAATTTTCTTTGTTACAACTCACAAGAAACAGTAAAATTATTCTTGACCGTAATGAACAAGTAATATTCGTTGAAAGTAGAATTTACTGACCGTAATACAGATTGTAGGAGTGACCATTATACGCATCAATATTATAATATATATAAATATAGAAGCGTTTAGGGCTGAATAAACTCGTCGTACTAGAGGGGCTGATGGCTATTCAAAAGTGCTCGTAGAGAAGAATTTCACTGTATATATATATATGTGAAAAATGATCAATAAGATTTACATATAATACGAAAAATGTTTTAAATATTTAATGTTTCAAAGGTTTATATAGTTTTTCAAACTTTTTTTAGTGCGACCCATAGCAACAAGCGCAGTTTGCATCGCGACCCATAATACTTAGGTGTAATAAGACAAATTCTGATCACTAGGTTCATTTATTCAGCACCAACAATTTATATAGGTATTTTTTTATGATCTGCACATTGTTTCATTTATTTGTATGAATAAAATATTAATACTTTTTGATTTTCTTCACTTTGCTCTCTCTTGATTTCCTTTCCTTTTTGTCACGACCCATTTTATTTTTAACGCGACCCAATGAAGGGTCGGGACACCCACAGTTTGAAAAACGCTGCTCTATTGCACACCCTGTATGAGTACAAAATACTCCATAAACAAATAGAAAATGGATACACGTCATGATATGTAGGAAAAAATATTTGCGCTATCAAAAGTGTGATAATTCTGTGATAAGAGGCATTAGACATTTTGATTTATCATCACTTTTTTGCTATCTTTCCAACATTAAGTTTATATATAATATCAAAATATCATACTTAGAGTTATATCGTTTCCAAGAAAAACATTTTGTATGAAAGGAAAAACAAATGCAGCAAATCTATCCCCTACTATTTTGTAAACTGCACTCACTACGCATAAAAAGAAGAAAATGTCCACAGCTGTTACGTATTGTCAATGCTATAAATAAGCAAAGTATAACTAAAACTAAGAGTGAAGGAAAGACGTTTAAATCATCGTATTTCATTATTATTCTATACACAACTTTTTCCTTTGTTTTAAGGATGTAAAGAGTTTTTCTTTGTGTATACTCAATTTTAAGAACTTTGAGTGTGCGATGTATGCACATTTGTATCAACTATGTATGGGTGATACTGCATAAAATGTGTTGCAATGTTAGAAAAACAATTTTCACGCGTTTGCACCATTTTACTTTGATATAATTCATTGCTTCAGTTCGCGAGTTCACTTGCACATTCACACAAGAGCATTTACATTAATGAGTCAAAATAATGGCATTCTCTTTAACTCTGTCAAACCTATTAATTTAAATATAGTACAAATCATTTATTTTATAATAATAAAAACTTTCCACGTAAAAAAACACGTGGCAATTTTATCGATATTTCAAACACCTACTATTTATAATATGTTCGCAATTGGGATGATCGGTGATTAAATCGTTTCAAAATAGAAAATTCAAAACTTCATTTGAATAAGAATTAAGTTCAAAAAAACATTTGAAGATAAAATTGATTAAAACAATTCAAATTAAGTCTTACAACAAATTTTTAACGATGCAAACGACAGTTTTTTTTATTTATAAAGTTTGCCCCTTCTTTTAGACTAGAGTTTCTGAAATTCTGGACGAAAATGAAATCCATGTGGTCTATTTTTTAATCAAATTGTTTGGCATTGTTTAAACCACTATTCAAATATTTTTTCAAAAACTTTTCTTTAAGAATTAGAGATTTATTTGAACCCAAAATATAAGAATGGCGGATAGTTCCTTTTTCTTGTAAAATGGAATCTTGAAGGGAAAATTTTTAAGAATAATTTGTAGAACTTAAAGTGAATGAATAACTCAAATTTAAGTTTGAAAAAAAGTTCAAAGATTTTTGACATTTTTTTACTTCAAAGTGGGCGATTTTTAAAATTTTTATAATCTCAATAGGCAAAGGTCTTGAAATCTTGTTTTAGGCAATGTCCTTGAGATATTAAAGTCGTGGGAACGAACAAGAGGCCTAGTGACCTCTCTTCATAACTCAAACTCATAGTTTCCTGCTCTAGAGCCAAGATGACACAACAGACGTGCTGAGTAGGTTTATTCATCTACAATCATACCAATTTTGCCTATAATATTCGGTACACCCATGAATTTCTTATACATATTTATTACGAAAAGTTGATTTATTTGTTTCCCCGTTCTGATGCTTTCACCCATCTTGAAGCCCAACGAGGAGAAGATCCCTATCAATTAGAAATCATGAACACTAGACGATTTTATTTCCTGAAATCTTCTATTACGGTTGATTTCTTTTCATGTAGATTGTAAATTCATGTCTTAATCCAAGCTCCAATAATGTCTAAAGGCAGAAAAAATACAGTACCCTGAAAAAGGATAATTACAAAACAATATTTCACTTTATCCAAGTGAAAGTCTGAAACTGATGTAGCCTTTTTGCCGAGAAAATAGTTCAGTTTCCCCTTGTGTTAAGGATAATAACATATCATTGGAAGGATTTCGAAGAAGTAAATTGCATCTTTTTCTAACAATTCAGGATATTTATCTTCCGAGTTAAAAACTTGTATAGATCTTGCTTTCTCTAAATCTCCTTTGTTCTATTTAAGTTTTGTTTGTCAACACAAACATACTTAAAACAGGTATTTTTGAATAACCTTGTAAATTTAAAACTTTAATTTTCATAAACCTAGGTTTTATTATTTAATAATAAAAATAGGGAGGGGTGGATTTAAAAAATGGATAAATATTAAAACAAAACTAAAAAATTGCTAATTAAATTAATTAAAAGATCATATATAAACTGTATTCATATAAAATTTAGATATTTTCTAAAATGAGCTTTGCTTTTATTTGTAAAAAAATTGATATTGATTATTTTTTATGAAGATTTTATGTATTGATTGCCACAATGTTCCCAATTGGGAACATCTATATTCAAATTGTCATAAACATTAAAAAAACAAAAAAACTAGAATTTATATTAATTTTGGTCTTGAACATATTTATAATTTTTACAAAAGATAAGTATAATAAATAAAGCTTAAGATAACCAGATTATAAGATGGTTAAAAAAAGTTTGAAATTTCTTTTTCAGATGTTATATTTAAAATATATTTTGAGCATAGATGTTAACTTTTTTAGTTAATATTAAAATTTAGCAATTTAACTATATAGAAAAAAAATATTTTTTTTTACTTTAAAATTAGCTTTTCAAAATTTAGGCTCTAAGAGGACAAGGCCTTGCTTAGCTTAAAAACATGCATTTATATAAAGTGCAATTACAAAATTACAAACATTAGTGCTTTTTTAATATTTAGCAAAAAGTTAAATTGGTTCCGAAGCCTATATATACAGACATCATTTTAATAATAATGAAAACTTGATATTTGACCCATATTCATTAAGCAAAATTAAACAATTTGATTAGGAAAAAAAAATGTTTTGACATCCTATACATCCAATCATCAGTTCTGATACAGAGGAATTCTTGATTCCATTATTTTCAGTCAGATATGAGCTAAGGGTGACTACTTTAACGCTATTATAAATCAAGCAGAAGTGTAATTGTAAACACCCTAATAAAAAAGAATTTTTAAACATTATCTTTCCATCCATGTCCCCTGGTGGTAAAATAATGTATCTTTGGATTTTCAATAGTTTTTTTAATTTAAAAATTCATGAACGAGAACACAAAAAGTGACGAGAGAAAACAAAAATACCTAATAATAATTAAAATTGAAGATTAAAACTGCATAAAATAAATAAATTAATTAAATTTTATTAATTAAATAGGGAAATCTATAAAAATTAAAATAAGGTTTATAATTACTTGATTAGAATCAGGTATAAAAAAATTTGGTAGACATTTTGGAGATGTTATCGATATAAATCAAAATTCTAATTAAAAAATTTTGAAATTTTACATTTTTAGAATATTGAAATTGGCTTGTAAATAGTATGGCAAAATAACTAGCATGAATAAAGAAGTAGGAGAAAAATAAAAGTGAATATGAAATTAATGAATTATTTGAAATAAGGATTAACTTGTTTAATTAATTATATATTTCTTTTAAGATCAGGTTGTATTATTGAAAGTAAATTTTTATTAAATAATATTCATTTTTAATTAGTAACATCAAAGAAAATAGATGTTTTTTCATACAAGCATTAAATATTTCAGTAGAAGGAGGAGAAGAAGATGATGATGAAATTTATTATCAAAAATATTATTATTGTCGATGAGCGTATTATAATCAAAAGACAATACTTATATCATATTTGAACAAGATATATTCGATCAGTAGATCTAATATATATATCTTCTGTCACTCAATTACACATCAAACACTTAGAATCTTCACAAACGTTTCAAACGCATTTAGAAGTTGTTAATACGCTTTTGCAATCTACAAAAACAGCCCCTTTTTCCCTTTTATAAATCCAATTGACATTTTAACACACTTCATTCAATTTTTGAATCTGACTAAAAGGCGATACTTTCTGTATCTAATTTTAAAACCGAAAACTTGCTCATTTTCTCTTACTTATATGATGTCCATTATTACTGATTTCTAAAATATAGTTCGCCATCCATATCTCTCTTACAATATTCCTTACTCTATCTTTACCTTATTTCTTAATATATTCTACTCTATGAAAACTTAAATTTGTTTATTCACTGGTGTCCATTGTACACCAATATTCACAAAAATCCATAAGTAAATCAGGTAGATACGCAAGCTAATTAACAACCTCCTTTTCACATAAATCCTCTGTATGCTTCTATTTTATCTATCGAGCCAGGCAGAACGAATTATCTTTCTCATCAGATGAGTTTCTCTCTACTATATAAAATATGAATCATATTCACTATTCATGGTTCAAATATAAATTTACTTTTACCCTTTCTCTTGTAACATGTTTTTCTGGCCACTCTTTTAAACAATACTTGTATATATAAAAATTTTTGATAGAATTTTTCACTCATAGCTCATCTTTAAACTGCAAAAACTTGGAATTTTTATAAATAAATCACAATTTTTCCTATCTTACCTCCAAAACAGATATCAACGAGTAGAAGTCAATGCTAATTTATCCCGAACATTACCAACCAGATGTGGAGTTCCCCGCGTTCCATTTTAGCTCCAAATCTATATATATACATCGATGATATCATGATCATTTCTCATAAATCTATATCATTTTTTGAATTTCTGTAATTTACTGGTATTAAATCAGTTCAACATTTTATATTATTATATTAAGCCAACTTATTAGCAATGATTTGAAGTTTGATTTTCATGTAAATTTAATTAAGCCCAAACTTGAAGAAAAAATAAAGGGAATATTATTTAGTTTGAAAAATATTACAAATGTTAGACTATGGATAAAAATTAAATTTTTACTTTGGGGAAATTAGATACAGAGTAGTTTTCAAACTTGGATACAGAGTGCAAAGAGACAGTATATTTTATGGAAAAAAAAATTTTAAGTATGATAATATGTTAAATTTAAGAATTTTTGTTATTTTAAAAGTATATGTTAATTATAGGAATCCATATTACTATCATACAAGAAAAGCACCCTACCAAAAATTTTTATTGTTTAAAAACATTGCAAGTGCCTATTCTTAAAAAACAAATATATTTGTAAACTTCTTTTTTTTATTAGAAAACTTATATTAGTCGCTACGGGTGCTTAAAATTTTATGACAAACTATTCATTTTCATTTTATAAGACATCTCTTGTATATTAACAAAAGACCTAGTTATGCTTAAATTTAAAACATTTGAAATTCAATCCTACATTCTTTCCCATATATCTTTAAAGAAAGATACTCCAAGCAACTTTTGTTAGTCTTTGTATCTTCCTTAATCATTTATAAACTACTTCTGAATATTGATGAACCGCTATGTAATATTTAACTTTCACGTCACCATTTTGTATGGCAAATAATTTTTTTTCTTCTTCTTCTTCTTCTTCTTTTTCATAGTTACTAGTTTCTCTTTTTATATTCTTTCCTCTCCTGGTCATAATGCGAAAAATTTACTAACAGCATTTGATTTTGTATAATTTCCTCTCTAGAAATTTAAAAGATGGCAATTTTGGCCTTTGATTTCTTTATATAATGTTAATTTAATTACTTGTTAAAAAAAATATTTATATCACTATTTTTAAAACACAATTTCTTGATTTTTAAATTTTTTAGACGATAAATTTCTTCTTCTTCTATCGTATTCGCCTCTCAATAACTCTTTTTTCTGATTCTGCAAAATTAATCAAGTAACACCCACCCACCTAGTATGTTTTGGCCCATCACTTCACTCAACTCGCATCATTTACATATCTTCTTGAAATATTCTGCTTCCCTTAAGCTCACAAAAATGCTATCCTTTTTATAATTAACACTTTTCACAACAAACATTTCATATTCTTATTTTTTTATTGAGACTAACCTTATTCAAAAATTTCTTCAAATTCCAAGGGCTTTGATATTCTATACCTAAGCTATATATATATACTATTATACTATATATAAGTTGATTTTGATCACATTCATTGGTGAAAATTATTTTATGTTAAATCAAAATACTATATGTAACTTGTTCTCTGTATATAAATAAACTTTCTTTCGCTTTTCATCTTTCTTCTTATTTTCAAGTAAACTTGGTTTAAAATTGTCGTTTTTTTCTTGGTATTTTTTAAAATATCCTGTAGATATACTAATTTGAATGTTTGTTTTTGACTGCTGCTTTAATGACATTTTAAAAATGGTTTTGTTTAGAATTTTAATTTAAAACCTAATTGCTGTCATATAATATACTTTTTCGGGATTTTTTTATATAATTTTATTATCTATAATCCAAAGCTTTCGCTAAACAAAAATTTTTAGAAAGTCGTAAAGCGACTAAATTTTTTTTCAAGTCATATAAAAATAAATATCTGTTACTGGGTTTTCCAACTCCTTCCTATCTGCAAAATTCAAGTTAGAGATTTTTTTTATTTACAACTTATATTTAAAATAAGTTCATGTCGTTTGGATGAGTCTGCGTCTATCAGTATCTCCCGCACTCTCTTGCATTTTGTTATTTTGCGCCCGTCCAAAAGGACTACTTTTCTAGTTTTTAAACATAAGACTTCATTTGGACCTTAATTATAGATATTTCTGAATTAGAACTAATCAAACAATTTGTTGATTCATAAAAATATTTGATTGTGTGTGTGATCTGTTTTGATGACATTATCTTAAATTCATCTGAACTAATAACCCACATTTTCAAAATGAAATTCTCAAATTTCCCATTATTTTAATAACACCATATAAAATTTTTGTTTTGTTTCTGACTTCTAATTAGTTTTTTTTGGGTTTCGATTCCAAATAAATAAAAAAAGTGCTAACATTGAAAATTTTGAGTTTGTAAAAATTGTTAGGTGTTCTTTGAAATTTCATAAAAAAAATTCCTCTTTTTCCTTCGATTTTTCCTAAGCCAATTATTATTTATGTATGTAAGCGTGCAAATAGGTATATATTTAGGTATTTTTTGTTGTCTTAGATATTTTTCGATATTTTATTGATCTACTTCAAGAGCACTATTTTAAGTACTTTATTCATGAATTACTACTAAAAACACTTATTTTTAACATTTTTATTCAATATGTTTTCTTCCTAATTTCAAATTGATATTTGTATTTTACCAAAATTAAAATGGCTTCAAAAAGCTGCCTTCATAATTCGGACTCTTTCTGTTTTATATGTAGATTTTCCATGCAAATCTCAGTGAAAGTTTTCGAAGCTTACCATAAGTATTTTAGAATACCAGTTGGGGATCACCGCGAGTCTGGTTTTAACCGACAGACCATTTGATAAACTGTTCTTTGCTTGGTTGATGTAAGCAAGAAAAGAAAATGAAAGAATGCTGCTGTTGCGTATCCAGATATTCCATCATCACGAGCTCCAATTCCACACTCCTCTAAATATCCTGTATCATTGCCGCCTACCCCAGCTTCAGAGGAAGAAAATGATAAGTCTAGTGAGGAGGAAATGGATTTTAAGGATATGGATTACATACCTGGTGAACCAGAAAGAGTGTTTCACTTCTCTAATCAGAAAGAAATGATTGATTTAATTAGAGATATGTGTCTGACTCCAATGCAGAATTTTTCATCTCCAGAATGAAGCAATGGAACTTGGTGAAGGAAGAAGTCCAAATTACATGTCAGCGAACTAGACATACCTTTCTTACACTTTTACCCTACGCCCCCCCCCCTTCACTAATAAATTAATTATATACAGTTTGGAACGCATAACACTTAATATATTTAATTTTTTCAATAATCATGGCTACTTTTTAGAAAATGTCAATCAAAATTTTGATTGATCAAAAATATATCTAATAAAATATACCTTCAAATTTTACATAAAATATATGTTTTTATACTAAATCGGTCATGCTATTTTCATTTCTGGACTCATTTTTTACATTTAGGATTTGAAAATACCTATAAGTGTTAATCAAATTTGCAATTTACTTCTGAAAATTGCCTCCAAAAACATTCCTTCACATTTTACATAAAATATATGTGTTATACTAAATCGGCCATGCTGGTTTCATTTCTGGACTAATTTTTTACGTTTAGGATCTGGAAATACCTATAAGTGTTAATCAAATTTGCAATTTACTTTTAAAAATTGTCTCCAAAAACATTCATTCAAATTATCTAATTAAATATATGTATTTATACCAAATCAACCATGCTGTTTTCATTTCTGAACTCATTTTTCACATTTAGAAGTTTTAAAATATCAGTCAAATTTGCGGTTTACTTCTAAAAGCTATCTCCAAAAATATTCTCTCAATTTTACATGAAATATATGTTTTTGTACGAAATGGATTATGCTGTTTTCATTTCTGAACTCATATTTTACATTTAGGATGTGAAAATATCTATAAGTGTTAATCAAATTTGCGGTTTACTTCTAAAAATTGTCTCCAAAAACATTCATTCAAATTTTACAATTAAATATATGTTTTTATACCAAATCTAGTTTCATTTATGGACTTAATTTTTGCAGTTTGAATTTAAAAATACCTATAAGTATCAATTAAATTTGCGTTTAGTTCTAAAATTTGTTTCCAAAAATATTGATTCAAATTTTACATGAAATATATGTTTTCATAGCAAATAGATCATGATGATTTCATTTCTGAACACAGTTTTCGCATTTAGAGGTTTTACTGCTAGTGTCAATCAAATTTGCGGTTTATGTCCGAAAACTATATCCCAGAATATTCTCTCTAATTTTACATAAAATATATGTTTTTATACCAATTCGACCATGATAATTTTTATTTCTGAAATCATTTTTTTCATTTAGAATTTTTAAATGTCTGAAAGTATCAATCAAATGTTCGATTTACGTCTAATGTCTACAGAAATATTTTTGAAATTTAAATAAAATATCTGTTTTTATGGCAAATGGAAGATGCCGGTTTCATTTTTGGACTCAGTTTTGGCATTTATGGTTTTAAAATATATGAAAGCTTCAATCAGATTTGCGGTTTACTTCTAGATACTGTCTTCAAAAATATTTTCAAAAAAAATAAAATATCTGTTTTATACCAAATCGACTATGCTTATTTTATTTCTGTACTGGATTTTGGATAATACGGTTAAAAAATATCTCGAAGTGGCTATTGAATTAGTAATGTATGCCTAAAAATCAGTTCTGTAAAAATTTTTCAAAAAATGGCTGCATATTAGATATATAGTGAAAATAAACTTTTTTTTTTGTATATTTTGGCTTATAATACTTTCTACAATCATCTTGAGTATGAAATATTTATTAAAAAAATTAAAACGTATTATAAAATCTTTTGAAAATTTGTATGAGAGAAGGAACCAAGTTGAAAACTAATTGAAAAGAGAACATGTGATCAAAACAAATAATTAAAAAAAAAATATGTATCTTTACTAAATGGAAGATCTACCATGTTCTAATGAACTAGTAAGTGGTTTAATTATATACTTCAAAAAAGATTTTGACTGAAAAAGAAGTTCCTCTTTTACAAATGAAAAATATTTAAATCTATAGCTTATCATATAGGATCACAATTAACATTTAGCTAAGATGGGTAGGAAATCTGAAAATTTAGAATAGGTCAGATTTATCAAAAATGGCTCAGATGCCAATATATGAGAATTTAGTCACTATCAAGATATTTTTAATTTAAATTGAATTTGTCCATCTTTTTCCTTTTGCGTCAAAGAAATAATTTTTTAGATGAAGAACGTTGACAACTTTGTGTAATTGAACAATCAACATCACGAATGATTTATCAAAAAACAACCTTTGAAATGAGATTGGTTGACAAATATTCAGGCCTAATAATAAAATACACGATACTGATAAAAACGTCTAAGATCATCAAGAAGATTCTTTAATCAGAATGCATTGAGAGAGGGAAAAAGTAATTTTATCATTATAAAAAAATTTTGGAACACACATTGAAGAAAATTTCTAATGAAAAAGCTACCAAGAAAGGATCATCATGGAATGAATAGCCAAATTACTGTAAATTATAATATGACGTAGAGACTACGAGCCGATAACGAATTTGTAGCCAAAAAGATGGAGGTCCTATCGAGTTACATAAGTTACTGTAGAATGAAATATTTTGAGTGAATTAAACATCTAAAGTTGGTTTATTAAATAAATTAAGAAAATAATTACCAGAGAAATACTGCAAGTAGAAGTTATTTTTATGTTTATATATTTGACATTGATTTACAGGTTTAATCGATTTTTGACAGGTTTTATTGATTTCATAAAAAATGAACATCACCATTAAATTCCGCATACTTGAAATGTATAAAAAACTTTTTATAGGATAAAAATTTTAATTTTGACATGGGCTGTCATATTTAAATTATTTTGTCAGGTTTGACTAATTTTTATATAAAAAAAAAGGGAATATAACCAGTAAACACAGCCTACTTGAAAATGGTATATGTGTGTAAAATGCCATACACGGTAAACTTTATCATCTCCCTATACTTTCTATTAAACGTAATTCTCTAATTCAAAAAACCGTGCCTGATCCTTTCTTTTTGGGATAAATCAATTTTTTGACAGTTTTGATTGATTTTCATAAAAAAATGAATATCACCACTGAATTACGCATGCTTAAAAATGGGTATATATGTGTAAAAAACTTTATATTATTACTTAGATAAAAAGTTTCTTTTTAAAATGAGCTGTCATATAAATCAATGCTTTGATAACTTTAATTGATTTTTATAAAAAAAATGAATATCACCGCTGAATTCAGCATGCTTGAAAATGGGTGTATATGTGTAAAAAACATTATTTAATTATTTAGATAAAAGTTTCTTTTTTGAGATGAGCTGTCATATGTAAATCACTTTTTTGACAGGTTTGAATGATTTTCATAAAAAAAATGAACATCACCACTGAAGTCAGCGTATTTGAAAATGGGTATACATGTGTAAAAAACTTTATATACTTATTTCGATAAAAAGTTCCTTTTTGAGATGAGCTGTCACATTTAGATCAATTTTTTGTCAGGTTTGATTGATTTTCATAAAAAAATGAATATCACCACTGAATTCAGCATATTTAAAAATGGGTATACATGTGTAAAAAACGTTATATAATTATTTAGATAAAAAGTTCCTTTTTGAGATGAGCTGTCACATTTAGATCAATTTTTTGACAGGTTTGATTGATTTTCATAAAAAAATGAATATCACCACTGAATTCAGCATAGTTGAAATATATATGTAACATTAAAAATATTTATAAAACTTATTAATATCTGAGAAAAATAGGGGGGGGGGGGGGGGGGGGGTGGGTGGCACTTTACGCCCCCAGCACTTGAGCTTTTTTTTGAAATTTTTTTTTCGTGCAAAATGATTTTTATTTTACAACGTTATTGATCATTTTTTAAGTTTCAAAGGCCATTTTTAACAAATTTACTTTTGGTCAATTTATTTTCAAAGTCTAAGTTCTTCGATGATAAGAATCAACTTGTTTTTAAGGGTTTCAACTATAGAACTCGAATATCCTGACGTCAGATCTATTATAAAAATTTGTTTTAAAATGTCCGCCTACTTAATGTTGAAACAAAACTCCCTATTTTTCAGTTATTTTTAAATTTAACGCATTCACGGGGGCAAATGAAGTGAGGGGGCCTACCTTAAAATGTTAGTTTACATGCATTTTAGATTCAAAAATTCTAGTCCTCCTAATAATTTTTAACTGATGATTAAGACATTACGTTTCAAATGGAATACTATGGTTGAGTTTACCATACTTGAAATATATAGAAAACTGTATAACATGAATTTTTCCTTTTTAGATTCTTCATTAACATGATTAATGTAAACTATTCATTGAAGCGCTTTGGATCACATTTATTTTTTTCGAACACTGTTTCTAATTTTTTGAAATACTCACCTCAGTGTAATAGATATTTCAGTGCCAAGATAGATGATTTTTTTGGTTTTGAAAGTGAATCCTCTGAAGATTGCATTGTTCTAAATTTAGACACAAAAAAAGAAGAAGAAGCTGCAGAGTGTAATGAGAAAGCAGAAGATATAACTTCAACAAAAAAATTTGTGAGAACAGCATATGCTGATATATTTTTTGATGAATGCGCTCCATCTGATAAAGTTTTTAAACAACTAAATCTAACCAAATTTACAAAGTTTTCAAACGATTTCCAATCAAGTAAAAACCTTCGAGATCGTGAATACAAAAATTTTGAAAATGATTTCAAAGAAGGTCCTTTTTCGAAATATGAACATAAAAGCCATGATTCCAAAAATGTTCCAACTGATCTTGAGGAAAATAATTTGCCTCAATTTAAGTCTAAGGCTATATCAAAATGTATTAGAAGGAATGAAAATGATTATATATCTAAGAATTCAGAAGAAAGACAAGATTTTAATAATGAAGTATCTAAAATTCAAAAAAGTTCTGATAATCACTCATTTCTAAAAAATGAATATGATTCAAAAATTCTTGAAAATAAAGAGGTTGATCCTTTTTATAATACATCTCAACAAAATGATTTTTACAGTGATAGAGTAACTAAAAATACGCATCAAAGGCATAATAATGATATTATTCAGAAAAATTATATAGATGATGAAAATTTTAAGTTTAGTAAATCAAAAATTCACAATGAAAAGGATAATGAATCTTTTAGAAGTGGAAAAGAAGGAAACCTTTTTGTTAATAAAGAAAGAAGGGATTTAGAAATGAAACATTTTATGCAATTGAAAAGTATGATACGTGGAAAGGGACTGAAAGAGAATGAAAAAAATTCTGCTTTGCTAACTGTACAGCATATGCGTTTAAAGCAAATTGACCCTTCAAAAAATAAAAATGCCAATTTTGATCAAAGTGAAAATCAAATACGCAAAACATCAAAGTACTCTTTTTTGCATGAAGGAATTACAAGTAAAGGGTTCACTGATTATTCCTATCAAGTGTATAACTGGTCAATGCTACCAACAAGTTTCTTATTGGAGAGGATTAACGAAGCTGTTCTATTCGGTAACGATGATTACATCGTTTTGAACAAGCCATATGGCGTATCAACACAAGGTGGCTCTGGTCATGCGTGTATATCAAAGATTTTGCCTGACATATCAGAGAAACTACAACTCGCTTCCAAGCTATACGTCGTTCATAGATTGGATGCAGATGTAACAGGAATACTTGTATTGGCTAAGAGTGAAAAAGCTCAAGCAAAGCTCAATTCCTTGTTTGCTTCTAGAAAAATCAAGAAAACGTATTGCACTTTGGTTGTAGGCTTTCCTCCACATCCTACCGGCCTCATAAACATCCCAATGCAAGAAAGTTACTTTTCCAAAGTTGAAAAAATGTCTCTTTGTAATCAAAAAAATGAAACATTAGATTTCGATAATTTACCCAATGGAGTTTTCAAAGCAATAACCAAGTATGATCTCTTGGACTCAAATGCTTGTGGAGCTTCGCTTCTGGGACTGCAAATTGAAACTGGAGTTAAGCACCAAATCCGTGTCCATCTAGCGCAAGCCCTTGGACTTCCAATACTGGGCGATCACAAGTATTCGCATCTCGCAGAACTCAAACCTCAACGCCTGCCTGTTTTCCTTCTCAGAGCGTTAAACGTCAGTCAAAGTAAAGTTAGAAATCTTTCTATGCATCTTCATGCCTACAGCATCATTTTGCCCAAGTACCTATTTAGCGACTCCTCCTTTAATGACGGAATAATCAATAATATTGTTGCACCATTACCCCAACATTTTGAAAGGAATTTGAAGAGACTGAAGCTAACTTTTTCTGGAAAAAAGCTTCAACAATTCATTATTTAGTGACATCATCCTATTTTAATAAACTTATTTTTTATTCCCTAATTTGATAGATTTTCCCACAAAATGAGGAACATGATCGCAGCAAGTTTAGTTGTTGTTGGCCTCCACTGGAAGATTTGTTATCACCATACTAGAGCTTCGACCGAGCATCTTTGGTTAGAACCAGGAGAGATGTGTGTGTATGTATATTTTTAAATTCTAAAATGTCTTTTTTAAATTCTAAATTGTCTTTTTTGATTTTCAATTTTTTCATTAAAATTCTGAAGTGTGGTTCTGAATGAGCAGTGTTATATATACAGTGATAATCATCTAATCCGATATTTATCATTCATGAAATTTACCATCCTGAATCTTAAATTTTATATATTTTCTCACTGCAAAAATCTCATGGTTTATACACTAGTTTTAATGTGGTACTTAATTATTCAAGTGTAATTCAAAACAAACAAAATATCTTTATTCATCACGAAATAGCAATTCCCAGTTGTCCTTTTTGTATATTACGCAGAGCATGTGTTATATAACTTTTACATTCTTTGCTGTTAATTGAGAAAACTGCTTCTTTAAAACGTTTTGTAGCGTGCTTGATTGGACTGTGACTAAAACAACATTTTTTAGAACATGTTTTGTAACTAATAAATCTTGATTTACCCAATTTTTATTTTGCTAAATTTTTGAAAATCAATTGAATGCTCAATTGGATTTAGCATGTAACTATATGGAGCTAAAATCTTCAAAATATGTCCATTTAACGTTATCAAGCTTTCGATCAAAAGTTTTTGTTCTTAGAGTGTGCTTTTAATGTCTGTGGGGTTTGGGGCAGTGTAGAAGTTGTGAAGGGGGTGAAGTATGTTGGCAGCTTTGGCTCTGCAGTTAGAAATGTATATTTTAATGTGGTCTTGTAGAGATAAGATAAGTGTTTCTGTGTGGAAGTGTAATGTGTTTGTGTCACATGTATAATCGGAGAGCTGTGTTTTTTGTTGTTCGAACCGTACTCTAAGATTGGACGTGTAATAGCTTTATAGTTTATATGTATTTGTTATGGTTTCTTTGTGTTTGCTACAGGAAGTTCCTGATAGGGCTTTGAGTATATTTAGCGTTTTACTTGCTGATTCTTTGGTGATGAGTATTCGTCTGTTGTATATGAGTTTGGGGTCGAATGTGATGCTTAGAATTTTTGGGTGTGTGTTAGTGCCTAAAGGTGTTTTTTATAATTTTTTTAGAAAAATTTTTACCTACATCGAATTGTAGGCCGAAATACTTTACTTTAGTATTTATTTTTAATTAATAAAGTAAGAAGACAAATTAAAGATGTAAAGTCATATTATTTCGAAGAGAGTTAATTTCAAATTCTTCAATTTTATCTTTCGACTCCGCACATCACGAGTTTTATCGTATTAATTTCTCCAATGCACAGAGGAAGATCTTTCAAAAGAATGCTTCTTAGAAGTGCTGTTGGCAGTCAGTTCTTTCAAAAAAAGTTTATTTTTGACGCCTCCTTTCCCTCGCCATTCCCTTTATTTCATGGAATTAAACAAACAGAATACTTTTTTATGAAATGTAATTTTGTTTATCATTCTGTTGATGCCTTTATTTACTATTTGTTATTTAAAGGTGGTAGGTACCTTATGAACTTGTGAACAAAACTTATTCGCTGGGGCGTGAGGATATTCGTGAGTTTTGAGGGGCGTGAGTATGGTTGGTTAGATGACCAGAATTTGACTTTTAAGAAAATGGTAACTATGATAAATCAGATCAAAATATGTTGTTTGAAAGCCTCTAACTACGAAAAGTTGAATGAAAAACTTCAAAACCTTACGGAAGAAATTGAGAGAGAAAGTTTAATGGGAAAAAAATTTTAAAACAAATAAATTTAGATCAATGGCTAATAAAAAGATAAATTTTTTTTTATTTATAAAATTTTATAACTTAGACTTTAGTTTGTAGAAAACCTTAAAAAGAGTGTTATAGGCTTTCTTTATAGAATAAGTTTTATGTTAGATTCGGTTTTTTAGTAGAAAAAAATGGCCGTTTTGAGAAACCGAATTTCGAAATACCGGAAAATTTTTTCGGTCCGAAGAGAGTCCACATATATATATATGTAGGTAGGTAGGTAGGAGATATCTAAGCACTTTCCAACGTAGGTGCCCATGCAAATCGTATTTCTACCGCATCAAAAATCACCAAGCAATCTCTGTAGATACAACTGCAATCAAAAGGAAACACCAACTTCTACTTTCCTGCTCCCAATACAACCACGCAAGAACTTCACTTCTTTGACTATCCGTCAAAACTCTCAATCGCCCACCATCTAATTTCTACGAACTACTTTCATATCCGAACTTCCTCAATGGCCTAAACTCTATCATTATCTTCATAGAGTCAAACTTGAAATCTCCAAACTCAGAGACTTCTCACACCACATTAAAAAACCAATAAAAATAAAATCTACACATATAACTACACTATTTTCTTTTATTTAAGACCTATATTCTTTAACACCCAGCTACTACCTTCGCCCAATCAATCATCCCTTAACTACAACCTAAAAAATCCAGCTTTCTTCATTTCAAACTCCCTCAACAACTAACCCATTTCTCCAAAGTCCCTCACTCATCAATTCGCAAGCCAAATCATTACAATTTTCTCAAACTTCAACTTTATACCTTTTCAAGCATTTCGCAATCCTATGGAAAAGTCCGATAGTGCGTAGATGTTTCTTCTTACCTACCAATTCCTAGCACCTGCATTGACAAAATCAACTCAAATAAAATTAAAAAAACTTGTTTTTGAGGTAAATACTCTAAAATGTTAATAAAAGAAAATAAAAGTTTCTTTTTACATTATTTTTGTAATCATACAACTAAAGTTATGCTTCATGGAAATTTAAATTTTGAAAGAAAAAAAGAAAGGATTATTGAGGTTTAAAGTATATTAAGCTTACAAAACAAAGTAATGGGATACGTGAGCACACTCAAGACTAATTAAAGTCGCTTATAATGTTGTTCATCAAGTGACACTTTATTCATAAAACAAAATAAAGATACATAAGAAGCCATAAAAATAGTTTTACAGAAACAGATAAAATACACATACAAGAGAAAAAACATTAAAAATATTTGTACAAAAACATATAAAAAGCAAATATATAATATAGTTGTTGCAAATATAACAATTCTTAGTATCACAAGAACCATAATATTTCAACATGTCGCCTTAACATGTTGAATGTTAATTCTCTAAGTTTATGCTAGAAAGTAGGTTTGCACAGTATACAGTTTCTTTGGTTTTTTCAACGATTTGACAAAATTTTTGGAAAATGTTGACAATTTATGTAAACACATTTTTTAGGTAACTTTAACCTGTTCAAATCTAACAAAGACACAAATATTTTCGATTTTCTTTCAACTTTTGTACAATATGGCTACAAACTATGTATAACTAAACACACTAGGCCCACTTCCTTGTCTTTATTGGATAATTTCTTCATTTCTTTCACGAGTTCTTGTGGGTCAATCAGCTATGACACTATCAAAATTTTGAAAATGAAAGCCAAGAGGTTGGTTCGAGATATCAAAGCACTTTCAGTCGTAAGGCTATATGCTCTCATTATGCTTAAGATATTTTTAGAGTTGGGAGCCTTGGGGATCGAAGCCCTGATGTTCAACTGTTAAGGTGAGAGGTATACCCTAACAACTATATTTAAAAATATAAGAATGCTGACAAATATTACATTTAATTTCATAAATTAACCTTTTAGAATGACAATTAGCTTTCTTTATTATTTCATATCATCGCTAGAAGAAGGAGAAGAAATTTATTCAAGTAAACACAAGAAAAAATAAGATGAATGAGAAAATAACAATTGCAATAACTTCAAATTTCACTTGGGATGTTGCAGACATAAATGTTGATTGCAGCTGTGCCACTTTGGGTTATCAAAAGGCTAGAAGCCGCTGAGATGATTACCCTATGGGTCATATACATATGACGTCCCCATAAAAAATTGAAATTTGCCTCCCCCTCCCCTTTGTCTGAGTACATCTAAAAATAAATACCCCTCAGTCGGACGTCCTTTTTAGCTTTACCCCCCCCCCCCCCCATCTGACCCTTCGTATTAATAATAATCTCTTTTTTCCTATATTAGGTATGGAAAAAAGGAGACTTGATATTTTTATTTTTTATATAAAATTCATCATCATCTTTAGCTTCTATAAAAGAACTGTTCATAAGCAAATCAAAAAAAAAATTGGGCAATCATCTTCTTCATTACCTACACTACCGGAATTTCTTCATCTTCATTTATACTTGTGTTTTCGTCTAACTCATCTTCATAGCCCCCAACTTATGGTGCTTCACAGCTGCAACGCTGGGATAATAAATTCCACAGATTTTGCAAACTTTTTTATTAATTGTGGATTTAACACTTGGACAATGCATGCCATATGGTAGAATTTTATAATCTTTTTTAGGAACCAGTTCATTGACCGCAAGACGTCTAAATAAATCTGGAAAACGGTCAGTTAACTTTGTGTCACTTGGCAGAGGAACTGTTGGACCACCAGGATTTTGACGAACTTGAACTGGAGCAGGCAGAAAACGATTCGGGAATATCTTAAGCCAGTTTGTCTGGAAAGATGTACAACATTTTTCATCAGTAAATTTAACAATCTGTAAAAAGTCACGAGATATACGGCAGTGTAGTTAAACCCATTTCTCATTATATGGTACCATTTCTTTTCTACAGAACGTTGACAATGTTTTGTAATTGAACAATCAACATCACGAATAATTCATCAGAAAAAAACCTTTGAAATGAGATTGGTTGACAAATATTCAGGCCTGAGAGGAAAAAGTAATTTTATCCTTATAAAAAAATTTTCGAACACACATTGAAGAATATAAATTTCTAATGAAAAAAGAGCTACCAAGAAAGGATCATCATAGAATGAATACCAAAATTACATACTGTAAATTAATAGTAGTAGAGACTACGAGCCAATAACGAATTTGTAGCCAAAAAGATGAAGGTCCTATCGAGTTACATAAGTTACTGTAGAATGAAATATTTTGAGTGAATTAAACACCTAAAGTTGGTTTATTAAATAAATTAGGAAAATAATTACTAGAGAAATACTGCAAGTAGAAGTTATTTTTATGTTTATATATTTGACATTGATTTACAGGTTTAATCGATTTTTTGACAGGTTTTATTGATTTTATTAAAAATGAACATTACCATTAAATTCTGCATACTTGAAATGTATAAAAACTTTAAAAGAATTAAAATTTTAATTTTGACATGGGCTGTCATATTTAAATTATTTTGTTAGGTTTGACTAATATTTATAATAAAAAAAAGGAATATAACCAGTAAACACAGCCTACTTGAAAATGGGTATATGTGTGTAAAATGCCATACACGGTAAACTCCATAACCTCCCTATACTTTCTATTAAACGTAATTCTCTCGTTTAAAAAACCGTGTCTGATCCTTTTCTTTTGGATAAATCAAATTTTTCACAGTTTTGATTGATTTTTATAAAAAAAAATGAATATCACCACTGAATTACGCATGCTTAAAAATGGGTATATATGTGTAAAAAAACTTTATATTATTACTTAGATAAAAAGTTTCTTTTTAAGATGTGCTGTTATATATGAATCAATGCTTTGATAACTTTAATTGAATTTTATAAAAAAAAATGAATATCACCGCTGAATTCAGCATGCTTGAAAATGGGTGTATATGTGTAAAAAACATTATATAATTATTTAGATAAAAAGTTCCTTTTTGAGATGAGCTGTCACATTTAGATAAATTTTTTGACAGGTTTGATTGATTTTCATAAAAAATGAATATCACCACTGAATTCAGCATATTTGAAAACGGGTATACATGCTTAAAAAACTTTATATAATTATTTAAATAAAAAGTTCCTTTTTGAGATGACCTGTCAAATATAAATCAATTTTTTGACAGGTTTGCTTGATTTTGATTTAAAAAAAATGGACATCACCACTGGATTCATCATAGTTGAAATATATATGTAACATTCAAAATATTTATAAAAACTTATTAATATCTGAGAAAAATAGGGGGAGGGGGGCACTTGAGCGGACAAATTTTGCCCAAAAGTTTTCAATATTTTCTTCATTATTTTTCTTTGTGTGCCATTCTTATACAAGAAAGAATAACATTATTTTTCTTCGTGTGCTATTCTTATGCAAGAAAGAATAACATTATTTTTCTTTGTATGCTATTCTTATGCGAGAAAGGATAAACATTTTTCCCCATAATAGTGGATTCAATAAAATTTTCTTTTATTGTATGAATTTGAGATACATGATGGTCAATAGTTTTGCTTCTGTGCCATGTAATGCTAAAAAGAGTGCTTTATTTCTGTTTATAAATGTGATTCCTACGTTTTTTTTACTTGTGTGTTATTTCCATGACAAAAAGACTATGATAGATGAAATTAAGAATTAAACATTTTTCTAATATATATTTTTTGTTTGTTTATTATCCATGAATTCTGTAAGTAAATTGGTTTGTCCATCAGAATACTTCCAAGTGTGGGGGTAAATTAATTTTACTAAAATTATATTGGGATAACACCCAAAAAAGTTACCCGACCCCTGGTCTAGATGATTGCCAAAAGTGTCATAAGGAAGAATCAAGCCAGCGAGTGCTTTGCTCAAAGGGGCCATTCGTCGTTCTAAATGATTATAGGCAGACATCCCCGCAGCACAAGTTGATACTAAAAATGCATCAAAGCTATCACTTTTAAAATGTTGTATTGCAACATCAAGTGTTTTAGGAAATCGATGATTATCAGCAGGTCCACCATCAGAAAAAAACATCGCAGCAGGCTTGATTTTGCCATTACGTTTAACAACATCATGCAATTGGTTCAATTACATTATATAGTCAAAATCCCATCCATGTGAATATGCAGTGCTTGAGTCATGTTTTTCACTGGGAATAGCTATGTAGGTTGGACCTGAATAGGAGATTTCTGAAACAGTCTTAAAAGATGTTGAACGAATTTCACATGAAGCATAAACTAATGGTGTTAATTTATGCCTTGTAGCCTTAACAAAATCATGGTCAGGTAGGCGAATTTCCTAATCTACATGCATTACAAGAGGAGACTCTTTTGTAGCTGCTGTAACACCTATTGGTACTTTAACTTTATCATCAACGGATAGAACAAACACATTTACCGAACCAAAAAGTGAAACTATGTTTTCCATATACTTTTTTGTCGCAAAAGTAAAATCAGCATCTTCTGATTACTCCTAAGATTATTCTTGGCTTTTCGAATTTTAACCGGCACTGTGTGTACATGAAGTTTTCCATCAATTGTGTTTAGTCTTCTTGAAATAAGACGAAGATATAATGCTTGACGACTTATGGCATAGCCCTCCTTTAATACAGCTGACAGCAAGTCATCCAAGGTGTGGCAAGCATTCAAAACCTCAGTTCTTCTGCGGGCATCTGCACCTGCCCCTGCTGTTGGGAAGTCAATAATCGTTTTATGAAGTTGAGGATAAGTATCTTCTAATGCAGGTTGGCCAGGTAACGTATCCATCAATTTTCTCAATTTAGAAGCATTTGAAGTATCTCGATTTGATAATTCAATAATAACATTTTTTCAGCACCTCGTTTTCGCTGCTTTTGAGCATCTGCTACCGACGCTTTTTGTTTTTGCTGAGCCTTCTTAAGTTCTTTTCGGGAATTTTTCAACTAATCAAAATTTTCACAAGTTGCAAACGAGAATCTTTCATAGCTCTCAATGTACCAATTTTTGACTCTAATTTTATGATTTCACACTTTAATTGATATTGTGCGGGAGTATCAAACTTAACATTTTTATTTTGTTGTTGTGAACTGATAACCGAATTAGAAATAGAAGTTTGCGTATCAATAATCTCCTGATTTTCATTTGTGAAATTATCATTGGAGCTTGAAGATTCCAAATCAGCAAATAATGGCAATGACTGGATTGTATTAACTTTGTCAAGCTGTGTTTCTGTAATGAAGTTTTGTTTAGGGTCTAAAAAATATACCTTAAACAAGATATCCATAAAAATTAGAATTTTTACCTTTGAAGCCACTTTAATCCAATATTCTAAACTTGAAGATTTTGGTATTGCAGCTTTTGCTCTCAAAGACATTAAAAGTTTATCATAATCTTCAAAAGAATTTTTCACTCGATTCTATTCTATTTGTGCTTTTGTATATTGCGTTTGTTTCTTGAGATCGGGAAAAGCAGTTTCGTAAACTTCCTGTAGCTTTATGTACCGTTTCTCGTTATCCATTTTCACAAATATATTTGAAAATATTTTTTTAATTAATCTGAAATAGAGCCAAATTAGAAATCAAAAACACGCATTCTTAATGTATGATTTGAGATATTATTTAAGGTAATAAATTATATAATCAAAGTAAAATTTTTATCGATTAAATAGTACTTATAAGAAAAAAAACTTCAAATTTTCATTAAAAGTTAAAAAAATACTCAAACAAGAACATAAACTATAAAGGAAAGTATTATAAACTATTAAGCTAAGTCATACATCATAAAAAAAAATGGAAAAAATCAGGAGTTTTTTGAATATAAAGAAATTTTTTTTATCGAATACTTATTACTTTTATATTATCTTTTTTTGTAGGCTTTCAATATCAGATAAATCATTGAAACCCCAATTAATTACGCGTTAATAAAAAAAAACCACAGCTAAGGAAACTTTATTTCGGCATTTAACAAGTTGCTGCATTTTTTTAGAGTAACATGAACACTATGTAGTTCTGCTATGATGTATTTTTTATGATCAGACCAATTTAATTCGAAGGTTGAAAATAGGCCCTAGGTAATTAAAATTTTCAACTATCTCAAAGTTATGTTTTTGAAGATTCAATTTAGGTTGGGAACTTCTAGAGAAAATCCAAGCGTTTGATTTAGAAGAATTAATTTTAAGAGAACTCTTTATCAACCAATCAAAAATGAGATTCAAGTTTTTATGGAAAAATATAGCTTTTTTATGGGGAAAAGAAATAACAGAGTAAATAGCGTTACTGTATAAAGCAAATAAGAGGGGCCCTATTATTAAGGTGACCAACTTTTATCTAAGAAAAAGGAGGATAAAAATATGAAATTTAAGAGCTTATTTTTTGCTCTCACGTTGAAATTTTGAAATAAACCTGAAGTATTCGTTTCCGAAATTTTTTTCTGTCTAAGAGTACAAAATCAGGTATGTTATAATTATATATGTATACGCATACAACTTGATAAATTAATATAAACTTGCAGATAAATATTATTAAGTCATTTCAAATTAAATATAAATATAATGTCATTTATTAAATGAATATTTATCTAAAGAAAGAATTTTTTTGTCAATCTATCGTTTTCTGATAAAATGTCCGCAACTTCAAAGCAGGAATGATTTTTCATATTAAACCTGACACTAAATCTGGATTTTCAGTTGTCCAAAAATCATTGCCGATTAAAATGACTCTTTCAACTGACGCATTGGTACCAGGACAGCACAAAATAAATTCAACAAGTTGTGGAATGTTTGAAACGATCAAATATTTCTATCCATCTTTTATCAATTTCATAGCGTAGAATTTCCCATTGGTGGAGCTTATAAGATTAGTTTTATGTACATATGCTCGGATGTGTTCATGGAAACGATGAGTAAACATTGTTTATGAGCCACATCGTTTCTAATTGTGATAAAATTTCGTGACATCTCAATATGTGATTATATGTGCATATGTGATGAAATATACTAAAAATTTCAACAAGTGAATATATAGTTATATTATGCATGAAATTTCGATAGTGATAAATAACACCACCTTACTATTATGGAACCTTAGGATACGCTGGATTGAATAAAGGACGATGGAGAGTTAATATTTTTTATGTTTACAATAAAAAAATGGCTAGAATTCGAGTGTTTTGTTTTTTGTGTTATTAAGTTAAATATCAATAGCTTGTCTTTTATATAGCTTATTAGTTTTTCTCTCTAATAAAACTAATTAAAACTACAATTAGATTGAAGTAGTCTTAAAACAAAAATTTAATTCTCTTACTTTCTTAATAGTTATATACACGCGGCTCAATTGTGCCTTGATGAAAACACCTCATGGTAAACTTTTACCTTTACCTTTAATTACTAAGTTTTCCTTGCAAATATTAGAGTGTTCTGATTTGAATTTGATAGCAATGTTTTTGGAATTTTAGAGTAAGTGCATGATTCTTAAAAGTAATTAATGTATAAAATATCAGGCAAGGGTGTAATCCTAGCACCTATATGTAAGCCAAACTTTTGTAAGTAATATAATATATAAATTATATTTATAAATAAACAAATGAAATTTATAATAACAGATTCTTTAACCTATAATCTTCCCAAGAACTAAACTAACTTTTTTAAAATTTGGTAAACGTACTATTTAGTATTTTTACCGAGAAGTCACAATTGCACTGCTTGTATAATATGAGGAAAGGATTCTTTATGCTACATCCTTGACCTTGTGTTATAGAAACCCCGTTATGTTTTATTTTATTATTAACTAATTTAATAAAAAAATTTTACACTTGTTTTACTCTGTTTATTTTCAAATCGTTATGGTTTCACATTCTTGTGTTGAAATAATTTCAAGTAATTATTATCATTTCTATGTATTTTCATTTTTATTATTGATGAATCCTTTTTAACTTTCTGAATATTTTCTTTTTTTATTAGATAAATTTTACTTCACAATTCATAATCCACTTTTTTTATCAAAAGAATTTAAGGAAAGTTTATGGATTAACACAGATCTCTATGAATATATTAAGTATTTTTTATAATTAAATTTATTCTGTCATGAATTTGTTTTTAATTTTTAGCTACAACTCAGATTTTGGACCTTTAAATATTTCAAAAGTTTACAAATATTGTTGTGATATTAATATAAAATTAAAAGTATTTTTTCTCACCATATAATTTTATTTTAAAGTTAAATTTTTAGCCCTCAAATGACCAATTAAATCAGAATCGAATTTGAAACAAATGTCATACTAAGATTTTCTCAATGTTTTAAGCATATTTTTGGCTCTATTATATTTGAATTTGTAGAATAAACTAAAAAAATAACTTTCGGAGTGAATAATTTAAAGCATTTTAAAAACAAATATTTATTGACATGAAGGCAAAAGATAATATTATTTTAATAATTTAACGTTTTAATTTAGTGATAAAATTAGTAATTATTGATACGTAATGATAATATTTAACTCATTTGACATTCTTAATTTATGTAAATTTTTGGATTTTTTTGTCATGATATATTCATAATCCTCAGAAATAATTTGCAAATGTGAATTTTTAATTATGTAGAAAAAGATTTTTATCGTCTTAAAATTAACGATAATCAAGTAAACATTTTAAATATATTGAAGATTAAGTATTAGTTGTCTTTATATGGTCTTTTGAGGTTTAAATGTATTATTTTCCTCTTATTTATAGGTATAATTTTATCACAGTAATTTTATATCTTTTTAGCTATGCGAAAAACTCAACAAAAGAATTGTTCACTATTCCACTGGATCTAAACAGAAAAGAAATAATGCTTTAGTTTTACTTCTTTCTTTCTGTGTAAAAATTTTAGTTTTATTTTTTTTTATAGTAAAGATTTGCGAATTCGGAGATTCTACAGGAATGAGAGCCCAACTCGGATATTTTTAAGTATTTAAATTTTAATACTTTAAAAAATGAAAAAGCTAAATTTATTTTTTGTAAGCCTATGGAGTGCCTCTTCTATACTCTACAATTCATATAATTGCGACTATACTTTTATTAAACATTCTAATGAGATATCGTCAACCTTAGAATTATTTGAAGTAAAAAGTTTTAAGAAAAAATTTCTCCATACATTAAATCTCTTTAGTGGTTATTGTTAACTTTGTATTTTGAAACCTAAAATATCTCTCTGCAAAATTTTTTGATGAAGTAAGCTCTTTTTCGAAATCGTAACTAATGCGCTATAATGTACAAGTATTTAGTTTCTAAAAATGTTTTGTTTATAATGAGGTTTTTATAAGATTAACGCTTACTCTAATTTTTCAAACCATATCCTATTTTTTTTTCTATAAAGAAGGCTGTCTCTTCGAGAAACTAGTTAGGATATATTTATCTTATTAAAATTACCCTAAAAAGTTGTTACAAATATTTGTTTATCAATTTTTCAAAATGGAGATGACATCTATTAATAATCTATATTTTATGTCTTAACTTTTTTTCATCTTCGTCTGCTTTTTTCAATGACTTTGAATATAAATCGTCTGCGTTTTTTAGATATCGTCTGCTTTGCTTGGTCTTAAATGGGTTAATACAAATAATAATTAAAAATTGAACTTGGATTTTCCATTTTAAATCGATAATTAATTTGAAGAAAAATGAGAAGGAAATTTATTTTATTAAAAATAACAATTAATTTCGGTGTACACTAACTATATACTATACATATATAGATATACATGTATATATGTAACTGTGTAATGTATATGTGTACAATTAAAAGCATATAATGTGTGAATATAGGTGATAAAGGTAGAGGTGACGATATTTTTAACAATAACAAAGGAATATGCATAATATATAAAATGATGTATATGACAAACAATGTGTTACCAAAGAGATACCAAAGGACTAACGTTGTATTAGATGGTGATATGTTGGCGGAATTTCAATGTGTTCGTTTATAGAGTGTGGGTTTTTATAAGAATAGAATGCTTCGTAATATTCTAAATATTTCGGATCGCCTTTATGTAAAATATCAACATTTAGAAAATCAAACTCATGATTTGTTAAATGTATGTGTTCAATTAGTTTTGTTGAAAAATCTTTTTTGTTTTTGCATTTTAAATAAGATGAAACATTACTTTTATGTTGTTTTATTCTTTGAATAAGTGTTTGTTGTACAACCTATATATACCGCTTGGCAATTTTTGCAATTTATTTGATATACTATATTTTTTGCCTCCATTTTATCAAGGGTTTCTTTATTCTTATATGTATTAGAGAAAAAGGACTTTAAAGATTTGCTAGGTTTTGAAGTGATTTTTATATTGTAATGAGTTTATGTGTTTTTCAATTTTCGGTAAAAAGGTTGGACATAAGGTAAAGTAATATGAATTCTACAAGGATTATTTAGGATAAAGGTATTGTAAAAATCTCTAAAATAGCGTTCACAAGAAAAATCATTATATATTGAATTGTATGCTATATTCTTTGATTCAGTAATGGCTTTGTCATTGTATTTATTTGCTCTTAAAATTTTTCCAATATTATTTAATTCTTTTTGTTCTGAGGGTTCAGATACGACATTATATGCTCTTCTATATAAAGAAGAACCAACTGACAACTTTTGATTAAACTCGAGATTAGACAAAAAGTCAAGGTATCTATAAGTATGAGTTGGTTTATAGTACACCTTGAATTTTAATGATCTCTTTTCTCACAAGGGTGTCTAAAAAAGTAATTTTGACTGTTTTTCAACTTCATGAGTGAATTTGATAATTTCGCACATACAATTCATTTTATTAAGGAAATTTGTAATATTGTCTTTTGAAATAATGACAAAGATGTCATCAACATATCGTAAATAAATTTTCGGAAAAAAAGAAGAACATTCAGTTTTCAGCTTATTTTCAAAATATTCCATTGTTAGGTTAGCTAATACAGGCCTCAAAGGGTTTCCCATTGGTATCCCATGTACTTGATGATATTTTTTGTCATTAAACATAAAATAACTATTACAAAATATCAATTTTAAAAACAAAACTATATTTTGACTAGATAAAAATTTACTATTGTAGTTGAAATCATGTTTTATTAACAGTAGTTTTTCTTCTATAATAGTAATAGCAAGGCTTATGGGGATAGATGTGAAAAGTGATGTCACGTCATAGCTAACCATGGATTCTTCATCTTCAATGCTTACATTTTTCATTCTTTTTACAAAATCTTGGGAATTTGTGACTGAAAAATTGTTAAGGTTTATGTATATTTGTAAACATTTGGCAATGAGTTTAGAGATTTCATAAAACGGAGATGAAATTGAATTTACAATTGGACGGAGAGGTATGTGTTCTTTATGTAATTTTGGTAGGCCATAAAAATAAAGGTACTGTACGAAGTTACTGCGTAAACTCTTCCATAGTTAAGAGATTGTATCTTGAGCATAGGCTTGATATAAAAGCTGATTTAATTCTTTCTCTGCCTTTTTAAGTGGATCGCGTTTCGTATTCACTTTTTTATACAAAAACGTGTCAGATAAAAGTTCGTTTGCCTTTTTTAAATAATTTTCTTTGTCAAGAACTACGAAACAATTGCCTTTATCTGCAGTTGTAATTACAATATCAGGGTCATTTTTCAACCTTTTTAGGGCTTTTCGTTCTGAAATATTTAAGTTACTTTTTTTTCTCTTTTTGATTTGTTTTTAAAATGTTGCTAATATCATATCTAATTTTGTTTCTTTCAACTTCTTCTATGTTAGAAATACACTTTTCAACGTCACAGATAACATCTAAATTATTAATTTTATTGATCGTTGGAACAAACTTTGGTCCATGTGTTAAAATAGCAATTTCTTCACGAGAAAGTTGTTTTGAAGAAAGATTTTTAACCCATTTTGATCGATCTATGATGAAATCATTATTGGAAGTAGTGTCTGAATCCTTTTTCTGACGTAATAGATGAAGTTTATTATCATGTTTACTTGAATTATTCAACAAGTTGTTCCTGCGTTTAGTGTGGATAGCATCTAAAAGAAAACAAAATTCTTCGTTTTGTAATTCATTCTTTAATTCGTAAAACAGTGTAATCTTCTTTGACTTTAAGTGGGAAACTTTCGCATAATAAAACGAGATTCGTTTCTTTATACTATTGAATGTACATTTTTCTGTAGCAAGAAGCGAACGGTTCATTTTCAAAAACTTTATTCTTTGGTTTGAATTCTTTTATGTAAAAGTGTTGATGTAAAAGTATGTTGTTGAAACGTATGTGACTTGTAAATTTTGAAATCTTCAATATTACTTTTTCAAGCATTCTAGATTTTTTGAACATACTAGTTCCATATGTATTATGTATGAATTTAAAAATTAATTAGAATTTAATATTTAGAATATTACGAAGCATTCTATTCTTATAAAAACCCACACTCTATAAACGAACACATTGAAATTCCGCAAACATATCACCATCTAATACAACGTTAGTCCTTTGGTATCTCTTTGGTAACCCATTGTTTGTCATATACATCATTTTATATATTATGCATATTCGTTCCATATTCCTTTGTTATTGTTAAAAAATATCGTCACCTCTACCTTTATCACCTATATTCACACATTATATGCTTTTAATTGTACACATATACATTACATGTATATATATATATATATCTTTCACTCTTCAATACTCACAATTACTTTTTATAACTTGAAAACGGTGTTAGTGTACACCGAAATTAATTGTTATTTTTAATAAAATAAATTTCCTTTTCATTCAATTATTATTTTCTTCAAATTAAATAATAATTAATGAAAGGAAATCAATTTTTTTGTAAGTATTGAGTGTCGGAGTCGGGCTTCCGTAGAAAAAAACTCTTGTTTGGAGTGGTGGATTAAGTAGATTTCGCCCAAATACTGATTCGGCAATACATAAACAACCTTGAAATTACGAATCGCATGTCTTGGAGGTATGTAAGCTGTCAAAGAGACATTCTAGGTACAAAAATCTTGATTTGGTTTCATTCCATCCTAACCCTTGTATGGTCTTAATATATGAGGAACATATCTGCGGTTTGATCTTATAGTACCACGTATTGTTATATTTTTACATACACCATATGCACAAGCCATGAAATGTGAAAAACCTATCTGTGAATACTTCGCATGCAGAAGGTAAATTAATATTAGAAATTTATCTCTTCACAATGTTTGTCTCCTAAAAAATAACCTCATTCACTTAGTCCTAAAACATATTTCTGATATTAAAATGTATAACGATTTTGCATCTGTATAATGATACATTTTGATTTGATAATGGCCAGGTTTGGAAGGACCATATATTTTGCTACTGCAATTACCTTTAAACTTAATTAATTGCTCGTTTAACGTTTCAAAAGTTCATTGGAACGACGAATCTGTAACAATTCCTATAGAAAAAATCATGTAAAAATCTTACTGGGCCCTTTTATCATTATGATTACCTTGACTTTTAAAAACAAATATACGTATGTATAAGTAAAAACATATTTCGTGACACGGCTGGTTTTAAGGATGGCTCTACATGTTTATCCTAAAACAAATATTTGAGGTCAATTGTTTAATTGGTTTGGCCCATATGTAAAAGACAAGCAAAATAAGCTAAGAGATATTGTATGTCAAATTTTTCATAACAGGATCTTAAAAATTCATTTTTTGGAGATTCGCCCCTAAATGATTTGAAACTAAAAAATGTAACGAATTCCAGGTGATTTGCAACACTTGTTGGTCCAAAGGATTAAGATTTAAGTTCCTTATGTTTTGCTTAAGAGGATTTTGCCTTCTTGAGGTCCAAAATATTGTGTGTTGTCTGGAGAAAGAAGATAATCTGTATCTAATTGTTCTTTCAAAGAGCTAACTGAACTTGGACCGGAAGATAGGGACGTCGTTTTCTCAGAAACAGAAGAGAAGGATTCAATTGAGCTCATTTTTTGTGGTCAAAATATAGGAAGAGAAAAGAGTGTGCGCTTATTGAAAAGGAAATTGTATATGTATATGGATGAAAGATGATGGAAAGTAAGTACGAAGAGAAACAGCATATGGGATTGAGGTGATATCGGGTAGTGGGCAATAATATTTGTCGTAAAAAATAATTAAATTTAGTTTTTATTTTTATCAATTTCAACAAATATTTATTTCTACGCAAGAACTTGCGCTAATTTTTCGTGAATCTATAACGTAAATGATGAAAGATTTTACTTCTATGGATTATTATTTATTTGTGATTAGAAAGCGTATATATTTTTTTAATTGGAATTTTTTTGCCAATTAGCGGTCCTCCCTGTTATGAGTTTTTTGTTGGTCTTGCGAGGATAGCAATGGTAATTTTCTCCATGACAGCTATTTCACAAAGGCAATTTTCCAACGGGGATATTCGCGATGCCGATTTTATCACTAGAAAATTTTCAATCACGCGTTTTCACATATGATCTACGCTACTAAACATTTATATGCCAATTTGTAAGAACATCATTTCTTTATTTCCTAGATACTTTATTTAAATTACAAGATTCAAGATGCAAAAAGAATAATAAAAGAATTGAAGATATCGCCAATACCTTTCAAGTTAGTATATTATACTTTCCTCCTGGGTTTCGGAGCTCAATAAAATTCAATAAAGCTTTATTGATTTAAAAATTATTAAAACAAAGTTGCTCCCCCTAAAAATTTCAAATTATTCACACACCATAATTTTTGCTAAAAGGGGCTTCTTTATTGAAGTGTTTCGTACTATCCAAATAAAACAATCAAACAAATCTATTACTATTCTTAGAAATAAAAATGAAAAATATGACAAATCAATATAAATTAAAAGTAAAATTCTGACTCCTTGTAAGGTTTGACTTTACCGAAGTAAATTGGATTAGTGTGATTTACTGTTTTTAAATCTAAAACTTATATTTTTGGGTCATGATAACGCTATAGGATTTCTTCTTAGTCATTAAAATTTGAGGGAATTTCTAATATTGAACTTTGTAAACGATTAAAAACAGAATAAACTAATTAAGAGTGATTATCAAATTACTTCCCAGAGCTTGACATAGGAGCAACATAAAAAAGTATAAAATGAAGAGTATTTATTCATGACTTCTATACTTCTGCATGTAATTATCAACTTTTTTTTGTTTTTTAAGTATAATTCGGTTCTAGCATTCATCATTTCAAAGGCAAGGTAGGATCTTCATCAGCAGAAACCCTAGAAAGATACTTCTACAATCGTCTACCATAGGGTCTAATCTAAAAATTATGTTTTGAACACTGCCATGGTCCGACGCTTTGGTCAAAATTTTCAAACACCTTACTATCTTTAAACTAAATTGATTAGACCTAACTCAGATATACTAATTAACAACAAAAAAAACTTCCTTTATATTAGTGTATTTATGAAGTATTTCTATATTTGACAAACTTCTTTTTATTCATATCTTGACTTTCTGTTAAACTTTTGGTTAATTTTGATATATTAAGCAAAATAAAATATTTTAGAGTTTTTTGTTATTCCAATCTTTCATTTGAACGAACCACTTTCAGGAAAATATATGTGATATTTCTAAATTATAAAACTCAGCACAATTATGCATTTGTTATTGTCTAAAAATTGTTTTACATTTTTTTTTGAAAAAATTAACGAAAAGTAACGAAACTAAGGCAAGGATAATTAAAAACAACCTAAAATTTCCTAATTAAACGATAACGAAGTGTTTTTTTTGTTCAAGGTAACGATAACTATAACGAATTTATTTTTAGTAGTAATGACCCCAAGTTTAGTTGCGGCTAACTTTTTCATCTTCCTTCTTTGCTGAACAAGGTTTCCTTATCGTTTTTTCAGTCAATAGAGAAACCACTTACAGCTAGAAAGTAGTCCCTAAATTATGTTATGACTCAATCATCTATAAGCATGAAGATGATAAACTCACAATTCTCAACAGTAATATTCTTAAGTATTAGTCAAATAATTTCTGAATAAGATAGCTACCCAGTTTATCCCTGTGGCAATTTTATTCCTACCTTATTACCTACATTTCTAATAGGAACATATCCTAATTATACGAGATTAAATACCTTAATCTTGAGTTTTGTGGTTTCCAAGATCTATGAAATCTTCATTTTTTTTACCAGGCCACATCCAAGAAAGGTTTGAAAACCCTGATTTTAATATTTTCATCTTTGTAACATCTGAAAAAAGTTTTTTCTTTTTTTCAGTAAATTTAATATAATTTTGTGTTGCGCTGAAAAATACTTCCTAAAAGATGACATGATATGCTTTTGAAATGAGTATATTTTTACAAATAAATACCTGTGCAAAATAATAATAATAAATGTTATTAGTCACGTTTTGTCATTTTTTCTTCATATTTCATTCCTATGTGATATTTTTTGTTAAGAGATGCATCTTTGAAGCCAGGCATGTACACGCTTCCTTTCATTCAAGTGCTAAAAGGCATAGAAAAAGCGTATCAGATGGGCTTCATCAATTTCAATGTTTTTGATGCCTACGAATACACATTCCGAGAAAGATCGCAGAATGGCGACATGAATTGGATCATTCCAAAGCGAATGCTTGCTTTCTCCGGCCCACTCATCTCTTCCAAACACTCACAATTTCACCACCCCAACTTCTTCATTCCATACTTCAAAGAAAAGAGTAGATTTTTTCTTTTCTTTTACAACACTTTTCCTAAATCTTGATCTAGTCCCCGGTTCGGCAAACCTTTTGTGTATGAAGGCGATCCTACAATTTATCATCCCTCATAGAAAGCGCATACAATGACTTCTTATCGCAAGTATTTTATCCCTAATCTGATGAATGAGAGCCAGGTTTATGCAAATCGAAAGAATTTTCAAATATTTTACCTTAGTAATAAGTAAATGGATGGTATCGAAAACAAAGAATTTCCAAATGCATTCAACCCCCAGTATTCGCGGGGTTTAGGTTCCAAGACTAACCGAGAATACTTGTAACCTTTCTGAAAGATACTTATAGCTAATTTTTTCGATTGAATGTAGAAATTCCATACTTTTTAGACTATTATAATTTCAACATTTTAGCATCTTTTAACCTATTTTACAATTTTATTCAAGTATTATATACGAATCTTCTGTTTTATATTACTTAAGTTTTAAAAAATTACTTACAAAGTTTCCAATAAGTGTACAGAAATGGAATAAAAATTACGCTCATAACGAAACATTAAAATCTTGGTTGCCTGTGTTTCTCATATAAAAAAATTTTTCTTAACACCAAATTTAAAAACATTTGTAGCTGCGATAATAAAATGAAGTAATGACACAAGTTTTATTTATGCAAATAAAATTTATACTAAATTAAAATAACAAAGATAACCAAAACTTGAAAATAAGGTTTTATGAAAATAGAAATTGTACAAAATAGAGGATTAGTTATATCTTATCTGATGCTACATCTTCCTTTTTTTCATCTTCAAGAATTGAATCAATAGTCTTTTTACAGGGCGTAAAAGCATAGTGATAGGAAGTTGAGATTGCTGTTTTTTAGATTGTAAAAAAGAGAAAAAAAGTGTAAATTTGTGAATTGGTAAATTTTTTGCAAGTAGTTACATCTCTGCAAAAAACAGCGAATGACTGAAACCGCGAATGCTGAATCGCGAATAAGTGGCGGTTGACTGTACTTTATTTAGGTACACAAAATTTCAAAAAAATAAGTTAGCTTTCAAATGTGGAGAATATAACACCTTCAAATATTCAATATAGGCAAGGGTAGGTACTTTCTATACAAATTACTCTCTTCTTTTGAAAAAGCAACTTGACGTTTACCTGGCTCTAATAAAGTGGTTCTTGATTTTGATTGGTCCAAAATACTCGCCAACTGCGTTATAAGCAAACTCTTAATTTGCACAAGCATCAAAATGAGGGTACACAACAGTATGTTGGAAAAAGCACAAGGCTTCAGCTTTTCCTTCCTTGATCTATACAAATCTGTTTTAAATGACGTAATACCTTTCTTGTACATCACGAGTATTAAAGTCCCGTGCTGTGGAGTAGGATTCGTAGTTTTATTTCTGCTTTTGAAATTGAAGTGGAATTCAGAAAAATAACTCTGACTCCACACTTATATATCTTGTATATGAGAAGAAGGGAATTTACTTTTCGTGTACCAAATATTTATGTATATCACCAATATATTTGATGACTAAAAAACATACTTCAACCTTTTTCATTCTCATAGTGTATTTTGAGGAAGGCAAAATCATTTTATCTCTGAAACTAACAATATAACAAAGACTTAAGGCTTTTCAGGGATTAAAAGCAATTTTCCTATATTTTATTTGTAAATATATAAATATTTAGGAATTATTTGCTATCTCTGTGTTAATCCTCATGAATTGCGAGCTTCATTAACGGGTATCACTTCTCGCCACATATCCTGATTTAAATCTACTATACTTTTTGGGCGCACAAAGTTGAGATTTGGAGGGGGCGAAGTAATTTAAATTAAAAGTTATTTAATCTGATATTGTTTATCAAATTAAAATTTAAGAAAAAGGTATTACATTTTTATTTTTTTATAAAATAGAAAAAAACATGTTATCAGTGAAGGGATTAACCATAGGAGGCCCAATCTCTGCCTATCCCTGCCAAAATCGAAGAAAAACTGATTTATACATTCCTTCTTTAAATTTAAGCATAATCTGAAAAGTTGAACAAGTTGTCATTTTTCAAATGTTGTCAAAGTGAAAGCAGGTGTAAAATTATTCACTTTTAATTAAAACAAGGGTTCGTTTGCTGGGAACATTTTTTGTACTTAATAACCCTTTCGTGACCAGAAAAATCAGACGATATTTATTAAAAAGCAAACGAAGGTAAAATTGTTTATGTATCATATATGATACACTGGTCACAAAAGGGTTAACCTTTTTTGTGTTTTTAATGCGTTAAAAGCCATTTTATAATGCGAAGGAATGGTCAAGAAATGCGTTAACAGATGCCCAATCTTTGCTGAGAGTTGATTTTTAAATTAGGGAGTTTGATTTTATTCTTTTGGTTCAACCATTATTTAGACATTAAAATTGTTGTGCGATTAAACGAAGCAACGACATACGATTCCAAATTTTTCTCAGAAGCTGGAATTCAACACGTTGATCTCTTTTTCAGGGATGGAGGTGTGCCTTCTTACCAAATTGTAGACGAATTTCTTGAAGTTTGTCACAACAATACCTCCTGTGCAATCGCAATTCATTGCAAAGGTATGCTCTCCATATTTTCTTGATCTTCTTGTTACCAGGGTTCAGGAGTCGCAGTTGGGTGTTATATTTTTAAATACTAAAAATAATTTTTTGACCGACAGATTACGCTAATAATAATAATGAGATGGCATAATATGGCGGCCACAACAACAACAGCCTTTCAAAAAAAGACCTTAGTTTTGATAAAATAAATTTTATTTAAAGCCAGTTATCTATATACAACTAAAATTGATTCATTGAAATCTATTGAAAAAATATGATTTTCGGTAAAAAGATCAATTTAAATAAAAAGATTTTTACTTAAATTTTTATTTTTAAATTTGTCCTTATTTTATTCTAAAATAATAAATTTTTTATATTTTTTAAAAACTTTTTTGTCTGAAGTTTTAGAATGTTTAGATAAAATATTTTCATATGAACTAGATGTTTAAATTAAAGATTAAATACTGTCATGAGTGTCATATCCTGCTAGATATCTGAATTTAGTTTAAATAAACTATAACAAGCTGCTGCTGCTGATTGGACATTTCTGATTAGTAATGGCCTTTCATAAGTTATTTCTCTTTCTACAATAACTATGCTTATAGTTTATGTTACTTGTATATTATCGGGCTTTTCTTCTGACTTCATTTAACTCAATTTAGCTGGCTTAGGCCGAACAGGCTGTCTAATAGCTGCCTACCTCATGAAAGTATTTTTCTTTACTGCCTTCGAAGCGATTTCATGGCTCAGAATTTGTCGTCCTGGATCCATCATTGCTTATCAGCAGCACTTCTTACAATTGTACGTCTTTTCTTTTTTTGCACTTTCTAGACCCACACAAGCATTATTTTTTTTATCATATACAACTTCGACCAATAGCTGAACCAGAAATATTTTTTTACAAATGTGTTATAACAGCCGGTCAAAAGCCAATAAATCAATTTTCTAAAAAAAAAACGTCCTACTACACGTAGTTTTCTATCGATTGATAAATATTTGAAGTTTTATGTGTTAATGAAGCCAATTTTTTTTCATATAAATTCAATACAACTAAAAAGTAACCTTTTCAAAAGGGTAAAAAATAACATATTTTGACAAATAATAATAATATTTAAATTATAAAAATAAATTTTTTATACTTGATGATCTCTGATTTTTTTAATTAAAAAGAAAAATGAACTTATATTTATAAAATTGAGAAAAAAATTTATAAAGTCGATTTTTTTCTGAAAAGTCCAAAAGTTTTCTCTATAAACTCAAAAATATGCTTTTTAGGTCCAAATTATACTTCCTTATAATAACGAAAAAATTGTATACCATTCAAAAATATATCCATTTCCACTCACGTTGCAATTCATTGGGCATATAATGTGAAGCAAACACTCCACTCGGAAATATGACTTTCGGTGGTTTGAAAAATTGGATGGGGAGGGGGTTATGAAAATGTTCTTTTATAAAGATTAATTCGTGAGCCTTTAAATGTTCACAAATTAAAAATATTTTAATATCTTTGTTTTCTAAAATGTATGAGGGCGATCATCTTAACATTATTTTTGAACATAATGGAAAATGACATTTTTGATCTTAGCTACCATCTATTTTCGCGTATCAGGCGATGCTGTGTATAAGACGATCTTTAATAATAGAATGAAATTGTGATATTTTTAGTGTGAGTTGGGCAAAAGACAAGACAAATTGTTCACGTTGTTTGTAGAAAATCACATGTATACTTTAATAATAACAAAATAGAAAATTCATCGTTTTGATCACTTGAAGATACATCCACATTCAAAGAGTTCACTCGATGTCTGCAAACTGTTCGTCTTCTGATTTTGAGTACAGTTGTCCTGCCTGTTCTCCCGTTAATCGCTGCGTGGATCGTTATAATTCTGGACTTCACATTCTGATGAGTTGGATTAGTCCAGCCACAACATTTCGTCTTCTCTCATCACCATTAGACTGAGTTTTAGATGATGTGAGGGGCAATTTTGTGCAACTGACATCGTGAGATTATTATCGCTTCATTTAATATTTTCATTCTTAGTTTACAACGCGTTCCTCAGTTCTCAGGAATTTCACTTAAATGATCAGTGACATATCGGACGATTGCAGGATTCATTTCAGAGGTGCTAGAACAACAACGATCTATGCTGGTAGATTTCGTCACTTCACGTGTTGTTCACGAGATGTCTGTGGAAGCAATCTCACACCAAATTTCTTCCATACTGATTTTTTTAAATTTTTGACTGACCTGCATATAAGACGATAAGCAATTTTTGCATTTTTGTTAAAGAAAAATCAACCTTATTTAAGCGAGTGTATGCGTAGTTTTGATTTGGTTCACAAAATTTACAAAGTAAATATTGATTTTTAATGCTATTTCAATTTTATTTTGTTTTATACTGTAAAAAGATTCAAAAGGAGTTTCATAACTTTAATTTTTGGAATATTAAGAATCAGCTTAGAGTGTCATACTGGATTGTTCTAGTAAAGTCCTTCCATTCTACAACTTTTTTTAAAGAATGTTTTGCTCTACAATCAGATTACACGTGAAAAGTTCCCCAAAATATTTTGCTCTCCACGATGGGTAGAGAATGTTGCAGTTTGTGAAACATAGTAGATATTTGCATTGCCGCTGAAAGTCTTTCAAAGTTATCTGTTTGTATAAAAGAAAGAGTTTTGTTGAGAGAGCACTGTATCAAGTTGCTAGTCGCTACTCTGTCTAAGATTTTTTATAAGAGAAGTCCTATGACGTTCAAACTTACTTACCCATGCTATATTTTTCTTAGCCCAATGAGCTGCAAGTTAAAGAAGTGTTTCAGGGGGAAAGTAAAGGAATTAGCTCAACAATTATTTGAAATAAAAGGGATATCATTTTTTTCAGCTCACAAGGCAAAACTTCATTACTCTCAGTTGTGTTGCAAATTTGTGTTTTTCATTTTATCGCGAAATTATGATTAAAAATTTCAAAGTTTCACTAATTGCTCAACGTCCACATCTTGTGCTATTATTGCTAAATAGAGGCGTCAGAAACATAATTATTACAAATCCCATGCTAACATTTGCAACACAGTCTCACTGTTGAAACCGGCAATGTCTGAAAAAACGCAAAGAAAAGAGATGCATTGAAGAATGTACAGTAATAGAAATCAAAGTTCATAGAAAACTTACTGGAGAATAAAATATATCATTATTTTATGATATATACCTTATTTTTTTTTATAATTTTTACCTTATTGCGAAGACATATTTTATTTGGCATAGTATGAGTTCCATTTTGAATTGTCGCATTTTTAAATTTACTTTTACTCATTTTTGTTCTTTTTATTCTCTTTTGTAATATAATGAAATATTTCGTTCCTATATTTCAGAGAATCAAATGCTTTTGTTTTAATAATCAGTCTAAGTTTCTTCATGGAACTTAGGTGAGTTGAAAGCATTAAGTTAAATATATTATTGCAAAAACGTTTTGGTATATAAAAATGTAACTAAAATGTCATTAGCGTCAATAAATGTAGATTAATTAACATCGTGGATTATATTTTAAAACTTTATTTATCTCTAAAAAAAGATTGAATAATTAATCGTTATATTCAAGAAGGAAATGTTTATGTCATCATGGAGAAGGAAGGCTGCTTTTACATGATCACAAGGTGGCATAGGCGTAGCGAGACAACTACAAAAAATCCTGAGATTATGGCGTAGGCCATAACGAGATTTAGTTATTACTAACGTGAAATGACTTATAAATTTATAAGTTTACTTATTGATAACTACAAATGACTATCAGCATTTCTGCTGGTACAAATTGTCTATCATACCAGATTCCCTTCTGTACCACGACATATACATATAAAAATATGATCTTGGGGTTGAATACTTTAACAAGTCATATATCTTCAAAGGCTCTTCCAAAAGCTGGTCTTTGATTTTTATGGGATGTCAATACTTCAGATGCCATAAGTATAGGCTGTAAAACTTCTAAATTTTATCAGATCTCCTCGTAACATAATCTACTTCACATTAAAATGCTTATCTGGTGAATTTCATAGCTTCGTGCTATTCCTCTATATTTGGAAAGTATCTAATGAATTTTTTTTAAGTTAGTCTCTGTGTAAAGTTTTTTTCCCATAAACTTCTTGTGTCAGTGTTCTAAGAGAATAACAAATATTATGTGTCGATTCCTGTTATTTCTTAGAATGTATCACCTGTTGGTAACGCTTGCTATAAGGAATTAAGGAATTTACTTCAAACTTAACATGCGTATTTATTTCTTTTTTCACAGACTTCAGCCTCGTATGTGGAAAGCTTATTCCAAAGAGCTCGATCGTGAAGCGCACATCCTCACCCTGAATGCCTCCTTAAATTGCAACTTTTCAACAAAAATATGCAAGGAAACAGATGAAAACAATAACACAACTCTAAACAAACATTGACGTATTTACACAATTACTATTTGGTTTTGTTTTCTTCTTTTTGCACTATCAACTTTTACCTAAATGATCAAAAACAACTTTATAAAGAGTAGGTCAAGAGGTGAGGTTTAATTTATATAATAAAATAAAATGCCCTTAGGCTAAAACTTCGATAGAGATAAAATTCGAAAATTTGAGCTCATTTTTTAAATAGGTGATGTGAGAAGAAAGGTAGAAACATTCATCCGTAAAATAAGGACTACCCTTTTTAAGAATGAGGGTTATTATTCTTGTAATTGCGAGATAGTAAACTATCACCATCAACATTTTATTTTCTCCATTATTATCATCAAAAATATTTAGTAGTTGTACAACATTATTCCGTTTTTATCAACGACGAAAAACTGAATAAAATTTCCGAAAATATTTTAATGTAGGAACAAGGCTTTTTTTTTATTAAAAGACACTTCATCTAAATTCAAACTAAAATTAAAATATGAATTTTCAATCATAGCTTAGTCTAAAAACATTGAATTCGTTGCGTGATGAAAGAAAAGTGCCACTTCAAGACAAAATGAATAGTAATTAACAGCTACTATAACATCACTTGGACATCTACTACTCCACGTTGAGCGTAGATTTTAGCATGTAAATAAATGGCTTGAGGTCAAATCCAGTTTTCTATTTCATCTACCAAAAGCACAAAAGGATGAATGAGACAACCTTCATAATTTTCCGTCGCCATAACCAGGGTGTCGGAGCTGGAGAAATTTTCAAACGTGAAGTTGGAGCTAGTAAACCCATAAATGTTGCTCCTGGTAGTAATTTGATAATGACTCTTAATTAGTCTATTCTGTTTTTAATCCTTTACAAAGTTCAATATTAGAAATTCTCTCAACTTTTAATGAATACTAAGAAATTCTAAAGCGTTATCATGACCCAAAAATAAGTTTTAAATTTGAAAACAGTATATCACACTAATCCAATTTACTTGCGTAAAGCGGGGCCAGAATTTTACTTTTAATTTATATATACAAATTTTATTTAGCTAAAAAATAATGGATTATCTTATTTTTCATTTTTATTCCTAAGAATAGTAATAGATTTGTTTGATGAATACAGTACGCTACTTAAAATCATTTTTATCTGTTCCTTGTCTAAGGGGCTATTAACTTATCGACTAGTCTCATGGATGAATTGTATTGTTTTATTTGGATAGTGCGAAACACTTCAATAAAGAAGCCCTTTTCAGCAAAAATTATGGTCTCTTGACATTATAAATCTAGTTCTTCACAATATGAATTTTAATAAATTGGTTAGTACCTAGCAGTGTTACAACAAACTTTTCAAAGCTTGAAAAAAAATTGACGAAGGCAGAGCTGGAGCCAGATACAGAAATATTTTTGCTCCGAAGGTGTAGGATTCATTTTCTACCAGCATTTATCTGCGTATATGATTTGAAGTAAAAAAAGATGACAGAACATTGCAAAAATTCGTTTACTTTTTATAAGGAAATTTGATTTTGATATAAATAGGAAAAGAAACAGGGGATGACATACTCAACTATTAATAAGCAATGTATGATGAGTAGGGCAAAAAATTTTCGACCTAAAGAAAAAAAGTCTCGTTCCTTATTAAAATACATTAGATTAATAAAAATAATAATTTGGGGAATTTAAAATATTTAATATTTTTGTTTTTTTTAACTTTTTGTTGAACTAAAAAAACTTATTTTTGAACTTTATGACAAATTTCAAAAAAAATAGTTCAAACAATAAATATATTTTTTTTAAACTTTTATTCGCTCTGGAAGTTCGAAATTTTTAAAGGATATTTTCCTTCATTTGAGCTTTTTATTGAGCAACAAAATTTAAAATGTTAATCACTTTATCATTGAAAATTTGTGACTTTATTGTCTTAAATTTTATTTTGCCTTTATTGACCTAAAAAATCGAACAACAGACAAAATATAGCTTAAACTAGTTTAAAATAGGTTTACAATGTTTTTTTGTTTTTAAAAAAAATGTTTTTTTTTTATTTTTGTTTGCCCTGATGATGAGTAATTGGCAATATAAAGAAAAAGTAATGAAAATTACATAATAATGAAAATGTAACCCTCAATAAAATATTTTTAAATCAAATGTGGTCTATATTCAACCGATACCTAGTCGCGAAGCCCATGAAAATATCAAGTGGAATAGGAAAATTGAAAAAAATTGGTCCTTTGGAATAGATAAAGCTCGGAAAATTCACCGATTTGAAGTTTTGGTATGAACCAAAAAGCAAATTCACTGTGAAAGCTCACAGACAAGAAATCAATTTATTACAAAGAAAGATAAGAGTTTAAAAGAATCACAAAAATAAATATTTAAAATATTTTTAAAACGGACTAAATTTATTAGATACCGACTCAGACTCCGAACCCTCTTTTAAAGTGTTAGGCATTTTTGATAAATGAGTTCATTTTTAATGCAAGTTATATGAAAATTGATTCCTAAAATGTCTTCAAAGATGGCATGTATTGTTATGAAATAGGCGTTAATGGTACGATGGTGACGGGGAAAACGAAAATAAACAATTAAAAACAAACTCTTAACCACGCTAAAATTAGTTTGGAAAGGTTAGTTGTCCTGAGTTTTGTTTTCATGGGAACTTACTGAAAAAATTATTATTAGTTGCCCACTTCCCGAAAATCAATTATTTTCTTGCTTCAAAAATTTGAGCATTTTGTCTTCATTGAAAAAGTTCGTAACGCGACTTCTTCACAGTTGTGAATATAACTAAATAGAAAAGTTGTTCATCATCCTCTTTGTTCTTTAGGTTCACGCTCAATCTCGTTACTGTACATCCTGAACCGTCCTAATTTCATGCAAACGGCTTCGACAAATAAACGCAAATGTGGTGGTGTTTCTTTTCCATTATTTAATATTACTACTGTTTTCTATTCCTAAAGTTTGAAAAATTGTATTGAATTCAAAAGTTATTATAAAAATGATCTCTCATCACACAAACTTTCTTAAAAATTATTTTGTTACTTTTATAATGAAGTTTACTCAGTCCTGTTTCATGAATAAAGAAACATTTACTGCTTTTCACTTCCACGCAATATGCAGCAAGCTCGAGGAAAGAGTTTGCACGCTTTCTTTATAAATAAATTGTAGAATGTGGCGCTGAAGAAAATTTCATTCGGCGCGCGCGTAGAACGATTTTTCTACTGCATAAGAACATTGAAGTCATGTTTATATCATGTTTTGAGAATGCAACTTTTGAGAGTTTTGAGAAGTTATCATGTCGTTCGAAATCACTGTAAGTGTTAAAGTTTTGCGCAAGGTAATCCATTAATAAGGTTTGGAGTCGTTGAAGTAATGGAAATTAAATATCATAAAAACTTACTCAACTTACAAGACAGCTCTAAAAACTTTCTAGAAAAAGGTATAAAAAGATTTTATCAATCTTGGGAATAAATACACTTCATTTGCTAGTTCATGGATGTGAAAACAGTTGTGATGAATGAAAATTAAACCAAAAAATCGCTCAAGCGTTACCTTACACTAAATCTCGATTAGACAAATTTTGGAAGCTAAAGACATCGGCAACCTTTTGATAATGGAGTGTCAAACCTAGCTGTCAAATGCATTGAGCGTGCCAACCTCATAAAATCACTTAGAGTAATTTTCTTTTTAAACTTGTTATAACACACCTGTATTTTATTAATTCTCTGATAATATCAATAATACAAAATGGATGGAAACAGGCATAATTTTAATTAAAAAAATTCAAAATTATAAACAAGTTATAAAAACGGTTACATCAAGATCAAACTTCTATAAATTAAAAACATGGTCCTCACAGGGTGGCTCAAAAAGAAGACGTGAAATCGGAGAAAATAAATATAACTTTTGACTTGTCATGTTTTTTCTGGAAATGATTTGTGGTCAGTAGTTTTATTTTTTAAAGAGATGTACTGCTACCAAATAGAGCAAATTTCAGACATTCAAAGATGTGATATAATTATGATGTCGCATCTTGAAATATAGTCACAACCAAAAATTTCTTTAAATTTCTTTTTATTTCGTCTATTGCCGATAAACAAACGAAATAAGATACTTAGTTCATTCAGAGATAAATGTCATAAGAAGTTTCCAAAATGAAAGAACAATTTGAGCTTATTTAATTGGGAACATGCATTGCTAGAATCAAAAGGAAAGGTCTAGTTCTAATTTAAATATTTTGGTAAGTAATGATGTGTGTGTATTCGCATGGGTGTAATGCAAGAGATATATACCAACTAGGATGAATGCGAGTATACAAATTTGATTAACGCTATCACTCAAGGCAAGCAAATCCAAGAGCGCTTTCAACCTTTTTGGATCTCATAAGTTGGATGAAGGTTATTATTCACATTTCTGTGAATGGACACAGAATGTAATGTGATTCACAGAAATTTATTTTACATAGTTTTATACAGTTTTCCACCTCTCCGTTACCTAGGTAGGTTAATTCTTTATGAATGTAAAAAAAAGTCTTTAGAATTTTTTTTAATTATTTTGGAATACAAATAAACGATTTTATCATTAATGGGAGTCCGAGTTTTTACCTTCCGATTTTGCAACCCGAGTAACTTTTTATTTATTAACTTTTCATAATAAGCATCTAATGATAATAATTTAAAATTTTCGAAACTATATCTGGATGCAATAATTGGGAGGCCAAATTTTTGGATTTTTTAAGTACCTGGACAAGTCGGGCGTTTTAGCCTTTGATTCTGTAACGCTAGTAAAGATAAGGCGATGACCGTGGATAATTTAGTTATATACAAGTAAATGAGGACAGGCCAAACATTTTCAGTATTCTAATATTAAGGTCCACACAAAAATTGATGAGGTGATTCCTGTCAGGACACTAAACCGCATTTTTGACTTCGATACACGCCATAGTTCTACGCTCCAGAAAAATACTCGTGCGTTCATGTTCCTAACAAAGAAAGTTTATTTTTAGGTATTGTTCCTGTAAAATAACATTTTTTCTTAAACAAAATAAATGATAGAGGAAGAGATCAACAATCTTCAAACCAAGGCATGCGATGCAGGCCCATTCTTTGAAATAGGAGGCACAATTTGTTGATGTCCGCGGAATAATACTTTTGCAACCAAAACGTCGCTTGAGAACTCATGCTAGCGTAGGGTCTTCCCTTGCCCACTCCCAAACATTTATGCCCGCCATCGATAGACTTGGCGCAATAAAACTTCTTAGAAGGAACAAACTTTAAGTGGTGAGAGTAATTAATCATGGAGTTTCGTGGCAAAATCCTTTTCTGTAAGGATTGCATGGTTGGGATGGGATCGCGGGCAAATGCATCTCCATCAACTATTTCGATTTGTGCAGGAGAGAAGCGTTTCAGCCAGTATGTTGTGTATTTGTAGTAAAGGCCTGGTCTGAGGATGCGATCTAGCAGATTCTTATTTCCACTTTTTCCCGCCAACACTTCTTCAAAAGTGTGATTCATAGCGTGCACATTTTTGTGAGCAAGCATATGCTGATACCACGAATAAGCTCTATCAATGGGACTTCGTAAAATAATCACAATCTTGGCGTGTGGAAGAAGTTTTTTGATTTTAATCATAGCTGATGTACTGTCGAAATAAGTAGCACTCTTTTCGTAATTAATAATGTTCGCAGTAGAATTTGAGATATTTTGAAATTGATCCAAATACCATTCGATTCCTAGGTCGTTGTATCGATGTTCATTTGTGAAAAATTGCACTTCTTCAAAAGTCGTTGGATTCGTTTTGCTCGTCTTCAAAAGGGGGTTTAGAGATAAGAAAAAGTGCAGGGCGGTGGAACCAGTTTTCTGCGGACCCACGATCAAAATGCTCGGAAAACGACGACATTCGAACTTTCTATGCCAAATTTCAAGATTTTTAGTATCGAAACATGGATTATTCCAGATCACCTGTCTCTGATAAGAATAAATATCGAAGTATTTTTGAGCCAGGGGTATAGGCTGTAGGTAAGAGAATTTTAGATTTGTGAAGTGAAAGTATAGCTCAAAGGTTTTGTTCAAAATGAACAATGCTAATCGGTCTTCCATGTAGTTTGGGGCATGTGTCATAAAAACGTTGATTGGGCGCAGTAATAATGCATCGAAGAGTTCGCCGGCTCGAGACTTTTCCAAAAGTTCAATTTGATTAGCAGCAAAATCCTCGTACTTAAAGTGTCGACTGTAAACACCGAGGGAGTGTCTCGGTAAAACTGCTATACCTCGGTGCATAAATCCATGCCGATTATAAGATGGCCGAATCTGGGGATAATTCATCGTAGAAGTCACTTTTGTGTCTTCAACCTGGCTGAGAGCGGAGTACAATTCGTTCATTGTAGGAAATGTGCCGACATGTGCTGGACTGACAAAATATTTGTTGTTTTGAGCTATGCTGTGCTGTTTAGCGAATTCGCGATTCTTCCGAAGACTATCAATGATACTCGTGATATTCAAATCGATCACTCGTCTATGCTTGAACATGTGAGGAAACCACCAAAAAGAATTTTTAGCATTGAGTAAGAGGGAATATCCCTTGGAAGATTTATTGAAGAGACCTCCACAAAAGCCTAAATTGAATCTGAATGAAGGAATGAATGTCTTAAAGTTATTTTGAAAAGATATCAACGCTTGAGTATCTTCCCCTTTGAAGTTGTGCTTGCCCACAAAAATGTCGTCGATGTCTAAGAGGAAACTTCTATTGAGAGAGAAAAAGTTTTCTCCAGAGTTTGTGAATAATAAATGACGAAGAGAATCTACGAACAGGAATTTCATTGGCCAAAAGTTCAAGTCAAGGCTGAATAGAACTTTTTGGGCTTGGTCAGGAGACGCATAGGCTACCACAATAGGTAGAGGGAATGAAAGGAATTTAGAGTTGAAGGAAGCCACGGGACGAATCAATGAAGATGAATTAATATGAAAGTAGTAGAATGTTGGCGTGAATGAAAAGTATGGCGAAGAAATTTGGATAGCTTTGGTTATAAATGGGATGTTTGAATCATTGCTGATGGAAAGAGAAATTGGTGGTTTCCTTGATAAACGCAAGTGAATGCCTAAACCTTGAAAAAGAAATTCATTAACGTCATCTTTGAAAGTTGAAGTAATTACTATGACTTTGCCTTGCGCTGAAAAATTTTTGTAATACGAATCAAAGAAGGAGATACTCGATTTTTGTTGTGTTAAATTGAAGGCCCTTAAACTCGTGAAGATGACTAGCTTGTATAAAAGAATTGTGAACACACTAGAATGATTCTCTGTCCTTGAAAAGCGAATGAAAGAGCTTAGTGCGTTTTCAACTACAAAACAAGTGAGATACTTGACTTTCAGCGAAGACAAAATCATTTCCACGGGATTATGCGGAACTCGGTCATCATCATCGAAATAAACGACCAAGACATCCGCCATTTTCTTAACTTGGATATTTGCTTCAGCAACATTTTTATTACTTGAGTATGATAAAATTTCATCAAAAAAGGCGGGAATCTCTTTAAATGCATTCTCATTGTATATAAAATCCGGTTCAGGCTTGAATTTGAAGTCAACTTTATCACTGATAAAATTTGTTATATTCTTTGCATCAAAATAGTGATTAATGTTGTAAAAAATTAAACTAATAAATGTTATCATAGAAATTAGGAAAAAGAGTTTCAAAAGCGAAGAAACTCTGAGAATGAGAGGCATTAGATAGAGAGATCATAAAAAAGTAAGATTGACCAACTGTAAAGCTTCATATTAAAATTTTTATTCACTATCTTAAATGGAAAAGAATGCAATGAATAGGACTATCTCAAATAGGGATGCAGAACATTGGCGTTTTTGGCTAAAACTCTGTCCCAGTAGCAGTTCGAGTGCACACATCTTCCGTCTCTGGATATATATTGTTAAGTAGTTCATCAAATTAGAGTATTTGAAATGTTATTTTCGGTTTTGCATCAAAAAAGAAGAGGTGTCACTTCAGCGAAGGTTTTTCTCCTGTTATATTTTCTATTTCGCACTAGATGTACAAAAAAATTTCCTATACCGTTTATACATTCTCAGTTTTCACTCTAAGCATTTCTTTATTTCGAACCAGAAGAAACCAATATGTTTTTTAATGGGAAAAATCCTTAATCACTATGATATTTCATATAATATTGGCATTATTTATGCTGTTTTTATATCATTTATAAGGAATTTTCCTTGACCTACCTTATTCACTATGGGCAAAAAAATTATATTTACTCATTACTAAATTTGAAATTCAATAAAATCTACAATTTATTTTTAAACCAGTCTGGACTCATAAAAGGACATCCAATCGAAGTAAAGCAAAGTCTGGCGCTTCATAATGGACAATGTGTTGATTCAATAAGCCATGAATAGTAACGAGTGGTAATAAAATATAAGTAAGTCAGCGACCGTTTAACGATATTCCATTAGTCTTAATATCTCACTTTTCTTAGAGACGTGTCTAAGGCCTTTGATTCAATACCTCAAGAAAGATTAGTACAAGCTAAAGTTTTTCATTCTTAATGAAAATGTTATCTATTTATGAAAGCATGTAAATATTTTATTGATAAGTTTATTTTTAAAAAGAATAGTATATTAAGATGTGTTATTAAAAATGATTACTCGTATAGATGAAAGGTTTCAATGATTTTTTGCAATTCTCGATTAGCAGAAACAATGGCCCCGTGAACAGTTGAATAGTGCTTGGGAGATGTGTGTTCTCCAGCAAAAAACAACTTTCCATCATGACACAGAGACAATGCTTCCATATCCTGCGGAGAAGACCCAAAAGGCATGAAAGACGCCGAACCTTGAGACCAGGGATTTGATCGCCACCTCGTCACAACACTCTCTTTGACAGCGGGAATGTTTTCGGAAGAAAAGATGCCTTTCAGAATCGTCAAAGCTCTATCAGTTATTATTTCATCGCTAACAGTTTCACAGTGATCAGCGGCTTGACCAGTGATGATGCCTGTGATACTCGGGACATACGCTTCAGCATTTGACGCAAAAAATAGGAAAAATTCGCCTCTATCACGCGCGATTTTATTTGAAACACTCGAAAAAAATTGAGGTGTTTGTTTGGACCAAAAAACTTTTTCAAAAAACAAAACAACTTTATTGGTATTTGCGAATCCAATTTTTTTAATGGCAGAAAGCATTTGTGGCTTCAAAGGAGGGAAAAATTTGGGACAGTGAGTAGAGTCTTTTAAAACGCCAAGAGGAATCGTGCAAACGATGGCATCGCAAAAATAAACTTTGTTATCCAAAACCTGAACTTTGATGGAAGAATTTTTGGCGGAATAGTCAACGCATTTAACAGGACAATTTAATTCAATGTCCAGGTCCTGGGAAAGGCATTTGGGGAGGGAGGCGAAGCCCTCTTGAAAAGTAGCAAAGGAGTTTTCGCAGAAATCGCTGCTAAAGATGTTGTTGGAGTTGAAGTGGAGCGGAGATAAATCAGAAAGAGAGGCACCCGAATTGAAGAATTCAATGCACGCATAGAAGAAATTGAGTATGGATATTTCGGCCGGCGAGAGGTATTGATCGCAAAGGGATAAATTGAAGTTTTTTACTTCCTTTTCAACGCTACTCTCCAACGCATACAACGCATTCAGTGAGCTCAGCGTATTTCTTTGCTTGATGGGCATTATGCGATTCCAAAACTTCTTATCCAGGGAAAATTTGGCATCTTTGCCGCTGTACTTTTGAGTGTAGGAGGCAAATTTTTCACTCTTGCATTTGATATTCTCCTTGACATCCGTTAATTTATCCAAGAGAGCGTTGTAATCTTTCAGAGATTTGATTAAATTCTCTTTGATACTCTTAACTTGTAAAACATAAATACAGTCTAGAATTTTTTGCAGTGAGGTGTTGGCATAGCTGATGCCACTATTTGTTGTTAAATAAGCCACCATTTCTAAAATACGACAAAACTCAAATTCAACTGCTTCCACTTTTTCCACTGAAATTAAGTGCCTGCGGTTGTAGAGAGAGCATTTAGGCGCGACGCTGTTCAATTTTCGATTCATCTGCTCCGCAAACAACTTAACGTATCGCCCATACGCAAAAGATGCGCCCAAATCTACTGGGTCTTTATTCAGCCTACTGCCACCCGGCCCAAACACAGAAGCTATTCTTCCGCCGATCCTGTTGCGCGCTTCTAGAACAGTGACATCGCATGAGTGCATTTGAGAAAGTCTTCTAGCGATGCAGAGCCCGGAAATGCCCGCTCCAATCACAATAATTGAAATTTTCTTCTTGATTGGATACGCTCTTTTCACAAAGAAGTAGCCGATGTTGATCATGCATTTCTTCTCGATGTAAAGAAATACATCTGTGATGAGAGACTCTTCAAATTTCGTGGGCAAAGCGCCAATGACATCTTCAAGTAAAAGCTGTTCCTGTGGTGCGTGGAGCCACAGATTAAGAATATGGTTTCGGATGGAGACAAAATGAGCCTGAAAGTCCTTTTCCGCTAAACGGGAATCAAAGCCATTTTTCTCATCTTCAGACATTTTATTAATAGGCAAGTTGAAGTAAGCAGCCGACTTTTCTAAAGAACGCCTCCTTGAAAATTCTGTATCATCCACGTTCATATTATCTTCTGTAATATCTAGAAATTTTAAATGAAAACACAATATTTAGAATATTTGTTATTGTGATGCGATGACAGCATAATACTGGGTTTGCTTTTGATTTGATTTATAATACTTTTGAAATAGCTATGCGCCAAAATAACCAATTCGACTTATTTATATCTACACGCTTAGTTTATCTATAATAAGCTTACGTCAAAATCGACTGCAGAGTTATAAAAATTTTATATACATAATTGTATGCTGCAAAAATTATCTAACTACGATAAGGTTGTTCGTCACTCGCAGGTCCCCTCAAAGATCATTGGTACCTTTAATCTAAGTCTCCTCGCAGATCGTTGGTACTATGATTCTAGGTTCCATTAAAGAATTTGATTATCATTAAAAATAAGGAAACGATAAAAAATATATTATCTTCAATATTTTAAATCATTTCGTACATGAAAGAAATTTTGAGCTCCCTTTTTTGAGATTGTTGCAGTGGTATAAAAAATTACTTACCTATTTATTTGGTTAGGTGACGATTTTTATAAGTTTTGATCAGCAATATCCACGATATCTAACTTTTCTGGGAGAGTTTACTGCAAATTATATGCCTGTATATACATTGGCACTTTTACGTACCTTGCCAGCGACATATCATCTAACGAGAACGTCAAAGTAAGAATTGCAAGGGCTTGGGTATCACTGCGAAAGTTAACAGACTTGTGGGAGTCAAACTTATCTCTCAATATGAAAAGAAACTACTACAATGATGTTGTAGTAACACGTGTAATACTATATGGTTGGGAGGTCTGGACTCTAACGAATGAACATCAGCTGGTGGTAACGCCCAACTATCGACATCCTCTATGACAGAACACCACAACTAAGTCAATGCATAGACGAAAGACGAATTTACTAGGCTAGTCACTGCTTTAGAGGACAAACTTTGAAGAGATACTGTTTGCCAACAAGAAACAACATCTGGTGATCGAAAGCTCGTTCAAACAACAGCACGCCTGGATGATGAGTAATGAAGTAAAGCGTAAGCTAAAGTTTCAGAAAAAAAGGCTTATTTCTATACTTTTTGAAAATATCCAATAAAAATTACTTGGCCCAATATAAATAAATTCCAAAAAGGTTAAAAAGTATATAATTCTAACAATAGATAGAGTTGTAACCAATGAAGAATTTTTTTTATAAATATTTAATTAACGAAAATATTAATATTGCATGGAATTAAATATATAAAATCGTTTAATATTCAGAAAATATATTTTTTCGAAAAAAATAACGTTTAAACGTAAGGGATCATTCACATTTGATGTCAACCAAAGACTGGGACGGGGTGTCGATAAATGAAAAATTTGTAAACTAAATAAATAGTCAAAAGTTGACAAAGGGTGGGGCGGTATGAGGACACCTAACGAAAAATATAACGGCCAAAAAATTAATTTAACAATAGATAACGAAGATTTTTTGTTCAAAGTAACGATAAATATAATGAAGTAATTTTTGATAGTAGCTAGCTTAAGTCTAGCTAAGGCTATTACTTACAAAAGGAAAAAATAAAATTCAGAAATCTAAACACTTTCAAGGTTAGCTTCTAAAAATTGAATTTATTATCCCATCGAATTTTTGAAAAATCTTTTTTTAATAAAATTATCAGGAAACTTTTTATTTTAATTCTAAGGATGACGGTTGCTTCAAGTTTTCAAACTTAGGTATGCAGAAAAACGCAGTTCCATGTGAAAAAAAGAAAATAAAAAGCCAAGCCGAATTAAAAATGATCCCCCATTACTTCATTTTGGGCTTTAGATCAAAACAAGTCTCAAAATATAAAAACTAAACATTTTTGTTCCTTTAATTTACATTCTTTCGCACTTTATTCTTCTTTAAATTTTTTTATTTAATACACTATTACCTATTTACTACAACGGTTAGCTAAATAAAATTTTCATCTTTTTCTTTTTAAACTCTAGTCTATTTTGATTTTTTTATTTTTATCTACATTAACTATTTATATCTTACTTCAAATAGCTTATATGGATAATTTTTATGATTTTTAAGTCTGATCCAAGATTTTCAATCAAATATCTTGATTTTACTTTGTGGTAGTGCTTGAATAATTGTCTTTTAAATACAGAAAAAGCCCCTTATAATAATATCTAATGCAGTATATAAACTTATATAAATAATATTATAAGTTTACAGTACTTTTGTATTAGAGAGCTTTTACAATTTATGTCGATTGACTCCTTCCACCCTCTTGTCAAATTTTTACTATATCTTCTCTTTTTAAATATTGCATATTGTTAAATCTTTGCCTCCCCCAAATGAGCTTCGGTTGACATCATTAGTGATTTATCCCTTTTGAAATTTATGTTAAAAATATAGCCTTGTGAAAAATAAAAGCTTGAATTTTTTAAATGTATATTTTGTATCTCCTAAAGAAATCGATATAAAAAAAACAATATTTTAGATTGTGCTCCGAACAATGCCCAAATGAAAGCTTAAATTTAATTTAAGAAATAATTTAATAATAAATTATATTTTTTTAAGATTAGAGAAAGTTTTCTATTTTTTCGGTAATAGATCTAATATGAAAAATTGACTTTCATGCAAGTAAGATCTTTTGTTATTGTATATTTCCTTCCTAGGGATTTTTTCTCACATGCACACAGAGCCTCAATGGTTGTTAGGGTGTACCTCTCAGCTTAACAGTTGAAGGTCAGGGGTTCGATCCCCAAGGCTCCCAACTCTAAAAACAAATTCACAAAAATGATGATTAACCATCTTAAGCATAATGCGAGCATATAGCCTTACGGTTGAAAGTGCTTTGATATCTCAAACCAACCAACAAGAAATATTTAATTATAAAAATATAATTAAATATATTTTTTTTAATTTGCAATCATCAGTCATATATTTTGTCTCAGTTGTCATATGCTTTCAATAAAGTGAATATCTCTCTATCTTTTGTTTTCAACTTCAAAATTTTAACGTGTATTCTTAATATTTTTGTAATGAATTCTTCCGCGTCTAATTCTCATAAGCAAATTTCAAATGAAATTAAAAATTTGATGATAGAAAGAATAAAAGGTGGAGAGTATTTTGCATCTATTTCTAGAAATTGGGCATTACATCAATCCACTATTTAAAATTTATTTCTCGAAGGGGAAAAACAGGACATATTGATAATAAAATTCGTGGAGGCGATCGAAGATCCAAGTAAAAAGAAAGCCTAAAACTTTAAGAAAAAGTAATGAATGAATCAAAATTACAGATAAGTACAAATACAATTCATAGATGTTTAAAAGCTTTACATTATACAGTCAAAACTATTGTTTTCGTACCGCTAAGAAAAAATTTTGCAACCAAGATTTAAAAAAGAAAAGAATACGTTACAAAATTTAGAAACCTAGAAATTGAATGGTATCTGGTCAAAATCCCTTAAAACTAAAATTTCCATAACCAAAATCCCAGAAAACCAATGTATCAGTGACTTAAATTTTCGGAGATTTTGACTAGGAACCAAGCAGAATCAAGGCATGAAAATTTTGTTTTTATTGACTAAGTAGGTTTCTCTGTTTCATCAAGGCCAAAAAAGTGCGTGCAAAGAGGTTTTTTCACCTTATGTTGCTGTCCCAAATGCAAGAAGTAGGAAAGTTTCTGTTATTGCAGCCATGAACAAGAATCGAATGGTGTATTACAAAATTTGCGATGCAACAATTAATGGAGAAGTTTTTAAAAGTTCCCTTCTTGAGGGTTCCTAATCCCGAAAACTTGAATTTGATTGACACTTATAAGTATTTTCGAATCCTAAATGCAAAAACTGAGCCCAGAAATTAAAATAATATGGCCGATTTAGTATAAAAATACATATTTTATGTAAAATTTGAAGGAATATTTTGTTAGATATAATTCTTATCAATCAAAATTTTGATTGACATTTTTAAAAGAGTAGCGATGATTATTGAAAAAATAAAATATTTAGTGTTATGCGTTCAAACTGTACATAATATTAAATTTTCAAGGGAGTATCTAATATAGACCATAAGTTATAATGTTAACTACAGATAATGTCACAATTTTATTGAAAAATTTTAATTTTTTATTTTTATTTAGTTTTTGACGAGAGTGTCACTTAACTGCCATGAAAATAGTACCAAAAGATGGGGAAAAACCACAAAATTTGAAGGGATATAATTAGGCAAATTTTGCACAATTAATTTTTTAGTGAAGGGCATCCTATCACTAATAGGTTTATTGATAGTTATTAGTTAATTAAAGTTATGTCTAAAATATATTTTCGGGAACAAAAAATAATACAGCGTTTCAAGAACTCAGAAATCATGCAAATAAAACTTAATTTTACTTTTTGAAAGTTTTTCAAAAATGTATAGATAGCGATAAAATAATCAAATTTTTAAATATTTTCTATTTTCCTATTTATAAAAATATTTTATTTCTTCGATATTTTTAATTGAAATTTACGAATTAATTATTTTAATCTTTGGATTTGTAAACTATTATATGAATTCAAAACTTTTTTGAAATTAAGTTTGAATAAACGTGTGAAACGATTGTGTTCAGGTAGTCAGATAAGGATTATTGACCGTTAAGGTCAATTAACCAAAAGTTGGAATAATTTGAACAAAATTTACAAAAGACTTTTTATTTAAATCAGCAATAGTATTACATAAGAAGATCCATATAAAATTATAAAATAAAATTGGTGTGGTTTCTTTTTGAGATTATCTTTTCAAAATTTAAACTCCAATGCATGGCTCTGAGGAATAAACATTTTTGTTTTCTTAGCTTTATAATAAATACATACATTTAAAATTTTTTTATAAAGCAAAAAGTTTGCGCGGACAACCGGTATCCGCCACCCACATTCGTGCCACGTAAAACCAACGCGGGTTATACGTGTCCCCACGAAGGGCATTATTATATGTATTTGTTTATATCTCACCGCAAACATTTTTTATTCAAATTTGAATATCTTTGTGATTAAAAAACTTTTGCATAACTAAAAAAAGTTAACCTGTCTTATTTGGTTGGCGCTATCCGATGATGCAAATGACATAACCGGAATCTGATGTCAATGACCCGCGCGTAAACTCCAAATTTTAAATTTCGGCGAAATTTTAGAATAATTAAAATTTTTTATCATAAGATCAGAGTACTTTTATATATAAAGTATTTTATGAAAAAAAATTCAAAAATCATTTTTTAATTTTTTTATAAAAAAAGTTAACATTTTCAAATTTTAAATTTTGTATGTAAACAAAACTTTTCTTTCTAATTTTTACATCATCTTAAGTAAAATTTAATTCTAATTTTTAAATTTTTGAAAAATATTTAGTTTTAATGTATTCTTTTGACTTTAACTATTTTTGACAAGTTCTACTGGCTCTCCACCCCCTCCCCCATCAGCTCTCCTTTCTCCTTTTTCCCCCCCCCCCCACAATATTTATTAATTTCTTTAAAAAAATTTTTATTTTTACCTAAACCCCATGCCCCAAACAAAAGAAAAAATTAAAAAAATTTTTGTTTTTCACACCTCCCCCCAAAAAAAAAACCCCCTTTTATTTTTAAAAATTTTTTTAAAATTATTTTATTAATTTTTTAGGGGAAGAAAAAAAAAAAGGGGGGGAAAAAAAGGAAAAGAAAGGAAACCAATTTTTACATGACAGAGAAATTGAAAATATTAGGTTGATCTTATTTTTGGTTAAAAATCTTATAATTTTGTATATATTCTCAGTAATGAAAGAACTTCAAGATCAAGTTCTTATCCTCACGGTTCCAAAGTAAATTATATGGAAAAGGCTAAAATTGCAAGATTTTTGTAAACCTTGTATTTTTAATTGAATGTTCTTTTTATATATATTCAAATGCTCAATACAAAAGATTTTGAATAACCCTAATATACGTAACATTGTTACATACTATCATGAAATAATTCCAATGTCATAATGCCTTATACTAACTATCTATACTAATTAGTATAATGCCTTATACTAACAATCGGTGGCGTACCCGAAGTATTTTTTTGGGGGAAGGGCAAAAAATATTTAACAATAAGATATATTTTGATTACTTATAATGCAATGGGTTCCAACTCTAAGATCGCGACTACAAACGGAGTCGTCAAGACCTCAAGATAGAAGCATTGTCAACTCTTATTTCTAGAAGGTAATTCTAGGGATGGGACTTTCCAAGACTGAACCACTGGTTACAATCTACTTGTTACAGCTTAATTTGATATCTCCATCACTAATTTAATTGTGTGGGACATTTTTACCCCAGATGTTTCGAACCAGAAATATATCCTTTACTCATTTTTTTTATCTTATATTAGCTACATTACTGTATACAGTAGGGTTATGATATTTTGTAAAATTAAAAACCTGTATCAAAAAAGATGAACTTTTACTTTTTATTCTGTTGAATTTAAAAAAAAGATTACGCGCATCTTGAATTGAAAGTTTTAATACTTCAAAGAAAAACATGGAAAAGGATTTATTTAAAATTACGACTAAATTATTTTGTTACACGTTATGAACTTCTGAGATAAATATTTGTCACTTTTACAGGCATTCTAGACCTCTTCCATCACCTTCATTGCTCTCTCTGCTACGACATTTGTACGAGGAACTTCAAGAATTGAGTCAGCAGTCACCGAATGCGTGTTGAAACTTTTTAAAGCTTTTGGGCATTTCAGTTCAATGGGACAAGCTTGAAGACTATCATATATTTCTCTAGAATATAATTGATTTGAAAACCATGCTTTTTTCCATGCATTAGCTATGAAAGTACAAGCAATTTTAAGCTGGTTTGTCCATTTTGGAAGCAAAAAGAAGGCTATTTAAAGTTAATATTGCCCTGGAATTCCATCTTGAGTTGTGAATGCACGGTAATTTAGAAGGACAAACGCTTTTTTTATTATAAAAATTGTATGCTTCACATAGTTCAAAGAGAAACTTAAAGTCGTCTCTCCAGCCTAGATTTTCTTTAATGGGAAAGTCCTTTTCTCCTAAATAGTTTTTTTTGTAATTCTTCATAATCCTCTAAAATTTCTTTAACATAATCATAAGGAAGATTTGCAGTCGTACGAATAAATAAACAGACAGTTTTTCAAAAATGAAGATTGTCTGTGTGCATGTGGGTTTTTGATGGTATTTGGGAATGGGTGATTTACAAAAAATAAATTGAAGAAAGTTCCAACTCAGTTTGATTGATGATTGTACGAATGCATCTAGCATAGAAAGACAATTAGTTACCTTAGATTAGATTGCGTCACCGTTTTAAAATGAATCAGAAACAATTGAAATAGCGTGTCTTGTTGCCCAAAAGAGTATGCTTTCTCTTTTAAAAAAAACTTTCTAAAGAACACAGATAAAATAGACAAAATTTACTGAAAGAATTTATCTTTACTCTTATTACTATTGTCAATATATTGACTTAGTGGTCAACTTCATAAAGCGTGCAAATAAATTAAATAAAGAATTTTTAATGGTTCATGATTTGTTTCAGCACAAAGATGTTGAAACACGCCAAAAAATAAAATGACTCTGATGCAATAATTTTATTAATAATGATTTGTGAACAATCCCTGTTTGTAAAGGCAACATAAAAGAAACGCTTACTTAATTCGAATTCAAAATAGACATCGTTGTATAAATAAATTACATAATCTTCTTCATTAAAAAGAATTATTTAAACATAAGTAGTTTCATTAAACAATGTCAAAAACATCATAGGGCCCTTCAGAAATGTCCAAATTTACGAAATAGTCGTAGTCATTATGTGGAGGAGAGAGGCGAAGTAATTGATGACTGAAGTTGTCTTTCTCAGCCACAACATTTGAAGGTGAGTGCACAGGAAGAAGGAAGGATTGCATATGGGATTTAATGGGATTGATGCTACCAAATCGTTTTCCTTGTTGCAGAATGGGGCTTATTTTTAAGGATTCTCTGAAAATATTAGAGAATTTATACGGAGATAAGGATATCACTTCCAAGACTAGAGCTGATAGAGGATATGAAAAATACAACTAAAAATTAGTAATAAATTCGAAAATAATTATATGTATATTCTTTGTTTTCTACTAAAATAAACTAAAAATGGATCCAACAATATTACCTTTTGGATTACTATACTATCCTAAAAACGGTTGCAAAAGTAATGTCCAATTTTGAATAAAAATATTTTAGAAAGTATTTATCGTCTTGTTATCGATTTGAGATGTTATAATGACTTGTTTATACTAATTGATTTTATCTTATCTACACCTTGCTCATAATCTTCCACAATATAGCAGCTAACATCCATGCTGGCTTCATCCAAAGAGCACATCAAAAATGTTACTAACAGTTTCATAAGGCTCACAACGCAAGTGGTGCTGCAAAATCTATGCAGAGTGCTTATGTCTTGTGCTGATGATGCAGTGAATGAAGACATTGCAGTGTATTTTTTCTCATTTCAGAAGAAAGTTCAGTTTGATAGACAGTCCAAAAGAGGGTACTCTAAGAAAGATATAATATGAAGTTTTGGAAGCTGCTTCACAGAAAATCCCACCGCTAACCATAGAACAGTTACATAACAATTTAGCTTAGACCATACGATACAATTGTGCTACAGGGCTAACTGAACAATACTAAAAGGGTTTCAGGGATGAAGAAATCGTTCTCATATGATTTTGGAGATTTCAAAAGATCAGGAGACCAAATACAAATTACATTTTATTTCAAGAAATTTTTATTTATTCTTTTTTAATCGATAAAAAATTATTGTTATTTCTTTAATAACTCTTTGATTACCAGAAATTTTCAAGGGTGTCCACAAAGTCTTTAGACAATTTAAAAAATATGTTTAAATAATATCAAGTAAATAGTCAATCAAAATTAAGAAATCATCTGGCTTTAGTGTTTGCAATAATTGAATTTTGTACGCATAAAACCTCAAATTGTTATGAAGAACTTTACCAATTGTTGATCTAGCTAAGTGCAACTGAACGAAAGCAATGGACTTAGTTGGGCTCCGAATAAATGATTGACGAATACGCTCGATGCCTTCTTCAGAAATTTTTGGCCTTCCACTTTTCGGTTTATGTAGCAACGTTCTAGTTTCCATAAACTGTTTATGCCAATTGCGAATCGACTGCCGTGCTGGAGCTTGTTTTGCATATTTAGTTGTTTAATTTCTTTGTGTTTGAATATCAGATTTTGTTTCGATAAGCCAAGAAACACATTGTGCTTTTTCTTGTGGAGCAGTCATTTTTAAAAAGGTTTGGAAATCAATTATTTTATTTATCTAATTTATCTCTGAAATAAAAAAAAGTAATATTATTATTAAAAACTTTAATAACAACTGATCAATATGTAAAAAGAATTATTTTGATAGCACTTCTTAAAATTTTTTAATGAATGAGAATAAATTTGTCTAAAGACTTTGTGGACACCCTGTAGAATTTTATTTTTAAACAGACGATTATTATTTCTTGGTACATCAGTGTCACACTAATCTTCAAAGGATTAAGGACTAGTGTTAATCTGATGCAGGAATCATTTTCTTCTTACATCTTTATGTTTGTGAATAAATTGAGAAAAAAGTAAAAATTTGAAGAAAAGGGAACTAACAAGATTTTGTCGGTGTATACAAGGTGGTTGTTGTTATGGAAGAGTTGGCTTTGATTTGGAGCGGTTGTTTGTTGTTTTTGTTGTTGTTGTCGTTGATACACTGTTGTTGTGTGATGTATCAAAGAGGATGATGTGGGTAAATTAATGTTGGAGGTTTTAACTTTTTCTTGATCAATCAGTGAAATTGAAATAGGCGAGGAAAAACTTTTTAAATGCAATTGGTGCTGGTTTTTCAAATACTCGGGATACTAAAAGTGAATAATTCATTTGAAAAACATTTAAAATAAAAAAGACAAAAAACTTGAATTACTTTCTTCGTTCCACCAAAACGACTCAAATCTCGAAGTTATAAGACATAGGAAAGAAATTGATGGTGTATTACAAAAGTGAGAGATATGGAGTTCATTTGCATACAAGCAAAATGTTAATTAATGCACACATGTTAATTATAAAGTTCAAGATATATTATAAATAAAAATGTGGGTTATTTAATTATTTAATCAAACTTTGGTAAAAGAGTATTTGTACTTCAGGTGTAATATTTTTTGCGTAATAGAAGTATTACTCTAGATGGGCATTCATTTGCAATGCTTTAGTATTTTGGGGGTGTGCATGAGGTTGGCTAGACGCTACGATTGGATATATCCAGCATCTAACATTCATTACTCGCACTTCTAACAAAGTGGTGTAAATGTGTCTACTCTATAAAAACACCCCAAGCTACCTTCATCTTTAACATATAGAATATTGATGAAAAATGTTATGGAATCGTTAGGGGTAATTTTGCTTCCAGATCCTCCCCTGAAACACACACACACATACACGCATGTAGTGAAAACGTTGGCAGAAGGAAAAGTAATTAATAAAAGCGCTTTTAAAAGAAACTGATAGTGGAGGGCTTGTAATTTTTTCCCATAATCAAAAAGCCCCAGTAGTGTAGTGAGGAATTTGAACAAGAGTGGTCCAAAAAATTTTCACGGAGAGGGCCATATGGTCCCCTAAAAAAGATGACATTTTATTGAAAATATATTGTCTAACTTCTGAAAATTTGGAGAAATTTTATATTCCATTACTTTGAGATCTTGTAGTTTAACATGCGTGTTATTAGTTCATCATACTTTCTTTGAGTTCATTGAGTTGAAATATTTTGACAAAGTTAAAAGTTAAATCAAAGAAAATCATTTTGTTTTCCATTAAAAAATGGTAATGAAGTACTTCCATGTGTGAGACTCTGACACCTAGCTGTATAACATTAATATCCAATTAACTGTGTAAAGGAAACGAGTGAATAAGCTAAATCGCATGTTTGACACCCTTCAGATGATCAAATTTTGAAAAAGAGGACAGGTTTTATGGGAATGAGGAATACGCATCTTTTGATTGGTTAAAGAGATGTGATTCAATATTTTTTATGTTGATTAAGTCTTATAGAAGTAAATTCTTATAGCGATATATAATAATTAATTATTATCAGACTGTTCTAACAAATGATACATGCGTACTGACTGAGCCATGGCGTCGAAATATTATATCCATATTCCATATCTTATCGACACCGTTTTAACCCTTTAAGTCCCAATGCTGCCATTTGGGAACATAAGTAATTTCATCTTCGTCTGCTTTTTTCAATGACTTTAAATATAAATCGTTTGCGTTTTTTAGATATCGTCTGATTTCTATGGTACTTAATGGGTTAATTAATAGAACGTAGGAAATATATTTCAGCAAAAAAGAAGAGTAATATCGGGGCAATAATATCCATGCAATAGAGATTGAGAAAATTCAAATTTATTGGTAGGAGAAGGAGGACCGAAAGGCTTTTTCTCTCTCCCTTAAAAACATATGGGAGAGACTGTGCCTCAGCGCGCCCCATCCTTGTAGCCCCGAATGTGAGCCCCTGGACTAACGATAGAATTTTTAGTTCTTCATTAATCTTTTTTTCAGTTTCTTTTATTTTTTCTAGCTCAGTGAGTCTTTCTCTTTAGTTGATTGAAGAAATGATGCTGCCTATTCTAATGATGTCAAATCTTGGTTATTATCAAACTAGTCTTTGAGACACAATAGACTTTTCTTGTAAATTATCTTGAAGTATTTTTATTTACTGAAAAACCTATATCAACTGAACTTTGACCATGCGATAAAGTAAAAATCAATTTACATACATGTCATAGAAATTTGAACTTTTGCAAGTTCTTTAGTTGAAGCATCGAGGTCAATCATCATCTTCCAACTGGATGTATTTTTATCTATACGAGGTGTGGAAAGTCGTGTAGAATCCAAAACGTTGCTTTTAAAAGTTTATTTACCTTCCATTCTATACTTGTTGTACGAGTTTTAGAAGCACCCTGAAGTGAGTGTTAACTACAGATACTATTGCTAATGTTTGGCTTCATGTTTTGCATCCAGTAGTTTCGAAACATTGCAATTGACGGTTGGCCTATCCATGGAGAACTGAAGAAACTTTTCTTGATTTAAACAGCCTAATTTTGAATCAAAGTAACGAGTATCAACAGTGTTTTCTGATTCATTCCAGAATCTAATAAAAATATCCTTCTGACAGTTTTGTAAAACAGGATTCATACTTTCATCAAATGAATATGAATAAAAAGGTGATTGGTTAATCAGTTTGATCAGCATGTCTCGAAAATATGGTTTCAAACCATAGTTGATTAGGACAACCACACTTTGTTCTTCCAATCGAAAATTTTGTAGCAATATTGTTATCTGGGAACATTGTACAAACAAGCTCATTGAGCTGATCACGCGATCTGAATGAGAAATGAGGATTTATAACCTTCAAACATCGGAGTATTCCAGCATTTAAAGTAAATTTGTTGATCACATGATCATTTAGTGAGTGAGATTTTTTTGATTTTCAATAGATTGCATGCTATAAGATTTCTTTACAAAATAAACATCTAAATCCAAAGCATCCAAACGATCATTGATTTTTGCTTTATGTTTGTTACTTGAATCAAGAGCAGCACTTCCCATCGTAGAAAGATCAATATCTTTACAACAAAGGTGAGATTTTGTGAAATTGATGTTCTTACACTTCCCAATCCAGGCGTTGTAAACTTTGTTAGTTAGCCACTCTTCTTGAAAAGTTGTATGTGTTTTTTAATACTCATTAATATTGTTACAAAATAACTTTTAAGTACACTTATGTGTAAAAAATAATGCATTACATCAACTAATTCAATTGAATAAATATGCTATTTAAATTAATAAAAAAGTGTTCTCTAAAAAAGATTATCAGAAGAAGCTGTAATTCGAATTAAGTTTTTTGCATCCTCATTTTCATAAAACGCCATAATTGCTTCCACTAACTTATCATTTAATGCGCAATCACCTACACTCCTAAAAACAGAAAAAAACTTTCTTCGTGGCTATAAATGCAAAATATAATTGAAGTGTTAAAATAGAAAATAGGATTGTTTATACTTGGGTTCGACACAAAAACAAATTAAAAACTTCAACAAATTCCAGCTCAAATTTATGTTTTTCCAGGAAGTGACGGCCCTGTAAATGTCTCATTAAAAAAAACTCTATTGAAACTAAAGCCATGAAGTGAGTATAGCATAAAATAGTGCGGTATACAACTGAGATGGTTGAATTAAGCTACATCAGGGAGCATTCAGAGAAAATGTTGCCTTCGGACTGAATTTTATTTTTTCACAGTTAGCTAGCGTTGAGAATAAAGAGAATTCATTCTAGATCCATAAAATATAAAATCTGCATATTTATCATAAAAAAGGTTTAAAATGGTTAGAATTCACAAGACGCAAAATGTTTCAAAAAGGCTGCAGACGCGATCAAAATTTTAAATATAATGACTACTTTCTCCCTCTCGGTTCTGAAATACTGTTTGGGTTGTACGCATTTATAAATCGTTAGAAAAAAGAAGAAATAATAATTTATATAAAAAAAAAAAAAAAAAAGGAAAATTGGTAAAAAAAAAAAAAAAAAACCACTTTTCCACCAATTATCTTTTTTTTTAAATAAAAAAATTTTTTTTTTTTTTTTTTTTTTTAATTATTTAAAATAAAAATCGACCGTTTTTTTTATATTCTCTTTTTTTTTTTTGCCCTACCCCCTAACACCCCCGTCGACATTTCAAAAAAAAAATCGTCTGCGTTTATCAAAACTCTTTAAAACAAATCTTCTGCTTTACATTAGATATCGTCTGATTATTCTGGTCGTTAACGGGTTATAATCTAACAAATGATCGAGAGATTTAAACGCAATATTTTTGGGGGATAGACAAGCTTAGCGCAAACACTGCTCTCCTGTTTGCACACCAATAAATTCTTTATATGCGCTGCAATGCTTTCACCCCTTAAAACAGTCTATTTTACTAACTATTATTATCCCTCACAAAAATAAAGCGAATCTGTTCATAGCTAATAGTGCTTTCTAGCCATTTTCGAAAGAAATACTGGAACTAAAAAAAAATTAATGATCTTAAAGCCTGGAAACGTAAATGAATGAATGCCGTAAAAAATGAAGACATTGCTGAAAAATGAGATTTATCAAAAATGTCAAAAATAAATATTAGCATAAGAAGAAAGCGTTTATTGAAATCAAAAATATACGCATATTATTATAGAATACATTTAAAATATGTGAGAAGAAGTCTCATGTTAGATTTCAGTAGCAGTGCGAAAAAACTAATTAAAGTCGTAACTCTAGTTCAAACCCCATATGGTAACAATATTTTTACGCTTTAAGAAAGGATTGATATTGAATGTGTAAATTCGGTGTGCTTGATTTACACTTGAAACATAACGAGGATAAAAGAGATATTCATAACTTATCCTCTGAATTAATTAAATTTCGATGTATTCTTAATGAATTTTTAATTCAAGAAATCCACTAAATATAATAATTAGTATCAAAATCTGGATACCGAATTACTCATTCCGATGTATAGAGATTGATGGGAAGGGGGTTGGATTAGAAGAAGTGTGTTGTTGTGATTGTTTGGAAAGGCAGAAATGATTTGATGGGAAGTGACAAATTTGGACTCTTGGATGTCCATATTCTGCGTGATATTGAGGAAACTTTGTCTGGCGTAGTTTATGCAATCCTCAATCTCATTTTCCACCTTTTCTAAGGCGGAGATTTCTGCCACGATGGAAGAGCATTCTTTTTTGTGCTCGGATTCGCTTGATCTTAAATTCTTGGCTTCTCCCCTGAATGAAAATAACGCAAATATATCAATTTTCACTGCAATCATAACATTTTCGCGTCATCCGCCAGGATTACTTTTTCGTTAAGTCATTACCCTATCGAGAGTTTGTCGAGAGGTGCGCCTCATAAAATTTAATACAGCATATTCAAAGCTTCCAAAAATCGTGACCGGACACGCACATCTAGCCGAATGGGCATTTCACCGAAAATGTACTATATGCAATTTTGAGAATTTTTGTAGGCGTTGATATACTTTATTCTCCAGTAAGATTGCAAGCTTGTGCTCAATACAAATCTGCAGGGTAATTTTGTTTTCACTTCAAATTATGCATTGCCAATATTTTTATTTTTTTTTTAGTTACATTGCCAAATTTGTTGTGATATGGCATGACTGATTGCAAATCTGTAGCGTAATTTTTGTTTTCTAACTAAAGCAATTTATGTTCTCAAAATTTTTATGTTCCAAAATCAATTTGGAATGAATTCAAAAGATGTAAACTCTGTAACAAGAATCTGTGTTTTTCTCATATACGTTCCAGCATGGTTTTTATCTCGAGAAGCAATTAAAGCTGCTTAACATGATTTCAATTTTATGCGTGAACTGATTAATTTTGGAAAAAGTGATCTAGAAATCAGTCAAGTAGCTTCTAAAAATTCTCAAATCATCTTTCGTATCTTGCTCCTGAATGTGTTGCTTTGTCTCTTTTCGATAAAACTGTTCCAAATAGTATCAAAGCTAAAATGGTTGAAGCTATAATAAAACAAGAAATTGAATAAAATTAAGTTCAAGAGTCTATAAAAAAATATTTTCTCTCTAAAAGCAAATTGTTCTCATTTTTAATATTGGATTTGTCATCATTAGCACATTTTTCGACAGGTAAGTTTTTGAAAAGATTTTCAATCAATACTGATTTTCTCAACCAGGATTCATGCAAAATGTCATGAAAACAAAAAAAAAATGCCCCAAAAAAAAGTTGTTTGGAATTGTAAAATTATTTGAAAATAATATTATTCAAATAAAAAAATATCGTTAGAGCATTAAATAGTATCGGTATGAAGAACTTATTGAGTTTTTACACTTATAATTACAAACACGAGGGTAAGACATATGCAAAGTTGTGTTAAAATTTATCTGTGAAAGGCTAAAAGGCATTGAGGATTGAAAGATCTTTCTTACCTCCATTGGACACTGTTTTTAGAAGACTTCTTTATCAACCCGATTCCTTCCAATACGTTTGTAATGTCGTATATCCTTCGCTTTTGTCGAACTGAAAGAATTTCTGCGGCCTATTAAGAAAATAAGATTTCATTCAAAACATTCTAAATCAAGGCCAACAACACGAGATTTAACGTCTCTATGTTTGCGAGTACAATTACAAACTTTAATTTCAAGATAAACAAGTAGATTTTTTAATTCATAGTATTAATTGAAAGTAGGTAATGCATTTAAAAAATGTCACGTATTTTCGTTGCACATTTTAATAACTTCTTTTTCAAGTTAAATTTTTTAAAAGGTGTCTTATAAATGATACATCGTGTTTGGCATGAACTTGTGATTGCGCAATAATTGAATGCCTCATAATGTTTATACATCATGCCCACACTGCCCAGGGCAATATGTACGGCCACATCACTAATTGTGCCGTAGGTGTGAGTTCCTGAGAAATAAATACTGAATACGAGTTCACCTCACGATAGCAATACATCTTTTTCAGAACAAACATGAAGGTGCATACTGAAGTGTGTATCTTGTATTTCAATGCTGCTTAAACACATGTGTAGACCTATTCACGGTCCGATTAAAAGCGGTCGTAGTGGTTCAGTTCGGTTCGCTCCTTAATTTCCGTATTCAATTCGGGTCTGGTGCGTAGATATAGTAGATATACAGTTCAAACTATAGACCAGTGATTCTCAACCTCTTTTCTTTTATGGACGTTTTTCGAGATTGGAAATTTTTTGTGGACGCTTTATTTTTTATCGTAACCAATTTTATTTTTCAGGTGATTATATTTATCAAAAATAATAAAATGAAAGCCGTTCTTAATTACTATTTTTTACTTGTTTACTCAATTAATTATATAGTATATATTTTAAACCCTGTTATCTATTAAAAATTAAGTAAATTTTATAAAATCAAAAAGTAAAAATTTTTGAACTGAAAACCTTTTGAATGGAGGAGATAAGAAACAAGAAAATAAATGATATTTTAATCACTTTTAGTATCAAACATGATTCGACAAGATATGAAATGGGAAAGCATTCACATATAGTAACTATGAGCTTTTTGTCATGAAATATTTCATTTTTTTTTCGATTTTAGAACTTTTCCTGAACAAATTGTTATACTTACTCCAGGAGCCCTTGGGAGCCAACATGGGCCACGTTGAGAAACATTGCTATATTCGGTCTAGTCCAGCGCTGGTCTGAATATTATAGGACCGGACCAGAATTTGAACAGGTATACATACAATATACAGGAAAACATTCAACAAGTAGAAATTGTGAGGTATTCACCACAGTCGACATATTTCGACTTTACAAAAATAAAATCGTCTGTGTTTATCGATGCTCTTTAACACAAATCTTCTGCTTTACATTAGATATCGTCTGATTATTCTGGTGGTTAACGGGTTAATATAGCTGATAAGCTATTGATTTGTAATACCACAATTAATAAAATAATTTAAAGAATTTGAACAGGTATACATACAATATACAGTAAAACATTCAACAAGTAGAAATTGTGAGGTATTTACCACAGTCGACATATTTCGACTTTACAAAAATAAAATCGTCTGTGTTTATCGATGCTCTTTAACACAAATCTTCTGCTTTACATTAGTTATCGTCTGATTATTCTGGTCGTTAACGGGTTAATATAGCTGATAAGCTATTGATTTGTAATACCACAATTAAGTAAAGAAAGTTATGAGTAGACCTGTTCGAGGTGCGGTTAAAACCGGTAGTGGGTCAGTTCGGTTCAGTCCTTAATTTCTGTAGATCGGTCCGATCTATTCCCTAGATATCATAGTTTCGTTCAAACTATAGACGGGTTAGTAGTCCAATCCTGGTCTGCATATTAAAGGACCGGACTGATTTGGAAGACTAGAGAGGTCTATAAATACACGCAGTTCTTAAAATTTTGGAGAATAAAACTAAAATTAAAATGTATTTAATTACAATCGTCAAATTAATTGAGAATAATTCATTACATTTGTAAAAATAAAAGAGATTATAATTGCAAGTTAATGAATGCTTAATTACAAAAATTAATTAACAAAAGTATCAATGTAGGTGAAAGCATTTAATTACATTTCCAAGGCAATTTAACCCAGCCTTGCTTGTATTGTATTTGTTATGTTTAACATTGAAGGATATTGAATACTTGAAGTGCTATATAAATGTACCACTCATCTGTAGATAATTATCGATTTTTGATGTAGCCTTAATAAAGAACACATGTTTATTATACAGTCATGATTCGTCAATCCGACCACATCGGTTTTGGATAAAATTGAGATCGTAGAAAAAGATTGAGATACACAATTATTGATTGATAAAAGAAGAGCTTCAATTATGCCCCTTTTCCCAACTGACGATTCAAATTTTGACCACATTTGAGTGTCGTGTTAGGTTAAGTGAAGAATTTGAGTTCTTATTCAGCATAAGGAGTATTTTCACAGCGAGTTAGGAATGAAATTGCAGAATATGGTGAAAAAATACCCTTATTCGCAGACGTTATTTCTGCTAACGGGCGTATTAATAATTTTTTATATACGAGAAAATATACAATCGGTTTTAGAAAATTGAGTATCGGAGTTGAAAGAAAGGCGTGCGTTTAAATTAAAAAATTGCATAATTCATAACTTTTATGGCAGCAAGTACGTAAAGACAAATGACATCTTAACAAAATAAATATTTAATTGTATATAAGTTACATTTTTCTCATCTTATAACAAAAATTGGGTTCCTATTTTATCATAAAAATAATAGTTTTTTCTTAGGTTCTATGAGAAGAAATCTTTGAAACTGTAATTTACTGCAAATTGTATTAACATTTAAAAAAATGTGTGATAAAAGCGGTACGCGGACATTTAGCCAAACAAAACATTCAACAAATTTTGTTCTGGCAGAACAAAAATTTTATCAAATGGACATTTGACCGAAAAACATTTTGTGAACGAATATTTCTACGAGAATATATATAAAATTTGGAATATTTCCGAACTTGTGCAAATAATAAAAAATGTTGTTTTGATGTTAAAGCATTAAAACTCAAAAAAATTCATTAAGAAAGATGATCACAGTAATTGTCAAATTTTTTAACTTTTTGTTTAGAAAATTTTTTGCCAAAAAAAATCATGAGACAATAAATTTATTTAAAAAAAAGGTAAAGCATATATTTAAAATATTCAAATATTGCGAGCAATTCATTAAGAAAATCCACTTTATTATAATCACCGTATTTCTCAATGATAGACATCAGCGTTATATTTATATCTTATACTATTTTTGATGATTTTATTTGAACTTTAGGATTTACCATCTTGATTGATAGCTCCCAGTCTGATTGTTCTCTTTTTAGCCTTGAAACTATACGGCAAACATAAGCGTGAGTTTCTGTTATTCTTCATTCAAAAGTTCTGTACCATCCTTTTAAAGAATTTACAGTTATTGGAAGACCATGTAATGTTCTTTCAAAAACATTTCACATTTAAAAATCGAAAAGATTTTCGTCGTCTTCCATGTTAGATAAGACCACAACCCATGTTGCTTCAAACTAGCGAAGAAACGAGGAAAGAATGTAAACAATTTCATCATCTAAGGATAAAACTAATTCAATGAAGGCATCAGCAACATCATTGACGGGCACAAATGGCATTGCTTGAAATGACTACAATGAATATACGTTGCATGCAATCCCAAGCGTTGTGCACAACATTATCCAAAATGGCATACCCCCTTGTGTTTGGGAAACATGCTGTGACGCAATTAAGAGCTCCCATTTCAAAATGAATAGTGAATCATATTATCGGTAGCATCCAGCAAAACATATACAGTAAATAACTGAAAACCCAACGGGCCAGAGTCAAAAGTAGTTCCATCACATAATAAATGCTCTTTGATAAAACGATCAGATTGTAAGTTTCATGAATAACAAAGTTTCTTCCACAAATGGCATTGCTTTAGATGACGTCAGTTAAAACATTTCACGTCAATAATATACGTTACATGCAATCCCAATTTTGCTAAACACTATCTTTCACGAGAATAGCACTTGCAGCATTGACTGGATAAGTGATTAGTGCAAGTTTGTATAATAAATAATAATTGACATTCCTTTTTTTTTGTTTTTGTTTGAACAATTTCGTCGATCGTTTTTAAACGTCCACTACATTTTGCTTTATTACACTGTCTCTTGTTCAAGGCGTAGCCATCAAGTGAAAGTTTTTTCCAACACGGGTTGTTGGTATAATTACCATGAATTTTCAATAATTAAAGGTTAAATGCTTGTATTGTATTCATATTCAGAAATCTCAAAAAAATTATACTTCACGTGCACTATTTCCTCATCATATCCTGTGCTGTAAATATGCAAGCAGTAAGCCATCACAAGCATTCAAAACACAAGAGACGCCATGCTATTGTTTTCATAGGAGTGTTTGGCGTAACTTGTCTATACAATTTTCAGTTAATCACTTCTTATAGTCACTTTTTGTCTAAAATAGTAGTTAATGATTTTATATCGTTGTTAGCAAAACACGTAAGAAAATACATATCTAAGGAAATGGAAAAAGCTGAATTTTATTCTTTGATTGATGAATGTAGATATGTTAGCAATCATGAACAATTTAATTTCTGCGTCAAATATGTCAAAAATTCTTGCAATGTTTAACATCTTGTTGGTCTGGTTAGAGTTTAGAAAAACTGTGATTTCTCGACCATATTTTTACAAGTTAAAAAATTCATAGAATCTTTTAATAAGTGCAAGCTTGTTGCTTTATGCAGGGCTTTTGAAAAAACGAACAAATTTTGATCATCTTTCTTCTCAGCTTTTTCTTAACACTATTTTTGGAATTACAAACTCTCTTTCTTTATACTTACAAAAAAAAGTTTAAAGTGGTGCACAGCATCCCAAGAAATTTTATTGGTGAAAAGTTGTCCTGAAAAAGAGAAAATAGAAATTTATGAACAAGCTATTAAAGAAAGTGACATCATTTTTTGAAAAGTTTTGAAAATTCCCTCATTGGGAAAGAAAAGAAAGTGATTAAGAACGATGCTCGTAGAAGAAATTTTTTTTTTCAGGTTATAGATAATTTAGTTGTTAAATTTTCAAGAAGGTTTCCTGAAAAGGAGTTAGAAAACATCGAAAGAATTTGATTGTTTAAACGTTGATTCTGAGGATTATTTTAACATTGAAAGTCTGAAAAAAATTTATCGTGATTTTGAAAGGATTTTGGATTTGGATTTTATTGATTTACAAAGTGAAGTTATGAAAATAAAATACAACTCGAGCGTTTCTTCATTACAACTGAAACTGGATCAATCATTTTATCTTTCCTACAATAAACTAATAAACATCAATCTTTCAATTCCTATTACAACAGAAATAAATGAAGGTGTATTTTCAACAATGAAAAGAATAAAAAATCTTGACCTTGAAGAGAAAATTGACATGTATAGTTCTGAATTAAACAGAAAAATACCATTAAAACTGTAGTGTTATGTTAATCTCAATAAATTTGTCCTTCTTTTTTTAAAACACTTACCATATTCAATTTTTTATTCATACTATGAGAACCACTATCATTGAACACAGTTTCGTAAGAACATAATGATAAGGATGGCTGTTTCCATTCTAAGCCAATTTGGAACTTATATTTCTTCTCAATCCCCTCTCCTGCCATAACCCACCACACCCTTGTTGTATCTTAGCACACTTCCCCTGCGTTTGTTGTAGGTGACTCCAGCACCCCACCCCCCCCGTCTAAAATACTAACATAGATCCATCACTGATTCATCTATATATTTCTATGATATACTTATATTTTGCTATTATTTTAATTTGATACTATTCTATAATTGATCCTTGTTTGATTTGAAATAATAAAAAATAGAAAGACAATCTGATACATTTTTATTTTTGAAAAGGGATAGAGCGGTCATATTAATGATTTCTATGTTATAGTGGTTCTATGAAGTATTGGTGTTAATAAAGAAGCATAGTATATTATCTAATCTAATCCTGACAATAATAGGAGATTTTTAGGCTTATGATTAGATAATGCATATTTGCCAAAAGAATAAGATATTTAGGCTTATGGTTAAATATTGTTATTTTTATAATATATTTGCAAAGTAATGGCATTTTTAAAATATATTTACAAAAACAGAAACTTTGAACGAGTTGGTTTTAGTGAAAGTGAATTTAAACAAAAAAATACATTGACAAAAGATTATAAGAATGTTTCTCAATAGTTATAAAAAAGTTGAAGTTTAAAAACGATTAAAAAGAAAATAATAAATATTAAGGTTAGGATTAAAATATAATTACTGTATTAAGATCCAAAATTCCGTCTGGAGAGTTTTGCAAAAGAGAAACAAACTTAGAAGTCAAAATGCCAAGACTTTTTTCATGACGATCATATTTTTCCTTTGAGCCAGAATAATTAAAAAGATTACAAGACATAAAAAATTTTACTTGAAAATTAATCTAAATTTAAGTTTTGAAATTACTGAGTTAAAGGCTAAAAAATGATAACATTGAAATTAAAAATTTTAAATTTGATGTAAAATTCAAAAAAAAATTTATTAGACATATTTAAAGGTAGGATAGATTGATTAGAAAAATATTGAAAGTGAATAAATTAAATACTCTTTAAGGGGGTGTGAGTAGTGTTGATTAGATGCTGCATTCAATAACTCAAGATCTTGGGTTCGATAGCGCACCAAGCCTGCTTTCCTCATAGTTCGATACAAACGCTGAAATTATGCCTTTTCAAAAAAAAACCCCACGGTATCCTACATTTACCTAAAGATATTATTAACCATTAATATTCTTTCTAATGATATCAACAACTCCCCAATTTCCGTGGCATGCTGATGCATTGATGCAGATATGGGCAAAGGCCCTACTCAGCGCCTCTATTATAAAATAATACTTGCTAGGTAATATAAATAGTAAACTTTAAAAATTTACTAAAAATATATCTGATAGCTAAAGTATTTCACATATAATATTTTTGAAAGTATTCATGAAATTTATCCCTTTTTATAGAAATTGTTTTAACTTTCATAACATGTTCTATTAAAATCTGTATACTCTCATAGTGTTAATATAAAATATCAACATATTCATAATTTTGTGTATTGTGAGTGAAGTTCTACTCTTACAAATTTTATTAAGATATTCACTATTTAAACATTTTCTTCTTTATAAATTTTATTGAATTTTTGACTTTATTGACCTAAATTTAAAAAATTGACTTTATATTTTTGTTTGATTCACACTTTATCAAGTTCTAAATCTTTGTTTCGACTTTTTTAAAGGTTTAAGACTCTCGTGCTCTAAAATCAGTTATTCATTTTCCCAAAAATATCTAATCATATCCTCAAAATTGATCATTAACTATTCTTTTTCATCTTCGTTACACAAGATTGAGGTGCGTAAGGAGATATAATTGTTAATATTTCCTCTTTCTCATTTAACTTTTATTTCCATTAATCTGCCACCGGTTCTCTTTACCTATATTACATTTTCTTTCAATTTAGCAAAAATAATAATACCAACTCCATTTTTTTATTTGAATTTCCACTATACAAAATTGTATACCCTTCTTATATTCTAAAGCGTTATTACCACTCTATTTTGTTTCTTGAACGCACATAATCATAACAATAATGAAAAGCTGTCAAAAATTTCTCGAGTGTTCGTTTACACGCTTTTTAAACGCGTGATTATAAGTTGTATTTAAGAGAATGATAACGAATAGATTTAAAAAGTTGAGGCGCTATGGACTACCTTTTGTTCCTTCGCCTCTGATATACATATATTTGTGTAACACTTGTGATACTAATTTATACTCACTAATCATCTTACATCACTTTTATACTTTCTACACGGGTATGATTACATAAGCAACTTTTTGTAGTTTTTCTCCATATTTTCTCCTTACTACTATGGATATTATCTCTAGTTAAAAGTTGTTCATTGATTTTGTGATATAATTATATAACTGTACAATACAATGAACATTTTTTGAATACTCTTACTTTTAAAACTTATAAAATATTCCATAAATTATTTATAAATTAGGTTATTTTATTTTATTATTTTGAATTTAATACAAAAGTGAAATGGATTCCTTTGAAAATTTTTTTGTCGATAAAGCAATGTATGATAAACTGAATGAAAGTTTTTGTAATTTAAAATTTGATAATCGCAAGAATAAGATTGAATTATATCCTAAAACGAAATTTGTCTCAGTAAATGTTTCTCAGGGCTTAGACATGAAAAAGAAAAAAGCCAATGAAACAGTAAGTTTGATATACCCTTATAATTTTTGAAATTACGCTAATAGAACTGTTTTATTTATTAAATTTTGTTGATAAAATTTAAAATATTTGAACGTTCTCTTAAAGATCTGTAAAAAATTTTGTTTTTACTCAATTCTATAAGGGAATCCAAAAAGATTTAAAACAGTGGTTGCTAAAGTGAACGGTTGCGCACCTAAAAATTAAAAAAAGATTTTTGAAATTCTTAGAGGTATGGAAAACTTACAAATTACAAGCATTAACTAATAAATTTAGTATTTGGTTCCTTTCAAGCACCATTTTGTATTAAAACCCTTACAATATATAATAAAATAAAATGATAATCATAGGCTAAAATGGCTTATAAATTTGACCAGCTTATTGTTCTTCAATAAACTTAATTCCTTTTCATATATACTTTATTTTATAATTATTCTTGTTAAGAACTTCCACCCTTAGATCAACTTCCACCCTTAGATCCGATCTCATGAAGAACATCCACAATTGTAAATTTAGGTTGGATGCCAATACATCTTGGCGTCGAATGCACCTTAATGTTCAATGTATAGATTAGATTAAATTAGTCATAATATACATTGCTTATCTCTACTTTTGTAAAATATTAAACATTTTTACGATATTAGATTGTTTTGTTTTTACATATCTATAAAATGAATATCTTTTTAGTTCTAAGTGTGTCTTATGGTAAAAGCTATTATATTACTTTTCCTAACAAAATTTTCCATTGTTATTATGTCTTTTTTCTAAATTTAAATGTTTACAATAACTAAATCCACAAAAGGTAATGATGTTTTAATATTTTGGGGGGCATGAATATTTATTTCGAAAACCTATCATAATGATAGAAAGCATTGGATATGTAGACTATACAAAAACTTCACTGTACTACTCTTATTATTCTAAATGAAAGTATTGTTAAAATGGCGTCTTCCCATACAATTAATGGCGATCCTATAGAGTCTAAAGTTTATAAATTTGTAAATGATTTAAAAACCTCAGCAAAATATTCAACTAAAAGTCTAATAGATATTTAATTTATATGCCTTGAATCAAGCGTCAGCAACTTCTTTTTATAGATTGCGAAAACAAGCGCCATACAACAGCTATTGAGAAGAGTAAAAAATAGTATCCATAATATTCAGGATGTCAAGATTCTTTAAGAATTCTTTTCATAGGAGATACTTCTTTAACACATCTTAAAAGTGATGTTTTTTTTGTGATGGAACATTTCAAGTTGTACCTTCAATCTTTTACCGAGTGTACACTTTTTACTGTAAAGTTGGAAACGATCATCTTCCAATTGCCTATTTTTTATTGCCAAAGAAAAGTCAGCAAGTTTACAAGAAAGTAGTATATTTATTTATGATTTGTCCCTCATTTAATCCAACAATAAAAGGATTTCAAAACAAACTTTCAAATACATGCACATCAGGATGTTCTTTAAAGCAGTCTATTTTGAGAATAACGAAAGAATTGGCTTTGAGAACGAATATGAAAGCAACACTAATATAAATATATTTTAATAAAATGTTTATCAGCATTGTTGTATCTTCTAGTTGAAAGTATAAATGAAAACTTCAATAAATTATCTCCTGTATTTCAACTTTAGAACGGTAAGATATACTAAATTTCCACCTTTTTTATGGAACCATTTTACTTCTTCGCTAAGCCTTGCAAAGAGATTTTTAAAGAAGGCAGCATACTAGGGGGCGTGAGTAGGGTCGGTTAGATGCTGGATTCGATAACTCAAGGTCTTGGGTTCGATCCTACATCAAGCTTACTTTCCTCATAGTTCGATACAAGCGGCGCAATTGTGCCTTTTCGATGAAAACACCCTACGGTACCATTACCATTACCATTATATGGAATTTTTTAGAGTAAAAAAATGACATTAATTTGACTAATCTCAAATTGAGTCAAACAAGTGTGTAAAATGATGAAAACACTTGTTTTAAATATAGGAATAAAAATTTAGATTTAAAAATAAGTGTTGACAGTGTGCAAGTATAGGATGAAGATAAAGTGTAAATTTATGCAAATGTAGGATGGTGCAAGTGAACGACCACCATTAAATTTTCTTCTTGATTGTAACAAAGAAATATTTTGTATAATTTATATGATAATTCTATTTTGGATAATAATTTATAAAAGTAGCTATAAATTTTGAATATCAAAAAAGTTTATATTCTCGCATATAGATAATGTTAGAGTATGATATCAGAGAAAAATTTGTATTTAAAAAAAAGCGATAATCAATCTTATTAAATTCTATATTTTTCCAAATTCCTTTTTTGAAGTATAAAATAAGTAGATTAAACACCCGGATTCCTATATACCCAGCCCCGTCTCCAATGGGGCCGGGACTATGAGAAAGTGTATACATCTATATATTTAAAGGTGCAAAATAAATCTGAAGGGCGGGGGGGGCAAAACCACCCTTACCCCACCCTCCCTCGCCCTTTATCGACGGGCCTGCTTGTCTCATCGATTCATTCTTTTGTAGTTTTGGTAGATACTGACTAAACTGGTCTTGACCTCAAGCTTGTGATTTACATGATAAATCTACGCTCAACGTGGAGTAGTAGATGTCCAAGTGATGTCATAGTAGCAGTTAATTACTGCTCATTTTGTCTTGAAGTGGCACTTTTCTTTGATCACGCAACGAATTCAATGTTTTTAAACTAAGCAACGATACCTCTACATTTTTCATAAAGTGTCTGGTAAAAGTTTACTAACCACTATGGCACTATACAAATAAATTATTATAAAGCTAGATATTAAACATCTTCATAAATTGATTGTATTGCCAGATGTCCCTGTTTTGTTGTTGCTTAGTAACGGAATTCCGGTTTTCCATTCACTATTCTTATATGTTAAAAAAAGAGTTTATCAAAATTTAGTTCAGCATATGCTTATTATTTATTTCTTTTTTAGTTTAAAATCGCATCTTTTACTCTCAAGGTCTTTTTCATTATTTTTTTTTAGAAATGTAAAATTTTTCAATACCATTTTTTCTCACCTTGATAATAATGTAAAAATCTGGCAACCCTAAAGGCGAGGCTTTTTTTTTTTAATTTTAAAATTTTATTATAAAAGAATTTTTGTCCAGTGATGAACACACCAGCATTATTACCCGACATTGCACTTTCGGCTCTATCCCACCATAATTTCAGGGCTTTTATCAAGTCATTTACCTTATTTGTAATGGTGATTGCATCACACCTTCAAGCTCGACAAGAAAAAGAAATTGCTCATATATCATAGAGACATAACAAAACCATAATTCTTGATGTTTGCTATTTTTAGGAACGAGTACATACCCACTTTTTCTATTTCGTTTGTAATCACCCGAATAACGCTCTGGACTGGAATAAACTCTTCAAAGACAAATAATTTGGAGAATTATACGTTTCACAATAGTATTGTCTTAATAAATGAATTCCATTTACTACAATCCACGTCAAAGAGGAAATCATTGGCAATGCCTTGATGAAAGTGTAGTAGGAATACGGTCGCCCCCCTCCCCCTGATTCAAGAGTATCGCGCCTATCTACTTTTTCACAGCAATGCATCTGGTAAAAATGCCTATACACTCGATACTCACCACAACTTTACTTTATTAAATATGTCATTTTTTTAGATTGATGTTAATTTATTGCAAACAGACATTGACTCGTGCATAAGTAACGTGAAAAACATCATAAAAGAGGTATTCTTTTCTTCCGCCTAAACAGCTATTTTTCATATTTCTAATACCCTTTCTGCAATTTTCCTCAAGCTATTTTTTAACGCTATGATAACCTATTTTTAGTGTACGTGTAAAGTGCCATTACTTTTATTTTGTATATAAAATATTTATGAGTTTAATTTTAATTATGAATTTAAACTAGAGGGAAAATTGCCGGTCTAAATAGAAATTAGATGGGAATTATTTTAGTCTAATGTAATGGCAGAAAAAAGTGAAGAAAGTAGGTTGGAGAAAAAGTGGAGAATGATTAAATTAAATAGAGGAAGAAAGATCAAGTGTAGGGTAGATTTTTAATTTATTGAATTCTGAAAGATAACAATATTATTTGCTGCTTTGGTATATGAGTAAAATTGCTATGGAAAATATGAAATTAACTAATTTGTCTTTAAAACACATTCAAAAACAATAATAATAATCATATCTATCTCACTCATAAATGTTATACGCTGCGATTAGAAAATACCTTTTATCTAATACAATAGTATGAGCACAATAGTACATGAAAAATATCGTTTATAGTTTGTAATGAACTTTGCTACGTTGCAAAAATAAAAAAAATTTCTCTACCTGAAAAATGACAGATTTGTACCGAAATTCGAAAAAAGCGCATTGATCTACATTACTATAATATTGCTAAATACAGATGTAGTCTGGGTATACGAACGATTAAATAGATAAAGTCGCGCTGATTCGTTGAAAAGACGTAGGATATATATAAAAGGTAATAGGAAAATAGTTAGCTCACCAACCTGATGATGATGACATTCATCAATATTGACAGAATAATTGTAATTTTTTCCATATTTTATTAGAATTCATTTTAATTTGGAAAATTTAGGGGATCAATTGTCCTCTCTCGCCCCGCCGGGTTATGGGAACAGGATGACCTTTCTTTAGTCCACTTCGGAAGCGAAGAGTTGTTGAATTTATTAAGTTCATTTGCAGTCAAAGTCGGTGTCGCATTTTAAGGATTTGGAGTCTGAGTGGGAATCCTCTATTTTCTTTCGCATTCTCCGGTCTTTTTTTCTATTTTAACATTTGCAATCGGTTAAGCGTTTAATTTATTTCAAACAGGGGCGCACATCCTCAAAATTATTGGGGGGCAAAATTTTTTTGTTGCAATTTTCAAAATTAGTGGTCTGGAAATACCACGGGAGACCAAATATTCAAGCAATCCTTTAAAAGGTCCTCAGACATTTCGCCCCATTCTTTTTATAAGACAATTCGCCCCATTATTTTCATAAAACAGCTCGTCCCATGGACAATTCGCCCCATTATTTTCATAGACTTTATATTTTTTTCTACAAAATTTGTGAATTTAAATACTATACTTCCAGCGAAAATATTTTAATTAAGTTTGCAGAATATACACTAGTTTAAAAAAATCCAAAATTGTTAGGGGGTGGAATAGGCTTTTCATTTGAAAAATGAAGTAGTCTACCAGGCACATTACAGGAATTGATGAAGGATATTTCATAGAGAAAACAAATAACTGAAGGTTAAATGGTTTTATGAGTGAATGTAGTCTAAAGGCAAAGAGTCTACTAGACACCCTGCGATGTTTATATCAAAAAATGTGATTGATTCAGGGGCAAGTGTATAAAATGAAATTATAATTGTGTAAAGAAAAAATTAAGATCTTATTATTTCATTTTACTCAGCATCATTCAAAAATAGTTTAAAAGCTAAATTGATACAAGCCACAAAAAGTAAAATAACTTTTAACATTTTGCAATGATTTGCCTTTTATAATAAATTTTAAGGAAAAAAAGTTTATCAGAAAAAGTTATAGAGCCTCAACAAAAACTAAAAAATTTTAGGGTAGAACTTAAGTTTTTGGAAACTAATTTGACGTACCCCCCTACAGCATACTCTATGGGTGGCATGGCAGGTTGGTTGAGATGATGGACTTAGCACGGAAGCCTCTGGATTCGATTCCTCATCGATACGAATTTGTTCATAGTTTGACATAAGCGGTACCTCAGTGCCTTGTCAATGAAAATACACCCGCTGCACCTTACCTTTTACTCAAAATTAAAAAATTTGCTACATAATTAACATAAGAGAGAAAGGAAACAAAATAAACTAATAAAGCAATTTTCACTATTTTAAAATGGGACCGTCTGTTCTCAGAATAATTTCAAAATAATAGGAGGCATAAAGATTTAGAGTTTATTTGATATTTTCAAATTTTTATAAACAGCAAAAGCCAACATTTAAGTAGCTAGCCCTTTTAATTAAAAAATTATTTAATCTAACGGTCGATAGACATTTCGCCCCAAAAACAATTTCCCCCTGGACAAATTGTCTCATAGGCTATTTGTTTCATCCATCTTTGTTTATTAAATGTGTAAAATTATTAAAAAATTTTATATTCTTGTTTATTTTATCTCTATTAAATTATTTCAAATTAATCATTTTATCTCTTAATTTTTTAGAATTGTCCATGAGACAAAATATCTTATGAAAATAACGGGACGAATTGTCCATGAAACAAAATGTCTTATGAAAATAATGGGGCGAATTGTCCATGGGACGAACTGTCTTATGAAAATAATGGGGCGAATTGTCCATGGGACGAACTGTCTTATGAAAATAATAGGGCGAAATGTCCGAGGACTAAACTAACATAAATCAAAGTATACGAGAAAAGAAAACCATTGCGTTTTTTTTGAATATTTGTCTACAAATAAAATTCTGACAGCTGTCATAAATAATAGATCAAGTACATTTTTAACAACTGAAACGTTTTGTTTCGATATTATATTTTTACTATAATAATTAACAAATTTTCTTTAAAAAAGGTATTTGATTATGTACATTGTTACTTATAAAATTTAACAATCGAACATTATAAAAGATATCTCTGCTCAAATATTAAGAAAATAGAGTATTCTTGCTTTTAACCCGAATAGCTAGTCAAAATATTCATTCCCAAATAGCTATTAAAAAAATTTCTTGACTCGAAAAAATAAAAGTTTTCAAATGTAACAAACGTAGTGATTTTTATAAATGACGTTTGTTGAAAAAAATTCTTAGCGCGAGTCTAACAATATTCATTGATATAAAATTGTAACAATTGTAATTGGGGGGGGGGGGGGGGGGGGGGCACAATTTAAAAACAAAAAATGTGAGCAACATTTTGTATACTTTCTTGATCCTTTCATTGGAGAAATTTTCAAAAACTGATATCGCATAAGTTGCATGGGGCACCATGCGGTACATAGGAGTGTGGGCACGGCCCCTCATGCCCCATCCTAGCTACGTCACTGGAGAGAAGAGAACTGAATGAGATAGGAAGGCTTAATAAGAGAAGAGGGCTTGAATGAGAGAAGAGGGCTTGAATGAAAGAAGAGAGCTTGAGTGAATGGTTGAGTTTTAGCAGAGAAAGCCGAAGAGAAAAACAGAGGAGACATAAAGAGAATCACTGTGACAGATGAGAAAATCTAGTGGATCATCAACATGTGTTTGCCCAAAAATACTATAAAGAGGAGACACTGTGATAAACATTGCTTACTTATTGTTGCATATTGAAGCACATATTGAAGTTCGATAGGAATTTCAGAGCAGCTTGGCATGTGATGTTTGATTGATTCGAAAGTCTCCATTCTTCATACATGATTCATACATAGATATCATGATCATCATACATGTTTTATAAACAAGCAGCAACTCTTACTTATAGAAAATTATTGGGGGGGGGGGGGGGGGGGGGGGCGAAGGTCATTTTCGCCCCCCCCCCCCCCCCCCCGGAAAACACATGGGGGGGGGGGGGGGGGGCGGTCGCCCCCCGGATGCGCGCCCCTGATTTCAAAATTGAAAATAGCGTCAATTTCATTACATTTCTTTAAAAATAATGTAGCAAATTTATTCGGTCTGAGTGAAAAAAGTAAAGCTATACAAATATTTACGCGACAAGTCTAGAAAAACCAGGCTGTGGTCTAATATGTCATTTTAAATGCATCATCATAATCCAATTATTGTAAATTCGTCAATAAGCTTTGTCCACCTTCGACATTACATCTATAAGACTTGTCTGTCATTTGTATAACTTTTTATTTTCATAATTTTCTTTTTTTCTTTAGGTAAACTGTAACCAAAAAAAAGACTTTAGCGATTATGAAAAAAGATTGTCATCTTTAGAATCTGGTATGTTTTAAATTTTTGCAAGAAAGAAACCCTACTCTCTACTTTTTGTATAAGATGTAGCGATTCAGTGAATGCTAATGCAGAATATGCATTAACATTCAATATTACAGCTAATAAGTAGAAAGTTAATGGCTTAGACGCCATTTTTAAAGAAACTTGTTCTGAATCGTTCTATTTTAAACTTAATTTGTGACACTATTTAAAGGCTGCAAAAATTCAACTGGAGTTTTGATCGCACAACTTGATTAGACGCGAGTAAAACTCACGTTATTCTCATATTTTTAATCTAAAATGATATTTATATGGCTTAGAAAACATGATGCCATTTCTTTCCATCCTAAATAAATTTGCCGCCGAAAAGGATAAATTTAAAGAGAGTCTACTTATAATAGATGATCCTCAAAATATGTCCCGTTATTAAGAGTGTCTTTGTTTCGTAAAAATTATTTTTCTTGTGTGACATTTTCTCTGAAATGTAATACTACCAAATGCACCTAACTTCACATTGTTTAAGTAGATCATAAAAACATGCAGTGATGCAACTTCACTATGATGCTGTTTCATCTTGAAATATGCCTTTTTTGAATGTTATGTAAAAAATAAAATTGATTCAAGGTATCTTTACATTTATATTTTAATTTTTTCCCTCGAAACATTCATGAAAAAATTATAGCGCGTAATTTTTGCAAGAGAAAAACGAACTTTCGTTACAAACAACTCAGCATTAGAACATCTTTCAGCTGCAATACAAGTTTTAGGTTCGGTTTTGCAAGAAATCTGGCATATTTAGTTCAAAACATTTAAATTCATTTTGAAAATCAAGTTTATCCTGGCATATTTATATTTTTGAGTCAAAAAATGATTTATAGTTCATTTAATTCAAACAAAACTTTTTTGAATTACAATTGGGAAAGCAGTCATTCATCACACCTCTTCATAGCTAGTAGGTCTTGTAATTAATCTCTCCTATACTTTAAATATTTTTTCATTCTGTGAAGATCTAGAGCTATTTTGTTCGAGTTGTTTTTGAAATATACTCAAGTCCGAGCCCCACACGCAAACCGACCAAAACGCTAAACCTAATTTCAACAAAACAGTCAACAAATTTTCTTCATATATTAGAAATGGTTGAAGGACATTCCCTGTTGCACTTTTTGGCCCAAAAATAGACGCATGAACCCTGATCTTTTCTGTCACTTGGACTCAGTTAGGAAACACTGGTGTATATTATAAATCTATTGTCTGAAAAGAATTCAATTCGGGATTATTGCACAAGCATTCAAAATTTAGATATTTATTCAAAACTAAACTATAAAACGTCTTTTTAACAAATTTTCTTAGATGATACTTTTTTGGAATAGCAATTTCAATTTTTACCTGTTCATTAAAAAATATGATCTAGCGCATTCGTCTCTCGATTTGTTAAAATTAACTAAAGAATGAACTGACTAATAATTAACTATCTAGCTAATTAAAATAATTACTAAAATGACCTAATAAGTGATTATAAGTTAAGCTTTTAGATTGAGAAGAAATTGCCTGGGAGTCAGTCACATTACTGATTTATCAAAAGGCCATATTATTATTATTATTATTTTCTTGGCCATTATCGAAAAGTCGCTGGACAGATCTTTCCTCTGCCTATTAATTTACACACAAAAAGTATGACCAAAAACAGCTGCCGTTTCTAACGGTAAGATAGCACTTCTTGTATAACGAACATTTTTGTATGAGTATATCTATAAACCAATTAGAAATGGGCTTTTTCTCTCAAGGACATTTCCCCCTCTCTATAAACGGTGGGCGAGTTGTTAATACGTGAAGCGTCGAGTGTAGACTTGATTTCTCTATTTTCACTTAGGATAAAGTGAAGACGTCATTTTTATTTATTTTAGAAGTACTTTCCATTCACTCTTCTCTAAATGACACGAATGCTCTACTTAACGAAGTCATTCTGACGATGTCTAAATCGCATTTTTCCAAACCATCAACCAACAATACGCAATAACACAAGATCTCAAGGGTGTGCAATTTTTTAATCAAGTTCACTTTTCTAAAAGATTTTAACGCCTTTTTAAATAAATTTTATAAAATTCGTCTTTCTAATTTATTTTCTCATTATTATTTTCGTACCCGTCTTCTATAAATGAAATATAAATACGAATCTAAAGCGAATAGAATAGAGAACTATTTACAATCAAATCTACGCTAACAATCAATTGTCTATAGCGAGCAGTTTTCATTCTTCCAAATGTATACAACATGAGCCGTGGCTGGACATTTGGCCGAAAACGATTTTAATAAACAGATATTTTCCGAAATACATCAATTTATAATGATGTACAGTGAAACCTTGATAGTGTGGACACCCAAAAGTTTACGCCTAAATGTCCACATTAGCGAGGTGTCCCTATTACCAAGATTGAGTCAGGAAAGTTTCCATTTAGAGTTATACCTTTTGAGAATACGGTTATACGTTTATTAAACAATCTTAGTGGTAAAAATACATGCTTTAAATAGTAAATATTAGTAATTAATATAAAAAAGATGAAAAACTTTTATTGACAAAAATGAAACTTTGAGTTGTGTTTAAATTAAAGATAAAGAAGAAAAAACCTCATTCAAACCTTTGTTCAAACAAAAAAAATGTTCCAATTGAATCAGATTTCATATCTTCTTGCTCATCTTCTTCACTTTCATGTTTTTCATCTTCAGCTTCTTTAGAATTGATTTCATTATTTTGATCGTTAAAATCCTCACAAGATAGAATTCTGTTATCATAAGATACGTAATTCTGTTGCTCCATTACATCTGAAATATTGAATACTTTTGCAGTGGATTCAATCAATTCTACAAAATGATCATCGATTTCTTGATCTTCTACAGGCTCTTGAGTTAACATAAAACCACTTTTTTGGAAGCACTTCAAGACTTTACTGCATTTGAACTGAGCCGCTAATTTTCGAGCACTGGTTTTAGAGGATTGAGACGCTTTTATAATTTCAATTTTTTTATCAAGAGTAAACTCCGTCCTTTGAGACACGAAAAGCTTTGTTTCATTAGACATAAAAAAAGATAAGTTTTTATTAAAAATATGCAAAATACTGTGCTAGTTAGAAACGAAGAGATGACTTATGCGATATAATCTTACACATTTACTACAGTTTTTATTGGTGATATGGGTCATGATGAATGAGACAAAAAAAAGTTCACATCATCGTCGTATCAATGTATGCTTGATACAAATATGTAAAGTTGTAATGATGTATGCTCTACATAGGATGATTGAATCGGAAGCATGTGGTTTATGGTATGCACTGTAAGATTCATGTGTTAGCTTATGGTATACTTTTCGCTGCTAAAACACAACTAATTCAACAAGATTAACATTATTACACCGCTATGAAATCTCTGCTAACTACATCTACTTGCTATATTAACTACTAACATCATCACCAAACTACTTCTGCAAACACCATTATCAAAAATGTTGACCAGAAGCTTTTTTCAGTTGTAATAAGTCTTGTAAAACGAAAACAGATGCTTGTAATTTTGCGTTTTACTAAAATGATAGTCTCCTCATTATCAAGGTTTTATTTTAAAATCGGTTTACTTGCGTCCATTGTCCAGAGTAGTGAGGTGTCCTTATTATCGAGCTTCATTTTCTATGTATTATATGTAAAATTGAACGGTCATTTCAAAACTATCCATTATAGCAAGGTGTCCTTATTATTGAAGTGTCCACAACCAAAAAATGACCTGTAAATCCTTCAAAAAGTTGATTTTATTTGTAAAAAAATTATTTTATATTCACTTTTCACAATCATTATTGTTTGGAAAAAGTTTTGTTGAACCAAATGCCAGAGTACCGAATGAGCTTATTAGACCTTGATTGCGACCAACAGTTTAGAAAAAGCATATTCTAACCTATATATGCTGACCTGATTGAATTACTCGGCTTGAAGTATGATGCTATGGAATGGAGACTTTTCATTGACTCATCTAACAGAAATTTCAAAGTAGTTCTTCTGAATATCGGAAACGAGTTTTCATCCATTCCTTTTGGGCACACATATGAAATGAAAGAATCCCACAAAAGCACAGAACGTCTGTTGTCTGCTCTGAACTACCAGAAACAAATGGCTGATCTATGGAGATCTTAAAGTTGTTGGACTCATCCTAGGACTTCAACGTGGTTACACAAAGTATCCATGCTTATGGGATAGCCGTGCTGATGACCAGCATTATGTCAGACAAGAGCGGCCATCAAGACAAGGATTAAAACCTGGGTCACACAACGTTTTGTCTCACCCTCTGGTTGAACCGAGCAAAATATTGCTTCCACCCTCCACATCAAACTCGGTCTTATGAAGAACTTTGTAAAGGCATTGGACAGGGAAGGTGCATTTGCCTTTCCTCCATCAGAAGTTTCAACGAAAAAGCATGAAGAAAATTAAGGCAGGTATATTTGATGGTCCTCAAATAAGGAAACTCATCAAGGATACTAGTTTCAATGATGCACTCTCTGCCTAGTAGTTCCTTAAGTCAGTATCAGAAGGTGGTTGATGAGTTAATGTAGAATTTTCGCCAACTTGGTGCGCGCATGTCAGTGAAAATGCACTTCCTCCGGTCTCATCTGGACTATTTTCCAGAGAATTGTGGAGACTTCAGTGAAGAACAGGGTGAGCGCTTTCACCAAGATATCAGTATTATGGAGGAACGCTATCAAGGCCGATGAGATGTCAACTTTCTGGCCGACTACTGTTGGTGCCTAAAGAGGGATGCGCAGTTTGCTCAGCCATGACTAACTTCCGTAGTTAATTATACTCTTCTTGCTATCTATTCAAAATATTTTGTAGGCCTTCTTGGAATAAATCAGTCTAATATTTTTAATATTGCGTTTTATTCACGTACAAATAGATCGGAATTGAGGACATTTTTAATGCGCTAATGTTTAATTATACCTGATCTGATTGAGTAAAATAAGCATGCTTTTTGGATTCAGTACAAAAACGGACCTAAAATCAGGTATTATATGTTAGACCTTGTAAACATCGAAGACAGTGTACTCGATAAGCATGCTTTACACAACTTGTGACTGATTTCCTGTTTGCAACTATGGTGTATTCGCCGCAGGTATAACAGAATTTAAAGGACTTATTTTTTACAAGTTTTCTGGTCAAGCCATTTTATTTTCATATAAAATAAAATAATATCCTTCACCTAGCGATCTGGGTCATACGCGTATGTAATATGCTTATATTTCATAAATAGTAGTTATGGAAATATTAGTCTAACAAAACATACTTTTTGATGTTTTGCAAATGTACAGAAGTCAGAATAAAATGACATTGGATTTCAAATCTTTATTCAAAGTGCCGAATGTATAAACGAAGTAGAAGAAGCTTTCAATATATATTATCACTTTAAAGAAGGGATTGTTGGTTGGGTGTAAATAAAAATTTATTTTGATAAGTTTTTTAAATATGTAGTATGCATTATACCTACAAGAAACGTAAAAAGGTGAAATAACATTCAATAGGACTATCCTCTCTCTCTCTCTCTCTACTTTAAATAGAAAATCAACAATATAAAAAAGATGATAGTAATCAATGAGTTTCATGAGTGAAAGATACAAAAAGAAAGAAATGGAATGAAAAACACCATTTTTGATACAGAAAGGAAGAATCAATTCGTTGAATGTGCGTTGTAGTCATCATCAATAAGGAGGAGTCATTCTGCTTTATTTGTTGAAGGCCGAAAAAATGGCCCACAGCATTTCACAGGAGCCGGCTTTTGAAGTTTCTTCCTCGGCATTGACTTTTAGAAGGGTTCGGAGTCTCTGTGAAGCCAAAGCCAAGTCTGAATCGGAAAGAAGGCATAGGGCATTTTGTAACACATCTGAGAAGTGGGCTAAAATAAAAATAATCAGTTGGAGTAGTGGCTCTTCCCAAGCGTAGGTTAAAAATTTATTTTCCTAAAATGTTGAGCTTTCTATTAATCCTAAAAGGCATTTTAGCGTTCCCCCGCCTCAACTAGAACTTTAACTTAAAAAAACCTTTAAGCTTCTTGACTCTTAATTACTAAAATCGCTAGCTGCCTCTTTTGATAGCATTTTCATGGTACTTGAATGCATATAATATTTTATAGTTAAAAATTTCTTAGTCAAATCAAATCTAGATTTTTTTATTTTCATATTATAATGTTTATGAATGGATAAACCTTTTTGTTTAAATAAATTATTTTAATTTTCTTTTATTCCTATAAAAATGGCTAATTTTGTTTCTAGAAAACTAGAAATTGTTTGATTCTAAACTTTTTGAATATCCAGGAGATTCTAAACAATTTTTGTAAACTGAGTTTCAAACTTTATGGGAATCTTTGCAACAATGTCTTTAACTGAAAGAAAATCAAATTCTCATGGACCAAAAGTCAAAGTAATGTAAATATGAAAGAAATATTTATAGAAGTTACATTTCAAATCGCACAAAAGTGGTCAAATTCAAACATTGAATTAAAAAATCCAGTAGAAAAACCATAGAACAAAGACACACTTGTAATTGGTTTGTGTTTTGTGAAATCTCAAGAGGTAAAGCAGACATTCAAATAAGTGGATTTAATCCATTTTTCAAAAAGGAAAAATAGGATATCTTTTTTCGATGCAGGAGTAGCGTTTAGATACAAAAAGGAGACAATTAAGCTAGGGAAGCAAAGTTTGTTTTGGTCATTTGAACAAGAAAATTATGCAGACAGGGAGAAGGCATTAAAAGAAACTCAATCATTTGCTTTCGACTATTTAAGTATTGATTGTAATAAAGTTGATAATATAGAAGAAACTAAATAAACTGATGATTTTATTAATATTAATGTTGTCATAACTGAAGAATTCAAAGAAAAACTCTCGATATACATAATGCCTTTACTGCATCTATTAGATTTAGTGTTTCATTTACTGCTACCGCGGCTATTATTATTATTATTATTATCAATGGCTTCATAGGTAAGCTTATAAATGAAAACTATCTGGATAGAGAAAAAAGCATCTCTATGTGATAGCAAGGAAGTTTTTCGTTCTAAAGAGAGTGCTATGAAGTATTCAACGGAAGAAGACATTGCAGTATAAAAAAAGAGTATAATATTCTGGAATTTTTTAGATAGTAAAGGTAAAACCTTACCAACATGCATCTAATGGATTTGGGAAAAAAAGCACTTTCAAAGAAAATCATATGGCAATTACTGGTGAGGCTAAAGGAATTATTTTTTGAAACATATTTTTTTTATTAAATTTTAGATGTACCTAACGTGTTTGAAATCTAAATGCTATTTAGAGGAATCTTTCTGTTTGATTTGTATAATAATAATCTACAATCTGCATAATAATGACATACAATACATGATTAAGTGATTGCTTATCTTAACTCTACACTTCAAAAAGGTGCATCTTTCTACTACAAAAAAAGGATGACGTTGTGAGAAGAAATGCTCAAGTTTCTCAACAAATGATCAAAATATGACAAGAAGTTACAAACTTCCTTTACTTTACATTTCAGGTTCCATAATTCCATAAAACCCTGTCTGAGATATTCTTGTTATAAAGTAAAAAGCAGTTAACCTCTGTCTTCCATTCTGTTATTTTTGTTTTTTGTACGGGATATGAGTAGCAAGGACGCATTCAGCGGAGGAGGGGGAGGGGTATACTTATTTAAAAGAACATGGTCTTACTCTTAACTAAACAAATCTTACTTGAAATCTTTGACAGTTAGTTTTATAATCATTCTCTTCATTAACATTAAATACATTATTAAAGAAATTGAATTCAAAAATTAAGTTTTTTTTTGTATTTAGCAGTTGTGTTGGAATTATTAGTTTTTTCTACCATCCATCGTCGACGCTAGTGTTTTCGTGAAGCAATTAAGCGATCCGTCCACTTAAAGCACACGCTTCTGGTCCATTCCTTTTGAATTCCATTAAAAAATTGGTTGTGCCTACCTTTTATTTAGGAGACGTTGGCTGTTAAAGGGTTAATAGAGAGGTTTTTTTTTAATATAATTTTTAGAATTTTTCTTCTGACCGCGTTATGGATAGAAGATAAAATAACTAATACTGTCAAAAGTTTTATGAGTTCATATTTGTTAAAGTCGATTTTATGTCATTTTTGGATTTGTTATTGTTTTTAAAATGTTCTTGTCACTTGTGTAAAAGCTTTATAAGGCAATTATTATCATTTGTGTTAATTGTTTGAATATAGAAAAATTTTGATATTTTTTTTTATGTTTTCTCAACTTAATCAGAGATAATTGCTAATTGAATACACTTAGTCAATTTGTGGAAATATAAAGTTTCAAAATAAAGGTTTTCTTTTATATCAATGAACTTCAATTCCGATATATTATAGAAAAGCTTGATTGACCAGCATCTTCAGACAAAGCATGGTTTGGCGCTGTTAGAAAATTTTTCTCTAAAGTCAAAACCCTAGAGTGAAACTTTAACCTTGAACGAACTCCACATTTGAACCCCTTGAAAAACTTAACGAGAATATTATTAGTAAAAGGAGTACTGATACTATTTTAGTTTGGAATCTCTTCATGCGATAGTGACAGTTAAGCTTGATTCAGAAGTAGCCACCTATAAATGTGATCACACTAGATGGCTTACTTGTGGTATGAGATGCTTGCTTCTTTACATGAGTAAACATAATCTGTAAACTAAAGATGCAGAAGTTTTACGATGGCTTGTTACTTGGTCAACACAAGTTTACTTGACGACGGTTTTTGAAAGTTAAGTAAACTTTCAGGTTGAAAATAAGAAATCAAATACGCATCTTTACATTTAATCAAGTGATTTCGATTTTGACAAAAACAAGATCCAAGAATCAAAAGTACCTCAGAGACATATTTGAAAATTCAAGCTCGGTTGGCCCATTCTTAAATCAGCTTCTGGTTGGACAAATAGAGATGATCTTATACGAGACGAATACGCAATAGAAAGATTGTGCATTCTAAAATACAGAAAAAGACTTTTTAAATTCGGTTTCTCATTACGAATAAAAATTTCAATAGTTTTGTCCTACACTTTAATCTTTAGTTGTCATTTTCCCGTTATCCGTGACGTGCAGGTTGAAAAAATAGAATTCAAATTGTTGTTTGAACCTTTTTTTATTCATACACGAAAATACAAAGAAAATGAAGGACTGGAACCCACCTGAATCTTGGAAAAGAATAACTTGTATCATCATGATTCGCGCCGGCCATCAAAATGAAGAGATTATGAACGCTGCTCAATGCTCCAAAACTCTGTGAAAACAATCCGAAATGAGCTAGAAAATTGCAATGGAGAATTCGAGGCTGTCGCTAAAAGAAAGAAACATACTAGACGATCTGATTGCGCCCTCACAGCAGAATTTCTTGAAATCACCAGAAAAAAATGTTGGAGTATCCTGGCATTGGAATTCAGACGTTGTCTCGTGAATTGAATGTTTCAGCCTCTACCACGAAGCTTGCTCTCAATGAAGACCTTCGATACTACTCATTCTGCTTCTCATACAGAAAAAGCACGCCAAAATCGTCTGAAAAAGGCCAAAAAAACTTTTGAGGAAAGTGAAACATCCTGCTAAAGAACAAACAATCTGGTTCTTCTGGGATGAGAAAAATTTTAGCAAGATCAAAAGCACAACACGCAAAATAACAGATGTCTTGCATACAGTCCAAATAACACACCGCGAGTCATGTAGACTAAATTTTTCCAAACTGTGATGGTTTTCCGATGTATGTCCTCTGAAAGTGATGTAATGCTTTCGTATTTTTTGAAAAGGGTCACAAGTTGAATTCAGATGCCTACGTGGAATCGCTGACTATTGTAGTTAAGCCCTGGAAAACAAGAGTGATCAATAATAGGCCATGTGTGGCAGCAGGATTTCGCGCCTTGTCACACCTCCGCTAAAAGTCAAAAATGGTTGTCAGCTAACTTTTACGACTATGCCAGTCCAAATGTTTGGCCCAGACTCCCCAGATCTTAATGGATTATTATTATGTATGAGGCGCTTCCTAATCTATTTCTAAATGCATCTGAAATTTAGAAATGAATTTTACGTTTGTAGAATGTTATCAGTAGTGTTTTTGCGAGGCTACAGCTATTAAAATTGACTCAAACTGACAAACATTCAACTAATGAACCTACTAACTAGTACAGAACCAAAAAGGGTCCGGGCCAACGTGGACCATTTCCCACATTGAAATGAGAAAGAGTAATTAAAAAGAAAATGTTCTAGTCCTTTGAGGAGCATTTCGCAATGCTTCAAAATGAAAGAATTGAGAATGTAGCAACCTGCTCAACGAGTGACCATGACTAGGTAAACTTTTCATTTTTCTTATTCATCTACATACTTCACAGTCCAACACAAAAAAGCGAAGAAAATTCGAATACTAAAGCAAACTGCATCATGAAACGTTAAGAAAAATAAATAAAATAGTTATGCATTATTTTTTCAAGAAAAAAATGAAAATAATAAAATTTTATTACGTGTGTCATAATTTCTAAATATTAACCGCATCCCACATCCTTATAAATGATGAGGGTTCTTATATTTTCACATGCATAACTCGTTTTACTGGGGGGAACGCAAAAAGGTAAAGGTACCATGGCGTGTTTTCACCGAGAAGGCGCAATTGCGTCGCTTCTATCGAACTATGAAGAAAGTAGGCTTGATGCGGGATCGAAGCCAAAACCTTGAGTTATCGAAACCCAGTATCTAACCAACCTTACTAACGCCAAACGCATAGTTCCACCATTTGATCTTTAAATGATTTTCAGTTAGCACACATTTCACCACGCCTGACTACGAGTTGGAAACTCAACCTCAGACTCAGTTTCAATGCCAAGACGAGATTTTGAGGATGTAGTAGAAAAGAGTTTATGTTAAAAGGAGCAAACCAATGTATATGAGAGAGAGTGTTCTAGGATCCATTTTTTGTGGGTCATTTGTCCATTTGGAGAGCAAGGCGTCATGAATTTTTTTCACCAAGTTAGATTTCGTTGTGGCATCGGCGAGGGGATGAGTTGTCATGTCAAAGACGAAAAAGTTTTGCTTGGTCGTGGTCAAGATTCCCTTTTCCACCAAATTTTTGGCAACGCGTTCTTTAACATTGCGCATTTGGTAGTTCAACTTTAAAGGATTCCAAATTTCTCCTAAAACGGAAAAGTTTAACGAACATTTGGATAGAATAAAAAGTGCTTAAAACACAACTCCACTCTTTTCGTTTGTCCACTAAGGCGCTTCGTTCATTAGGGTATAACGTCGAAGTCACAACAAACATTGTAGCCATACTGCAAAAACTATTGCAGGTGTTTAACCTTCTTTGCTGCCAGAGTAGAGAGCTAGACAGGCTAATATTTTGAGGCTCATACTGGCCTGTGCTCGCAATGTTTTTTCAAAACCGTCTATATCCCACAAGCGATTTTAGGATATTCAAAACCCACCGCTAGGCTTTTCGAGCCTTATTAATTTACTCAATGTAACGCTTTTACAAAATATATCATGCTTATAACTTTAATCTTGAAAAGAAAAGGTTACTATTTCGTTAAGAATAAAATGATTGCTACGCTATCTCTTCTTGTGATTGAGATCTTTTGTATGGTGGTGCAATTCTTGCAACAGTAAAGTTTCTTTCACTACAGGCACTTGAAGAAGGAATGCCTAGATATTTTATAGAGATCGTAGCAAGCAATGCAGGCATTGGTATACGAGCTTTCTAAAACCAAGGACTGCAATCTCGTGTTCTATAAAATAATGTTAATTTTACAACTCATATACTTTTCAAGCTCTATAACAGAATAGCTCATCTCTCAAAAAAGTAGTGAAAGCCAACAGAAAACTTAGAATTTATAACAAAAAAAAATATTATCAACAAATATTCTCGTATGAGCGCAGCTAAAATCCATTTCGATGCCGTTAAGCGACAATTGCAATTCTTTAAAGTGAGAACATGCGCAGTGCTGGTCTGAACATAGAATTACAACGAAGCGTAATTTTTGGATTCATGCATCACATACCAAAATATAAACTAGGGTTTAACTGCTTCCATAAAACTACTTTGTTTTCAGAATATATGTGGGATTTATTTATATGTGATAAACAAAGAGTTGATCCATTTTTTAGGAGGAAGGTGAACCAATTATTTTTTATTTCTTTAACAAATACAATATTTTTGGGAGAAATTCTTTTTTATAAGGTCAACATTGTGCGTTTTATACCTTCTATTTTTAGAATTATTAATACCTTTTTTCAAATGTAAGAGTATTTGTGCAATTTATATTATGATATATATTTTTTTAACAAATTTATCATAAAGTTTTAATTTTTTCTTTTTGACCAAGTTGTTATTTGAAAAATGTTTTGAATCTTTTTTGAGATTTCAATTTAACGATGTTATTTGCTATGACAGTTACTAGGCTACATATATGCTGATACAAACAGTCAATCATGAAATGCAATTTTTCTCCAACAAAGAGGCGCAAATCCTCAAAATAAAATAAATAGCAGAAATACAATTAACAAAGAAATTAGCAATTAACTTAATTAATTAACTCATTAATTAATTTAACTCTAACCTAAAGCAACTTAATTTATTACTTATTGCTTAGTTTGTTAAAATATTATTGAATCGCAATTAACATTTTAAAATTCTTACTTTATTTATATAAGACAAATTAAAATAATAACAATAATTTCAGTTATTCAAAATAGAATATCAACCCTTTCACGCACAATGAGTCCCCAGGAACTAACAAAATACAGACAGTTTGCTGTTGTATGAAAAGTCATTCAGTCGATCAATTTCGAAAAACCTGGGTCTCAAATGGTTAAAACAAAAGTTCAAGAAAAAGGTGTTTACCACTCAAATACTCTATCCACGTTTCAACGGTTTCCAGAGTTGAAGTTTCGGATATTTTGCGCAAAGCTTCATCTTGAATGGATTCGCCAACATTGCAATCCGATTTGACGCAAACAGTGCGCAAATTCAAGGGCTTCTTTCGCATACTCGCTTTTTCAAGGTATATTTTTCCTTTGAATGTCAACTCGAGTAGGATGCATCCACGCAAACCCGCAGACAAACAGTCATTCCAGAAGGAGGTGTAGCCCTTAAGAAGACAAATGGCTTAGGTGAGAAAAGAAGGAAAGTTCATTTGTAGGTATAAAATTGTCTGTATCCTTGTGTATATAATTTAGCGAGGGATAGAAGACTAAAAATCATGTAGTCAGAGTCATTGTAGGTCTCTAATTAATATAAAAAAAATTAATAATTGTACTAATCTTTATAAAGCTATTTATATTATGCAAAAGTTATACTAGGTCATATTATACAGTTGCAATACGGGTCCAATATGTTGCGCCTAGCGATCCACTGAGCCCTTCTTGATCCCGATGGATCTACTTCACGATCACTTACGTCATCACGGACTCCAGTTTGAAAGCACATAGGGTGAACTGGAAGATAGTGATGCAATCAGAATTACAAACAAGGTAATTTGACTTGATATGCCCAGTTAAAGTGGGATTGAGAGCTTACAATGCAAGTATGTTATCGGGTAATAATGGTGAAGTGTTCATTCGACAAAATTCTTTTATAATAAATTTTGAAAATTATAAAAAAAAAAATTCGCCCCCCCTAATTTGGATGATGAGAGCCACTGAATGTTATGTATACGGTAAATTCTTCCAAGGACCTTAGAATGTGGGATTTTCAAAATTATCGGAAATATGACGATTGTTAGCGCATAAAAATTGAGTTAGCGTTTTCCAATCTGAGAACGATCGTGGCAATCTGTTGAAACACTAAAATGGTGGCTAAGAAACATAACGGTTGTAGCAAAGTTAACGGAACGATTGGAAGCTACGCATCGCCTGAGCGAATTAAAAGCAACCGCCATATCATGGTTGAGTAAAGAAGGGTGGAGTGGTGACTTCGTCTAGAACCAAGAGAATCCGTGAAAGTGAATCATGAAGGGGAATACAATGAGGAAAATAGGAGGGAGAGTCTTTGCGTGTACTAAGAAATAGTAACAGTTATGGGCAGAGAATTGAGGTAGCGTAGAGATAAATTTATGAATATGCATACAGAATCAGATAATGGAGATGGGAGAGGTATAATAGCGGGTAATTGCGTAGCTTAGACGAGGACTACTACCAGAGAAGTTAGAGATTAGAATGTTGCATCGGTTATAATACTAAGCGACACTCGAGAAGTTTGTGTGGAGTGGTATGTTTGATTATGACGATGTTGTGATGAAGTTGAATGTGGACTTCAAAGTTCGGATATGGTGTTGGCCATGGCAGCTAATGCATGAGTTTTGTAGCACCATATTTACAAATACACTCAGCAAAGGACGGAACAGGGTGAGTATCTGAAATGGACACAACTAGGCGATATAGAGTCACATATGTTAATTACGCGTGTTTAGAAGAATTGTTACACCAAAAATAAGGTGGATGTGATATGATAACGGTGAGAGGATATGCAGGAATAATATAATTTAAGGATATGTAGGATGATATTTTCATTTTATGTTTGTCGCAAGAACTGTAGGATATGGGTGATCTTAGCATTGAATTGTGCTTGTATATATTTACTATGAGGGAAGCAAGTTAGAGATGGTGAGCATGTTTTTGATAATCGTTAGTTTTATCAAACGAGGTTATTTAGAATCCCACGGCATCCATTTTCAGGATGAGATCATTGAAGGTTAGTTTGAAGATAGTTGTTCCTCAATATTAGAGGATAATTCTTGAGAAGGACTTGAGTAAAAAAAGCAATTCTCTTAAAATCGCCTTTCCATCAAATGTAGATGGCGTTAATTTTATGGAAAAATTAAGAGAATGATTCTACTGAGATTGAATATGAAGCTTTTAAAGTTAAGTCATGTCCACCCAGAGTTGTGGAGTCGGAATCAGGGATTGGGAAAGAATCGTAATTTTAAAAAGTATTCGGAGTCGGATATTTGTAGGAGGTACTAGGAGTTGGAGATGAACATTTTGCTTGGGACGCGCGACCCTGCTTTTGCCAGGTTTTAGTATCAGAAAGTTAGCCGTTAAATGAGTAAATAATTTCTTGAATTATGTCTAAAAATTAGTTCTTCCGAAATTGTAGGGACGAAAGAAATTCTTTTCTATTTTATTGGATAAGACAAATTTTACTGATAAAAAGCCTGTAGTTTTGGAATCAGCAATGCAATATCACCCGCGGGAAACATGACATGTGTTTGAAGCAGCATACAATACAAAGCAATTGAGTATTTGTTGTAAAAGGTTTCCTTCTGTAACTCTTCTTCTTTAAATCACTCATTCAAAGACTGCCCACTCAGAGATAATAGGAGAATCAGAGATAAATTGGACTTTGCATAAAAATAAAAATATTAATACCTCCTCTTTTGACGAATATGTGTTTGAATGACCTAAGTTAAAACAGAGCTCAATATTTCAAATGCTTTTTTGAATGGTTTGCACTTTAAAAATATCGAACTTATGATGGCTTGTATTTTACAATCTTTTATCACTGTATGCCTTGTCGATAAAATTTTAAAATTTCGATTGTAAGATTTAGGATTCCTGAAGCAACACTTTACTGCGACTTTTGTGCAAATTTATTTGAAGTTGATAAGTGTCAGAAAATATCTGCTTTCTTGAATATATCCGTTCATCTTAATTCTTAAAGCTCACAATAAGAGTAATTACACGCGAATTATCCTCCATGCTTTTAGACAATTTTGTTATACTACAAAATTGAAACAACTCCACATCCTTTATTTTTCATATATCAATTTCAGAACACAGCGTTATTTCGTTGCACAAGTTTTCGCTTTTCTTAAGTTTTCAACCAAAGTTTCTTGATAAAATTAGTAAAATTGATTAGCGTCATTCCTTGAAAGCGTATTTTGGTCAGGCTCGTGGAGTCGAAAGAATAATTTGCGACTCTGACTCTCTACATATATATATTTTTACATAGAAAACTCATGCATATCACTGATGATGATGATGATGATGATGAAATCAGATGAAACCCTGGTTGTAATAAAAAAGCAAATTTATATTTAAAACTTCTTTAAACCCTTGAGGTTATATATAATACGTCAGTGATGAGGAATACAAAATTCAAAATATTTCTAAATTTAAAAAATTTCATGCTATGGAAGCACAACAAAGATTAATAATGTTATCCTAAATTAGTTGAAAATATTACATTTGGTATGTAGAAAAGTATTTTCGAGCTGTCAAACAAATAACATCCTTGTAAACTTTGCAACGAGAACTTTTGCAAGAGCTTAAACTATTTACACATGCAAGTCACATCCATCCATTTATCAATTTGGTCGACACATGCTCTTTTAACATTTTATGCGCATGGGCATCGCATGAATGACCCATTGTGTTTCATGAGCAAAAGCAACAAATACATATCATCACCCATTTCTTCAAAGGCATTCTTTGTATTCCTCTGCTTTCTCAATTTCTCTTCGTTTCAATGAGTAACAATAATATCTATAAAAGCGGAAGAGAGCTTTTCATAGACAAAGAAGGTCTGGAAGTTATTTCACAGAACACTCTGATGACGATCTACCCGACATTGGCCAAGATGATGAGTATCTTTTGAGTGAAGCTGTTGAAAATGGTAGCAATTCTGTATAAAAATTGGTACTGATGATTCTTTTTTATTGCTAGATATTGAGTCTAACCACGAATATGATAGAATCCCATAGTCAAGAAAAATAAAAAAGTCTGTTGTATCGGATGTATTTTCTCACCTCCCTATGGTAAATTTAAATCCAAAATGGAGGTCGTTTTACAATCGTCAAAAGACACGATGCTAATGAAGTCTTCATTGTCGTAAGTGATTTTGAAAATTCAGTAAATAATGTAATTGTGCATCAAACAAATTTGTATGCAATCCAGAAAAGTTTTATTTTTCAAGGAAACTTTACCGAAATGTGTGCCATTCTGTGGATTCATATGATTATGGGATATCATATTTTGACAAAACTTCGACGTTATTAGTCAAAAGACCCAGATCTCTCAGTTCCTTATATTTCTTGTATAATAATTTCACTAAACATCTTGTACACATCCAGAAGAAAACAAAGCAAATATGAAAGAATGATAAAATTCAAAGGCCATGACATAATGAAGCAATATGTTAAAGCCAAGCCTATTAAATAGGGCCTTAGAATTTGGGTTTTGGCTGGAGTTTATAGTTATGTGTATACCCTTATTCTTTTTTGTGAGAAAAGAGAGGTACGTGAATATGGCTTGGACGAATCGGTTGTTATGAAATTGGAAATAATTTGAAAGGTACAGGGTGCAATCTTTATTTTAATACATAGAAACGTTATTTAGCAACCGGAATACTACCTTCTATTACACGACAAATGTGTTATGATGATATGACATGACTGATTTGTCATCGAGTTTTTATAAAATACATTTTCTAAGGGCAATTGCTCGCAGTACTTAAATACTTAAAAACATAGGCTTTACTTTAATCTATCATTCTATGTTTTATCATGTTATTTTTGCAATATTTTTTTAGCCAAGAAGTTTATCTCAATCACTGAGGAATATGAATGTTTGTGTGAGCATGCCTTTTTATTATATTTTATTGAGTTTTAGTGTTTTAACACAAGAAGAACAATATTATTTTATTGTCTGTAGAAATCTGGAAAAATACCAAATTGTATTTACATTTTCGGTGAAATACCCGTCTTCAAATTTTCATTTGGTCAAATTTCCGTTTGGTAAAAAAAGATTTTCGGCCAAATGTTCGCGTACCAAAATTTTAGTTAACAGCAAAAAATTTTGTTATTTGCAAGAACATAGATGATTCTACTAACGCTAAAGTTATTCAAAATAGCAGCAATAATTTAATATTAAAAAAAGCAACATGTATCATAGGTTTTAAAAAAAAAGCAAAAATTTAGCCAATTTTTTTTTTATTTTTACAATTTTTGGGATGGGGGCTAAACTTTTTTAATAATTTCCCAAATTTATCATAAAACAATTTTAATTTAGTAAAGAAAGCGCCATTATTATCTGGCATTAAACTTGAACTGCTAGCTCCCAAATCCAACACAACTACGAGGCATTTATCAAGTCGTTTACCTTGGTGATTGTGATCTTGAAAAAATCTTTAAGGTACTTTAGAGAAAAATTGCTCATATATGTTATGATTAAAGCAGTTAGAAGTTCACAAAGTCAAATTTTTATTTCTGTTAGAACTTATTGTGAACACGTAAATATTTTTTTTATAAAGTTTCTGTGAAACAATTCCAAGTTATTAGGTCAACAAAAGTTAACGTTCTATTAATTAATAGGTTAACTTTTTTGATAGTCCATTTTTTGAAAATGATTTAGATTTTGTAAAATTTTAACAGGTTATTAAACACTAATATTTAACAATTTTTAAATTGCTTTTTATACTGAAGAGTTCACAGGCCAACTAAAAATTCGATTAATTTATTACTCCTACATTCTTGGCAATTAAAAATATGCTCTTTGAATTTTAAAATGAAATATGCATTTGATTTGTGTAGAAATAGCGATTCTGAAGATAATATAAGCGATATAAGAAGCTACATGGAAGAACAAAATAATAAAAAGGAAACCATGAATGTGAAAAAATTAGTATATATACGTTCTTCTCTAACACAGAGAACAGACAGGGAAAGAGAAGTCAAAATGCTTTTAAAAAGCTTTTCTCCCTAAAGATCGCGCCTTTTCAAAAGAGTGTACTTAAAATATTAATATTAATAATAATAATTGAGAAAAATGAATATATAATAATTTTAAATCATTTTTTACACAAAAAAAGAGCACTATTTGAAACTGTTTGGTCGATATTTGAAGGATTTATAGGTCATTTAGGTTGGCCTTAACACGTAGCGAAAACAAACTGATCATTCTTCATTTCCGCTATTATTTTTTTTCTCTAATCATCTGAATAACGCTAGCATGAGCTTTGGTAAATTAATGCCATTTACGACAGTTCGATTAATCAACTGTTTCATTATGTTCACGTTATGGCATCTCAGATTTAAAAAAGTATGATACTGTAACAAAATTTTCAAATAAGTACGGTTTTGTCCAAAATACGCGCTGATCGGGGTCCAAAATTGAAGCAATAGATTGAAGTAACGCCTGATTTCATTTGTTTGAGACTTTCGAAACGGGAGATGCAGAGAATGTTATCAGCACTCATCACATGTTAATAAAGCCTTTAACCCTCCTTATTTTTGGCTAGTTATTGAAATCGATGCTCACAAATGAATTTTTAGACTTCAATGTTCTAGCACTGAAACAACGGCATTCGTGAGAAAAAGCATCCTCACTAGATATTCTATACTAGATTTACAAGGTGAAGATTTTATACTATCACTCTAAAAACGATCCATTTAGTAAATATTTAGGGAACAGAATGATTGGTTGAGCCGGTAGTGTTTCAAGGTGAAAATTGTTCTTCTGAATACCGTATAGAAAGGCCTGCATTAGAAATACAACATAGGAGAGACGATTGTGGTTCTGACATTGACTGATTTTTACTCGCTTTTCTGTGTGATTATTGCAGACTTCTGATTATTTTTTATGAACAATGACAGAACATAATCTTGTAGCATTTTTCATTTATTTTCCGTCAAAAAATATTCCAAGTTCTATAACGAAAAAAGATTTTAAAATATTAGAATGTTATATGCGTGGGTGAGGTTGACTAGACACTAGACTTCGTATCCGAAGGAAGCCCTTCAACTCCGGTAAATACATTCATTATATTGACATTCAGAGATATATTTAAATCAAGAGTGTCTCAAGTCTCAACGTCTTTCATTTTTACTAAATAAATTTCATTTTTTCTTTCTCTATGATGCAATGGACATGAAAGAGTTAATAAAGTAACACTCACTTCGCTAAAAAATTTCAAAGTTGAATAAATGAATAACGAAGAATAAAATGCTTCTTCCAATATTTAGCAAGTTTGTCTAGATGTGAACGAAGTAAGGAAATATCCATTATTATCCCTGTTGGTACTTAAGTCTGAAACTAATAAGTACAGAAAATAAGCTTGAGGTGACGGGTTGTATGAATAAAATATTTTAATACGTGCTAACGAATCAGAAAAACTTTAAAAAGTTGGGCTGGAGTTGTCGCTAAATTTGGTCCTCGGCATGTCTATGCAATCTTTCATGTGGCTTTATAATTCTTAGAATAAATGTAATGAAAAGAGGATTAAAATATTTTAATTGAAGTTCGCTTACAATTTGTTTGAGTAACAAAACGGAAAGCGTATACATGATTTTATAAGCAATATATACTGAATTCACCACAAAAAAATTATAGGCCCAATTCTTATTTATAATTTATTTGAGTGACAAGTAGTTTTGAGAGAGTAAGATTTCCAGGTCAGAATAACGATACAACGTAAAACTCCTGAATGATTCATTGAGTAATTATATATTGATAATTTTAATGTTTTGATTATGTCAAATGTATATCATTTGACAGCCAACAAAATATTTTCCATATTTGATTTATGAATGTTTACTTAGACATAATAGTTTTATTTTATATCTCATGGATACATTTCAAAACAAATACATTTTGAATATTTTGGCTCATTTTGACCCCAAAGAAAACATTGGCGTATTTAGAGCTATTTTGTAAGCAAGTCTATTGATTTTGAGGATAATTAAAAATACAATAGTTAAAATAAATTTTTTTTAACTTAGCTAATAAGCCTGAACATCATAAGATGAGGAATTTGTAATAAAAAAATAAAATGAGAAAATTGTCTTCTATTTATAGCATTAATTTATACTCACCTAATTAACAGGAACAAAAATTTAAATAAGTTTAAATGATTTGTCTATTTTATGATGTTAATCAAGTTAAAAACAATAACAATAACAAGAATAATGTAATATAATTTTGCATCATTGTTTTATCATTATAGATGAAAATGCAGTTGCATTTTATAACAAAAACAGGAAATAAACATCATTGTTTAACTATATTACTATGGACGAAACCGTAATTGAAATTATAGAAAAAGAGTAAATAAGTTACCATTTTATTTTTATGATGGAGCCTAAAATTTTTCTATGGTCGAAATTTGAGTGACTTCATTAAAAATAAATCAACATGGGCGGATCAAAATGACCCCAAAAAAGACCATTACAAAATATAGTATTTGTCAAATTATAATTTAAATATTTCGTTATCATAAGGTTTGAAACAAATCATTTAAGGAATACTTGAAATATTTCGTTGAAAAAACCACATTTCTGTTTAAATTATCAATGATTATATCTTATTTGGGGGTATATTTATATTGGCCCCACATATGTATCTAAGAGATATATATTCAATATAGACCTTATTAAAATATATAATAAAATAGATTATAAAGAAGAAAAGAACATCGAATCAACACCGTGGCAATCAACAATTTTAAAAAGTTTATCTAGATTTATAATTTTATTCAAGATATATAACTAAGATTTAATAAAAATAAAACAAAATTAACTATACCATAATTGGGAAATGTTCTATGAAGTAAATTCGTTTTAATACCAGGAATGAGACAACAAAAATTCACAATTCTAAAGGCTGATTCTAGGGTTTTCAACAATTCTGAGTACTTACCCATAAAAAAAAATAAAACTTAACCGGTATAAAGTAAACCTACTATGCTTTGATTTTTAACAAAAAATATATAAAAATTAACTGAATTAAAATGTTTTATAAAAAGATAGCATGTTTACTTCTTTTTCTTTAAGAGCTAAAATTAAAATTTCTTCCATTAGGGAAAGTTTATTATCAAGATTACCATTTATTTCTTCCTCATTATCACTTTCTTGATCAGAAATATGATTAACATTGTTATTTTGTGTGTTATTAACTTTTCGTTTAGTGAGGCCAGACCTATCTTGAATTTGAGACATTTTAGATTAGTCAAAAAAGAAAATAAAAAATTTATAAAAAAATTATTTTTAATCTAAATTTAAGTTTCCGTTAGAAAAATATAGTTATTCAAACTATCTGTGAAATTCCTGTTTTTAAATCAGAAAAATCATTAATACAAGCTAATCAAAAAATAGCTTTTTAAGAAAGTTGATCCTATTTTGACAATAAATGCTTAGAAAATTCAAAAAATCCTTTTGAATTCATTATCTAAAATAGTAGATGATGGGCCAATTACAAAGTAAGACATCTACGAGTTGCTAGAGAATTGCATATTTAACCAACTGTAAAAATTGTATATTTTGCGCTCATGACCACAAAAGTTAAATAGTTTTATGAATAAATAAGTAATTATTTATCTAAATGTGAACTTTTTACAATTAAAGGTATAAACAATTCATAATGCCTAAAAGCCGCTTCCATGACATGAGACTGAATAAAAGTTTATCATTAAAAATATATATGATTTTCGAAAGTTTCTTAAGACAATTTGAATCGAAGTAAATATTAAATATTAAATATTTCAAATAAGCCTTAATCTGATAGCAGGGGCGGATTTAGAAATTGGCATTAGGGTGGGGGGGGGGGGGGGGGAGGCGAGGCGGATTACACTAAACTAGAACTCAAATTTGAAGCATATAAATTTAAGCTTTATCGAAATTTTAAAGTTATTTTTATCTTATTTTGGTTTAATAAAAAGCGAAAATTGACTTTTTATCATAAAACTTATAATATCATAATAATATATCAAAAAATTATAAATTTTTTATAAAAAAAAAAGTAACTAGATATAAGAGGATTAAGAGCCTCATCCGTCTAGGACACTTTTTAGCATACATATAAATAAGAGTGTAATTTCCAATCGAATATCTCTGTGAACAAAAAGAAGAATGAGAGCATTAAAATTATCGTCATTCATTGAACTGCGAAGTGAATTGATGTGGTAAAACTTGATGTGTTTAAATAATAAATGTACAAAAAAATGGGATAATATAAAAGTAATAAGTGTCAAACTTAACTACGATTGAAACATAAAAAACTTTTTAGGGCTTTACACTTTAGAGAAAGATTGAATCTAAAAAGCGAGTTGTAGAAATCATCACAATATTTGAGTTCTACGAAAAGAATTAGATCAAGAAAAATTTTCAAGCAATTGGCAATGCAATTTTAGGGGAGGGAGGCGTACGCCCGTTCCGCCCCCTTTAAATCCAGAAGTGGAAAGGAATATATTTTTTTGTATATCCAAAAAAAGGTAGGAGTTAAATAAATAAAATTAATTCATTAATTAGCAAGAAAAAACGATGATATCAAAATTTAACAAACTTATTATGTTTATTGTCATACTATTTGACCAACAAAATCACCCTCATAATAGTTATTTAAAAATAGATACCATTGTTTCTAGATTTCTTAAATATTTGTTTTAATATTCAAAATTTACTAATTATCTGATATATAATAGTATTTTCTAAGCAACATAGGTTCTTAATAATATCTTTATTTTTATCAGGAAAGTAAAAAATATCGTCTTTGAATTTTCTTGTGATTAAAGGTTAAAAAAGTGGGAAAAAAAATTTGTGATGCTAATATAAAAATATAATTGATTCTAACTGGTCGTGATTCTACACTGTGAAGTCATCATTACCAGGGTTTGAAATTAACTACCAAAGCAAATATATAAAATGTATATATATATATCTGGAATAATTAAAAACAACTCATATTTTTCACCAAATTAAGCCATTCACATATAAGTTTAAATAATTAGAGCATCTAAATAACATGCTTTCTTTTTGAGAATAGCTTGGATATGCCGTAGCTAAAAAATTTGAGTCATTATTTGGCAATATTTTGCAAGATTTAGAGGTTGCTAATAGCTATTAGAATGCAAATATCAAAAAATTTAAAATTATAAACATTTTCACTCCAATCTTGTGATTGTAATAAAATCATATCCTTATTCATTAAATACAGGTAGTAGCAATGACAATGGATAGGAGGTACGTAGTGCTTAACATTTTTATATTACTTTAAGCTAAGGTACAAGTAATTTTCTTGATATTTATTGTATCGAACCCTCAACTTCAGAAGCAATAATGGACAAATTTAATCTACTTTGTTGGCTCTCCTTATCATATGACTTATTTTATTATTTTAAATAATATTATTTAAAATAAAAATCGTTACGTCCAAGTTTATCAGGAATCTTTTTCTAAATATTTTTTAATTTTTTAGTTTCTATTCAATTATATTTTATCATTTATTTAGTTTTATATTTAGTTATATTTTATCAAGTTTATTGTTTGATTAATGTTAATGTATTTATTAATGTTGATTTCTAGTTAGAATTTTGTTTATGGATTCTACCAGTTTAATTAATATTATTAGTAATCTGAAAGATTCTCTTGAGTCTCTTACCAAAAAAGAAATTAAGCTAAGATTGGAAGACTTTATTGAAAAATACTCTGATAATTTTAATATACATGAAAAGTTAAATAGAATAGAGAATTTAGTGGAAAAAACCTCCATAAGAACATTTTCTGAAGTTGTTCAGAAATTTCCAACTGAAAAAGCATCTTCATGTTCCAAGTTTTGTCAAAATTTTTTATCTAGTAAGACTTTAGAATCTAAGAATACTCTTGTCATCAATATTAAAGATGACTTAAGTAAAAATAAAAGCAATCAGAATTTTGAGAAGGCATCTTTTTTACATAAAAATCTTACTGATTCTAGAATATTGCGAAGTAGTGTTTTTAAAAATAAGGTCTTTGTTGATTTTCATGATAAAGATGAACTAAAAAAAGCTGAATCCATATTAAAGTCTAGAAACATACAGAATGAAGTTTTTACCAAAAGTATACGTTTACCTAGAATTATACTGAAAAATATACCTGATTTTTTAAACTTTGAGAGCATAGATAAAATAAAAGAACATCTTTCTTCTAAGAATAATATTCCATTAGAAGCATTCGAAAAAATCTTTAAAATTGAATCCAAAAGAACTACCAATCGTTTTAATTTAGTTATTTTATTAAAAAAAGATTTTTTCAAAGCTGTATGTTTGAAAAATAAAATATTCTATGGTCCTCTCTGTTACGAAATCTCTATTTTTATTCCGAAAGTAAAGTATTGCTTAAATTGTATTCAGTATGGGCATCCTACTCATCAGTGCAAAAAACCTATCAATTGTCATGCTTGTTTTTCTAACGAGCATACTTTCGATAACTGTACCGTTGAAAAACTTACTAATTGTATGAAGTGTAGAGATAAAAAGTGCACAAAACAATTTTACAATCAAGAGTGTGCTTCCTTTATTAATAGGGTTAATCAAATAAAAAAACGGGAATATAATAACTATTATTCAGCCATGAATGATTAACACTAATAACATTAAAGAAGATTTAAGCTTTTTGAATTTTGATTTATTTGATACTAATTTTTTTGATGATTGTGATATTGTATCCAATGTATCCACTAAGTACGTATATCAAGATGACTTTTTGTCTCATAAATTTGAAATATCTTCAAAAAATTTGAAACTTTTGCATTTCAACATCCGTAGTTTAAAGGTTAACTTTGATTATTTCTCTAGTTTTATTATTTCCTCTGGTTTTAAGTTTCATTTTATAGTTTTAACTGAAATTTGGCAAATAGGCTCTCATTCCTTCGAACTCCCAGGTTATAATTTTTATTACCAAGAAAGGAAAAAACGTGGAGGAGGAGTAGGTGTCTTTTTTAATAGCTCTTTTGATTTAATTTCTGTCAAAAACCTTTCATGCTCAGTCAATTACTTCGATTCCTTATTGTTAAACTTTCTTATCGAAGACAAGCATTTTAATTTACTCTCTGTATATAGACCTCCCAACACTAGCGTCTTCGATTTCAATGTCTTTCTATTTAATATTTTCACTCAGCATCCTTTCTCTAACTACTCTATCATTTGTGGAGATTTTAATATCAATTTATTTGATTTTGACAAAAAAATTGATAATCTAGATTTTATCAATAATCTTCAACAATCTGGTTTTTTTCCTACTATCACAAAAAGTACAGTACACATTGCACCTCTTCCTCATTCTCAATTATTGACAATATTTTCATAAACTTCCGCATGCCATACTCTTCATATAACGTTATTAGTGATCTTTCTGATCATTTTCCTATATGTATATTTATTGATAATTTTTTCATGAATCCAACAAAATACACCTACATATTCAAGAGAAATATTAGCCCAAAACAGCGCTCTATTTTTATGACTAATGTATCAAAAGTTGACTTTACTCAAGTTTTTCATTCAACAAACCCGACTAATGCATATGATATTTTTATAAGTCTTTTAAAAGAATCATTCAATCTTAGCTTTCCACTAATTAAGTTTAAAGTGAAAACTAACAACAAGCCATGGTATTAATCATTTCTTTGTTCTCTTAGGAAAATCAAAATAAAATATTATAGAACTAAACTTCATAATCCTTCACCATTGAATTGCGCTAAATATAAAAATATTTTAAAGCAGTACAAAAATGAAATTTTAAGGGCTAAGTCAGCATATTATTATAATCAGCTTTCTACTTGTAAAAAAAATACTATATGGAAAAGCTTGAAGAAAATTTTGAAACCCACTAGCATGAACTCTAACAATACTCGATTTTGTAGTAATGATTTTGCCGAGTATTTTTCTAGTACTTCTGATACTAGCATTGATTCAAATTCTATGAATTACATTGAAAAATCTATTTCACTCAACTCATCCACTTTATATTTTCATGAAATTGATTTCAATGATATCGTAACTGCTGTTGCGTCTCTAGCAAACAAAAAATCATATGGTGATGATGGGTTGACCATTTATAACATAATAGATATTCTCCCTTATATTCAAACAGCTCTTTCTTACATTTACAATTTATCTGTTAAACAGGGTGAATTTCCAAGAGCTCTTAAGTTAGCGCGTGTTGTTCTTATTTTAAAAAATGGTAAGTCCGCTAAGTCATTGGATAATTTTAGGCCCATTTCAATATTGTCTAACTTCTCAAAAATATTTGAGAAAATTATATTAGGTAGATTACTGGGCTTCTTAGACAAACATAAAATTATTAATTCCAATCAATTTGGTTTTCAAAAGAACAGATCTACTGAAGATGCTGTTTTATCATTATGCAACTCCATTTCCAACTACTTTTATGGTAAAAAGCTTAGTTTGGTGTTATTCCTTGATCTCACTAAAGCTTTTGATAATGTAAGTCATCCGCTGCTCATTTATAAGTTATTTAGAATAGGTGTAAGAGGTCCTATTTTAAATTTGCTCGTAAGTTTTTTAAATGAAAGAGCGTTCTATGTGTCTCTTAATGGAAACTCTGATATAAAATTCATGAAAAAAGGGGTACCTCAAGGATCTATCCTTGGGCCCTTACTTTTTTTGTTATTTACTAATGACATCTTTTCATGTCTAGACAATTGTGCATCTTTAATTATGTACGCTGATGATGCGGCTATAACTTTAAAGTTTGAAGATGATTCAACAGTTTCTGATACAACTAATTCTTATCTAAAGTCTATCTCGAAATGGTGTTTTTCTAATTTGCTTTCTTTTAACTTGCACAAATGTGTGTACATGATTTTTTCCAAAAAAAAAATTGCCTGCAATTTCACTATATTACTTAATGACTATATCTTGAATAGAGTTTATAGTTTTTCTTACCTAGGTATAACATTTACAGACAACTTATCCTGGTTCAAACACATCTCCTCCTTACATCTAAAAGTATCTCGTCTTTATGGAATATTCTACAAAATAAAAAACAGTCTCACTTTTCATTGTAAAAAACTAATTTACCACGCCTTTATTCTCCCACATTTTCTCTATGGTAACTTGATATGGGGTTCCTCCTGTTTAACAATGTTAAAAAAACTTAATTCATTCCAGAAAAAATTTATTGAATTTGTCAATAATTCTATCGATTCAAATGATATATTTTCAAGTATAAGCATATTTGATATTAATATTTTATCTCATTTTAACTTCTTTTATAAATCGTACTACCAAGATGGATTTCTCAACTCGCTCTTCATTCAAAACCTTTCAGTTCATCATCACTTCACTCGCTCTAATGATCTCTTACATATTCCTCAAATAAAAGAAAAATCTTTGTTCCGTTCGATACTCCTCAGAACGCTTTTTCTGGTTAATTGCCACTTTTATCAGCTTGATCTGCGAAGTCGCAAAAGTTTTAAAGTTTCCTCAAAAGCTATATTTGATGTCTAAATTTACATCGTAAGTTCTCTTTATGTATATATTATATTTTTATTATAAAGAATGTATGTTTTCATTTAATATTGCTCATGTATACATTTAAAATATTTTTTGTAAAAATGAATATATGATTTTCATATATGTTTATGATCATTTGATATATACCTATATATATATATATATTTAAATGTATGTATATGTTTGTGTGCTCACTTCTATTGTTTTGTTATGTGTTCTTGTTCAATTTTTATATTTTTTTCTTTTTACTTCATATACATTTTGTTATGAACTTAGTAACTCTTTTTTATGTTCACTTTTGACTTGCTCTCTTCGGTGTGAAGAAATCTCGATGAGGCGTTCAAGCTTCCTTTTTCTCTCTCCCAAAGCAAGCCAAACGAGAAATATGTTTAAAATAGAAATGTGTTGATTTATATATGTTTATATTAAATAAATCTATCTATCTAATCTATCTAAATAATATTATTATTTTAATAGTTCAGCTTAAAAATGGGGTAATGATTTTTCAAAGCGGTTAGGCTTTGATTTACAAATTAGCTTGACCTATGACGAATAATGCTGCTCATAAATAACACAATGCCTTATGAATTGATTTTCGAAATTGTGTTTCTTGCAATCGCAATCAGAATCATATTTATTTTTATATAAAAATCAGAATCTAAATGAGACCTAATGAACAACAAAAATATGATTATCTCAGTAATTATAGTACTGGAAGCTTATATGGTATTACACAGGAGAATGAGAAGAGTTTCGTTAAAAACTTAGAACTGAGCTCCACAATATCTTCCCTATCGAGGAAACAGGATTAGATATGCAGAGTAGAATTTTTCCCATTCCTACAATGGGAAGTCTAGTAAAGCTGCCCTTTAGTGTTTGACAGTTATGATAAACAACTGTATGCATATTTCAGCGAATCATGCATCAGCACCTATGATGATACACTAACCTACTCAAAACAATCCTCTTTAAGTAACTATATAAATCCGCTTGTAAAATATCTACAAATATGTTTTTTATTATTTAGAATACCTTCTGGGTGAGAAAATTGTCAATCATTAAGAGATCGAAATTAAAGTCACCACAAAAGATGTTTATTTCTATGTATACCGAAAATTAAATTTTCAAAGAAAGAAAAAAAATGTTCCACGAGATCCTTACTGGTAGTTGGCAGTCTGTAAATATTATAAACAGTAAGTTTTTTCTATTTGGGCAGATAAAGAGCGGTAACAAACAATTTTTCCAAAAAAATTACAAGTTCATTAAATTTATTATTTAGAGATTGGGTGTTGAAAGAAGTTTAGAATTTAAATAAACCTTCTGTAAACTTTTTAGTTTACTATTAGTATCAAAAAATAAGTCATTTTGAAAAAAAAAGTTTTACCTTCGTTAGTCATATGTTTGAGTAGTGCTTTTAACATGTAGTAGTTCTTTCATAACATAGGGGCATGTAAAACTGATTGAAGAGTGATTAATTAAATCTTTGCCATTTTTTATGCAGGTATGACAATTATATTCTGTAATATCATCTTTAATTGAACAAACATTCGATTTATGTGGTGAAGACAAAACCTACAGATTGCTTCTTTTTTACATTTAGAGGTGGTGTGTCCAAAAAGAAGACAATTTCTACACTGCATGTGGGAGAAGGAAGATCGACATTTAATAGCCTGCATCATTACGAAAAATGTAAAATCATTCTTTTTAAAAAAGAAAATATTTCTGGAACAAATTTGAGTACTGTAATTTTTTTTCGTTTTTAATGTCTTTGGAAAAAAGAACTTCAAAAACTTTGCCTTGATCAACCATATTTTATATAGCCTCATTTTTACTCAGTATTAATTTAGTTAGTAAGCTGTTTTCAACTTCCTAAGAATACATAAAAATTTTTTAGGTAATAATACTTTTGTTCGTACTGTTTTTAGATTCTCATCTTCTTTTAGTACGCTTTCTGCTTTTATTAGATTAATATTATCCGGGAAACGTAGCCTGAAAACTTTTTTTTATCTTTTTCTTTAAAAATGGCGAATATTACTTACTCCTAGAGAAATATCTACAAACAGGACCTTTTATTAATTATACCCTTATTGATTTGAGTTAAAATTTTTATCTTTATACCATATCACTCTCTCACACTTATTTCACATGTCTAACCCAAAACGTGCACGTCACGACGATACCCCTAACCTAACCTCTACCCAATTAATAGCGAATCTCTTTAATGAATTTATAGCAAATTCCTCTTTAAATGCAGAAGACCTTACCCTCCTTAATAATCTAAAATATGAAGTAACTCTTGCACACTCCAACAAAATTGAACAACTCTCTCATACTCACCACCCACATACTCAACCATGCCCCTCATTATCTACATACGCACAAGTCTCCTCAATAACCACACCCAGCTTATCCAACAACATTCAGGTTAGACAAAAACCCTCTCCACCTAAGTCCAAGTCATTCCTAAATAGCGAGCTTACTCTAAAAATTGTCCCCCCTACTCCCTCTGACTCTAAAGCCGAGAAAGCTGCCTTCCGACAAAAAATAGTCAAAAACTTAGAAACTAATAAAAATACACTTACCATCTCTAATACACGGTCCTCAAATAGTGGCACTATTTATTTCCAATTTTCAAAACCTGAAGAAAAAGCACTAGCACATCAAACACTTCACAATAACGGAATTAAATCCGAAGATTTACCTATCCTCAAACCCCGTTTCCTACTTAACCACACCACTTTCTTCTCTCTCTGCAACCATTGCTAATGAAAACTTAAACCTAACAGATATTGGCACCCTTAATACAGTACGCCAAGCTGGTAACACAGGAACCTTCTCTTATAGTGCTATATTAGAACCTAGCAACCCTAATATTTTTAATCACCTACTTAAATCTCCTATACTCATAGTTGACCATCAGATTCTCACTCTAACCTTAGCAAAACCATTACATCGCCAATGCCAGAAATGTCTAAAACACAATCACCTCACGAACAAATGCAAAGCTTCATCACCAAATTGCGATCACTGCGGAAATCGAGGCAACTCTATATCGGAATGCATCTTCAAAAATAATTCCACAAAACTCTCATGCTTTAATTGCCACAATCACCACAACGCTACATCCAAACATTGCGAATTCCAAATTAAACACGCACAACACATCCAAAATCAATACAACCTTCTAATAAGCAAATTTTTATGCTAAATTTTCTCAACATTAACCTCAACCACTCTAATGCAACTTGGACAAACCTATATAACATTCTAATTTCAAACTTCTTTGATGTTATATCTATTAACGAACCATATCCAAACCTCTCTTCTAATATACCAAATTATTTACTATATCATACGTCACCTTTATCCTGTTATTCAGCATGCATCTTCATAAAATAACCGTTCCCACACACCATTACCACGATTCTCTTCCAACAATTTTTACTTTGTTCTTGTTCACACCAAACCTCACCCTCTTCTTTTCACAACCCTTTACTCTCCTCCCTCACACCCAATAGCCATCCCCTCTGATTTCTCCCAATCACTAACACTTGCAACATCCACACTCCCGTCTACATATCATTTAATTATCTCAACCGATTTCAACGCTCGATCACACATCTAGGACCACAAAGAAAATCCACGAGGACAACAAGTCATCAATTTCTTATGCTCGAACAACCTATATCTCGCTAATAAATCTAAAAACCCTAGATACCAACGCTCTTGTAACAACGAACAATACACCTCTCACATTGACCTCACAATAACCACTTCAAATACTCTCAATCTAATATCTAATTGGTCAATCTCGGACATCCCATCAGCTTCAGATCACTCCTTCATAACATTTCAACTTCACATAAACACTACAACCATCAAAAACTATAACAACACCATAAAAAAGAACACCACTCACTGGCTCACATATCTCAACATTCTCAACAACTCACTCCCAACATTAACATCCCTCTCCTCTCCCACTTACATCGATAAAGCGGCACTATCTCTCAATGATCATGTCTCACATTCCATCTTATCCTCCACTCTTATCAACCCATTTCCTAAAAGAAAACATGCCTATTTCTGGACACCAGAGTTGACTGCATTAAAAAACAATCTGAAACGCATTATCAAAACCCTACGAAAATCTCCTACCCCCTTAATCATCTCCATCCATTCTACTGTTAAAAAAAAATACAAACAGGCAATACTTCAAACTAAAAAGAACTCATGGGTAAAATTCACCAGCCAACACTCAAACAACCCATGGAACATCATCAATAGGCTAACTAAAAAGAAAAAACCTTATATTCTCCCCGAAACATTACTTCCCTGCTAATCCGATCATACAACACACTACAACCCTCCATTTCTATCGACAATCTTTCCCCCCGACTCTCCCTCTTCTGATTTCCCCTTTCACCACACAATTCGAGAACACTCTAAAAACATCATTCACTCCATCCCAAACCCTACTTTTCCTCCAATCACACTAAATGAATTAAACATAGCAGTAAACTCTCTTAAAACAAATGCTTCATCTAGCTTCGACGATATCTCACCCAAACATATTAAAAAATCAATACACATTCTAAACAAACATTTACTCCTTATTTTCAATGCATGCCTTACTCAATCACATTTCCCCAACGTTTGGAAAATCGGCAAACTAATACTCATTACTAAACCCAATAAAGATTCAAGCCTCATTCAAAATTGGCGACCAATCACTCTACTACCCATACTAGGCAAACTTTTCGAAAATATCATTCGCAAACGTCTAGTCCACTACATCCTACCCCGTAACCTCATTCATCACACGCAATTTGCATACCTTCCCAACAAAAATACGGAAACAGCTCTATCTCGTCTAACCACCTACCTTGACTCTTCCCTTTCTACTCAGAAAATTTCTTCTACAATCTTCTTAGACATAAACAACGCTTTCAACTCAGCCTGGCATCCTGCCATCATCACTAACCTTGCACACAAATCATTTCCTCCTTACATCATCAAATTTATAAGCTCATACCTTTCAAACCGCTGTCTCATTTTTCGACATCGCGCTTCCCTTTGTATCCATAAGCTAACACTCTCGACTCCCCAAGGAGGATGTCTTTCTGATATCCTCTGGCTAGTTCTCATAGACCCGCTTCTCGATCTAATCTACACCAACACTGATTTCTCCCAATGTTTTTCAGACGACATATTATTCACCTTCACCAGTAACTCTCAACAAGAAAACCTCACCAAATCCTCTTCATTTCTACTAAGGCTACAAGAAAGAGCAAACACACATAAGATATTCTTTAACTCCAGCAAAACCAACCTCATTCACTTCACACGCAGACGCATAGAACATTTACCCCTTAATTTAAATACCTCTACTTCTATAACTGCATCAAAGACTATCAAATATCTAGGACTAAACTATCAGTCCAACCTAAAATTTTCAATACACTTTAAAAAAATATACCAAAAACTCTCAGTCACACTTTTTTCACTTAAAAGCGCTATCTCTTATAAATGGGGCCTCCGTCCCAAATACACCAAATACATATACTCATCCTTAATCCTACCAGTAATTCAATACGGAATTCTTTCCTTGGGCATCTCCTTAAAACACCCCATAACCATACATTTTCTTAACAAGATACACGGTCTCTGCCTACTTTGCATCACCAACGCATATCGTACTACTTCCACACAATGCCTAGAAATTCTAACTAACACCCTACCATTACAACTTCAACTTAAAAAACTATTATTAAGCGCTTTATCTTGACATACAACAACTTAATTCCCCCATTTCATCCGATCACACCCCACCACAATACTCCATCCTATTCTTTCTACTCACATCTATTAGCAAAATACGCACCAAATATTGCTAACTACCTAGTTCATTCCTCGAAACACCCATCTCTTTTAACTCATCCATCTGCACAAAATCCGTTCAAAACATCTATATGCAAAAACAAATTTTTTGCAAAACAATCAATTTCATACCTTCGCTCTACCTCTTCATCAACCTCCCTACGCATCTTCACAGACGCATCAAAGAAGTCCCTAAGTACCTCCTTTGCTTACGCCTTCTTCAAAGGCTCTTCCACTAGCCCCTTTTACACCCATCGCTCCCGATTAAATCCTCTACTCTCAATCTTCGAATGCGAGATCTTTAGCCTTTTACACGCTTGCACTACGATCACTAACAACATTAACCACCTCCTTCCCCACTTTACTACCATTCATTTTTATACCGATGCACAAAACATAATACACGATCTCTCTCTATCACACAACATCCCTTTTCCCTCCTTTCAACTCGCCTCCTCCATAGTCAATCTTACAAAACATTTCCACATACACCTATGTTGGTACCCTGCTCACCTAAACATACCAGAAAACTCCCTCGTAGACTACTTAACCTCAAACTTACACCTAACCTCCCACATCCCTCTCAACTCCCAACCTCTCAAAACTTTTCTAACACACATTCACTTATCCTCTCTAGAAGAATGGCAGATGTCCATATCTTCATCTCAAAATGCACTAATCTCCTCTTTACCACACATCAGCACAATTCACACAACATTCAAAAACAAAAAATTTACACCACCTCGTTCAACCATTCCTTGGCTATCAGGCCACTGCCCATGCAAAGCATATCTCTTCCGAATTAAAGTAAGCGAAAATCCATACTGTCGTTTCGGATGCGACACAATAGAAACGCCATACCACCTCATCTTCACATGTCAAATCTTCTCTTATCATCGCCAAGATCTCTTATTTCGCTGCCTTTCTTTACTTAATAGATCTCCAACATCACTCTCAGAACTTCTGTTACACCCAACACTACTAAAATCCTAGCAACCCTCATTGACACCATTGAAACAACTCTCACCACCGTTGATAACCCTATAACAAACTAATCTGCTTTTCTCTTCTATTTTTAGAATAACCTATCTCTACCAACATCTGCATCCTCTTTAACCAACTCTCAAGCTTACGCCAGCATATCAGCTCACGCTGGAAAGTGCTTTGAAATCTACCTACCTGTCTACCTACCTACCTGTATTTTCAAATCATTTATTACTTTTAACAAATCAATAAAGGCTGAATAATTTTTTCATCATTTATAATGCCAGAATCACAACAAGCTAAGCAATGCGATTTATTTACTTGGCCATTTTATTTGTCTAGAATTTTAAACAAGGAAAATTTAAATTTCTGACAATTATAACATACCCATTTTAGGCAAATATCTCCACCATCCAAATATATGCATAACCATACACAAGAAAATTACATCATACTTTTCACCTCACATAAACTTTCTTACTTCTATTTTAGATCATAAACCCACTTTCCCATCTTTACTAAGCCCCAAGTTAGCAATTGACGCAAACTTCTATTCTTCTATGCAAATTTCTATTTCGCATATCAATACTTTGGAAAGTGCTTGAATATCTCCTACCTACCGTTGGATCAATTATATATTTCAGTATTGTAACTAGTGGTAGCAAAGTATGAACATAACAGTGAAGTGAGATAGAAGAAAAAGAAGAATTTTATTTATTTACATAAATCAAAATTTTTGCAAAAGTTGGCATTCTATATATATATATTCATAATAATTGCTCTATCACTGGAGGAAGAAAAGTAAGCTTTATTATTTCATCGAGATTTCTTCAGCTCCTGATGATACCCTTTCTTTCATTTTTTTTATTTCATTACTTGTTTCTTGAATTTATCATAAAATAACAGAGAGAGTAAAGGCATTTATTAATTTTCAAACCTATTTTTTTGTTATTAATTTATCTGAAGTAAACTAACGAAAGTAAAATAGATAATTTTCAAATTTTACTCAAAAATTAAACTCTTTTCAAAAAACTTTCAATCAAAACACTCCCCGCGCCTTTATTTAGCATTAATGAAAGTTTTATCTTTCTTTATAAAATTTAAGACTCGATAGAAAAAGAGATCAAAACTTTTATCCGTTTTTAATCGGGATAATAGAAATATTTTAAAAATTATTTATAAATTTTTTAATTTTTAATTTATTTTTTCTGATCCAAACACTTTTATTTTAGCGCCATCAAAATGAAAAGACAATGTTCGCAATTTTCTGTAAATAAAAATTCCCTTAAGAGAAAAAATTTAGAGTAATTTTTTATATTTCTAATGTATCTATCAATTTATAAGAGGCGTATTATGATTCCTAATTTTATAAAGTTTATCTGCTTGTAACTAGTATTTAGCTTTTGAGATTTTAAGTAACAGGTTAGCCAAACATTTAAAATCAAATTATGATATTTTTTGTATGTTCTTTGCTGAATGAGAAAAATAATTCTGACACGGTAGTGTTTATTTTCTTTATTGTTGGCTCATAATTTGAGCTATAGTATATTTTGACATTTCTTTACTTAAAAAGTTTATTTTTTATTTTGAAATTAAATTATATTAAGCATATAAGAATAAGGTCGATAAATACCTCGTTTTAAAATTTAAGTCAAAATCTTATAGTTAAAATGCATTGAACAAACACAATTTTTCGAAAAAAAAATATATTTTTTATTTAAAATTATAGTTGTTAGCTATTAAATTCAACCAGTTTTTTCATTTATTATTATTAGTGACAAATAAAATTAACCAATATCTAAAAAAATGTACTGAAACTTATTTTTCAGATAAATTTGTTTCTAATTCTTTTTAATATAATTTTATTTTGAATAAATAATGTTTCTTTTAAATAAGTAAATTTTGAAAAATTAAAAAAAAGGGTGTTTGAAAGGTTCAACAGAACTGAAAATGATATGTCCTCACAACAAAAGCTTAAAAAAAACTCTGATTTTAGAAAGAGGTATTATGAATATTGTTCATTTAATCCATAAGTGTTTTACATAAATTTAATGGCTGAAGATTTCTTCAATTATTGTTGATTTCAGCACTGATGTTCGTCATTTCAATAAACTCACACATAGTTCGTTATGTAAAATCGTACGGTAACCCAGTTGATATCAGTGGCGAATTTAAAGGGGCCAGAGAGGGCTAAGATAATCTTTTTACTGACCCCCATGTTCCCCCCACTTTATATAAACAGGTTTTTTTAAAAATATCAAAAACTTGGGATTTTTTTTTTATTTTCAATACAATATCTCTCTCTTAAATATTTTTTGACTTTTTAAATGAATTTATTGTGAATTTCAATTTTATTTCACCATAGCTATGTAGAATACAACTTGTAAAAGGATAAATTAAACAAAAAACTATTCTATATTTACCCATTTAATTTCGAATAAAAAATTGAGATTGAAAAACCCTTACAAAAATTTCAATGTTTCTAAAAAAAACAAAATAACCGAGCTATATCTGAAGTTAGCAGAGGATTTTTGTGTTAATAAAATTTATGTGTTTTCTAACAAAATATTGGCCCTGGCACAGCTCCCTTACTTTTAAAAACTTAGAATCCCCACTAGTCCTAATGCGGGTAAATTCGACCCTGATGATAATTAATTGGTAGTTTGTAACAGTTAAATTCCATACCAATCACTTTTTTAAATGATTAATTTAATTAACTCGTTTTTTATATAAAAAAAATATATAAATCAAGTATTTTTTAATTAATTATTTGCAACAAAAAGTGTTTAGTTCACAAACTAGCAAAATCAATTGTAATAATAATACACTAAAACCTTTTTATATCTGTTTCAAATGAGAACCATTGAAAATAACCCTTTTAGACTATTATAGTTTTATTTCTTGCAGTTATTGATTTGGATTCAGTATAGGAGTTGAGCCTTTTTTAACCCTCAACCGTACAGCAAAATAAAACACCTCACTTGTACACGCTACTCCATTTTGTGGTATAGGAGACATATACTTTAAACCAGGCAAACGGGGACTGCTATCAATTTATATATAGTAATATATAAATTTCATGTATTTTAAAAAAGTTTATTTTTAATTTTAAAAGAACTAAACAAGTTTATTTAAGATAAGTATATATAAACTATGTTTTTTTTTACAAAATAAGCAAAATTCTTCTTTTACTTGAATACGGTGTTCTGGACAAATTGAAATTCCACAGCAAAAGCAACTACTTCTGCAGTTCTTCTTACAATACTTACGAGGTCTTGAAAAACGGGTTTTCTTTTTTTTTCCATCGACAGGTGCTTTGAAGTACCCAACATTTAAGGCAGCTTCTTTTATGGATACCGAGAGAGATTGATTGTTAATTCTCAAAGAAGAAAAAGGAAATGCTAAATTGAAAGAAAGGTTTCTCAAAAACTCTTTCCTACTTTTTCTATAAGCACTTTTTTCAATGAAATGTAAGAATTGCTCCATGAAACATCGATCATATTGTAGTTGATAAGCATGGGCCATCGGTTTGTTTTTCTTCGCGTGCTAAATTCCTCGATGATTGAGTCCATCAAATCAACTCCGCATTTGCCTTTGTTATAATCCAAAATAACAAACGGCTTTCTATCACTTCTAGACGATATATCAATGGTAAAATGCGAAGAAGTAAGCATTATGACATTTTTGTTTTTTTCGGGATGTATTTGCACAAAGTTATCTTGTTGTCATTATCATATAAAGGAAAAGTGGAAAATACGGACTTTTTCTTTGCTGACTTCATGAGTAACGGCACTTCTTTTCTACATTTGTTGATGGTGCCTAACAAGGTAAGATCTTGTTTCAAAAGTTCTTTTGCAAGATTATGAGAGGTAAAATATCGATCAGTAACGATATCTTTACCTGTATTCGAGAAAGGCTTGGTTAGCTCTAAAACAACTTCTTGGGAAAAAATTTTGTTCCTCAAGCCATTTTCATTTTTGCCACAATAAATTTTGGATGTTAGAGCATAACCTGTTGTCGCTTCGCAGCACCAGAAAATTTTAATTCCATATTTCCTAGGCTTATTTGGAATGAAAGTTCTTCCCGGAATTTGACCTCTGTAGCCATAAAGCTGTTCGTCCACAGTAAGAGTACTTTCTGGTACCACACATCGCAATAAATTTCTTTGAAACATGCTCCAAATCTCTCTTATTGCCGCTAATTTATCTATCTTTTTTCTTTCTTCTCGACTTCTATAATTATCAAATCTTAGACATCGGAGGAAAAATTTAAATCTTTGATAGCCGATGGTTGCTCTATAAAAAGGCTTACTATCATGAGGTGACCACAAATCTTGAAGCAGAGACATGTTGTCACGGTCCATACCACTTCTAATAAGTATAGCATAACATGCTTTCAATTCATCAATTGAAAATTGTTTCATGAATGTTGGGTATGATGCTTTAGACTTTTGATGAAGATAATCTTTCAAGGTGTCTTTTACTTTTCGATTCGTAAATCTTTGAATCGTCAAAAACATGTCATCATTATAAAACAGTAAAAAAGCACTTAGTTCATCATTCGGGGAAAAATGGGTCGGGGTAATTCCTTCAAAATATTCCTCGAGAAAGATCTAACTACAGGTGGATCTTTAGAATAAACTATATCACCACAAAAGACATTATTGTTCGAAAAATCTTTATGATCCGGGTTATACTCGTTACTTTCCTCATGTTCATTTTCTGAAACATCACTTGAATCTTCTGAATCACTTTCAACATATTCTTTATAGTTATTTTCATCACCATTTTGTTCCACAAAGATGTCCATTTCCCCTTCATTCAAACTTTCTTCATCATCTAACTTTTCTTCTACTGAAAAAGAATTTAAAAAACTTGTTTCAGATTCTTCATCTTTATTATTTTCATCTTCACTGAGGTCACTCTCTTCCATTATAGATAACAGGGCATTTGCCAACAAAAAGGAAATTCTTTTACTTTTTACCATTCACAAGGAATAATAAAACACCAGTAAAATTATCAAAAAATAGAAATAATTGTAAATACAAAAGAAGATTGAGGGGGTAAATGTGTTTGAAATAAACTAGTGTGCAGTGAATAAAAGCAACTGCTATACTACAAAATGGAGTGGCGTGTACGTTGAATGGTGAAGAAGAAATTATGTGAAAATGAAAACAGATGTTTCAAATGTAAAGTAAAGTATAAGAGCCCTAAGCCAGTAGTATATTGCTCATGAATTCTCACTATAATTAAAAATGATATTCTTATACTTTTTAAGTGATCAAGTAGGCATTACTCCATTTTGGAGTAGCGTGTACGGTTGAGGGTTAAATGTGTAATAATTCCCATACAATGTGTATACTATATATTTAAAATATTCTGTTGTCATGTCTAATGCATCCTTAATCGTTGAATATTCTATTTAAAAAGAAAGTATTATTTTTCCTAGATGTCAAGTTCTACATTTGCTACTAGTATATTTTTCTATAATTAAATTAGATTGTCAAATTCAACAATCCAAAGTATTTTCTCTATTACTATTGGTGACATAAAAATGTTAAAATTAATTATTACTATATTGGTAATGAACTAATTTGATACCAATGCTGATTTTAAAAAAACGGGTACATTGGCTCCGATCTCAATGTTATTCATAGGCACATCACTAATATATATTTTATAATATTTGTACCATTAATTACTTGTATAAAATACAAAAATTTAGATATTTTGAAGATGAACATGGCTATGACAGGTATTTTTTACTCAATATCAATTTTCTAATGATACAATCAAAAAATTCAGTGGTGTTTGTTCTTCGCCGGAAGTCAGTTTAAAAAAAGTTGAAGTCTTAAAAAAAGTTAGCGAGCCTTCTTTCGATTCTGAAAGTTGGGCTGATCGCATGGCGTATGAAAGAAAAGCTCGCCAGAAATTGAGTGAAGAATTAGAAAGGTATTTTCACCTCTTTCAACGAAAATTATTAATCTAATGTTTTTTTAATTCAAGATATAAAAATAGGATCGAAAAATATTCTAAAAGCGAGGAAGAAACATGGTAATTTTTTATTACAATAATTATTATAATCATACTAAACTTAATTAAAAAATCCTGTTTTTTTTAAAGTTTTTTATTGGAAAAAGTAGATGAAAACATTGATTCATTATTGAGAAAAGAGAGAAATATAATTTATGGATATAGAACTAAAGCCTATCAAAATTACATTAAAAAAGTGAACAGGTAGTACTTTTCATAAAGTTTTAAATTGTAGCCCATTTTTGTTTTGTCTTTTAATACATCTTAAGGCATTCGCGTAAATCTCATCATCCTCGTACCCCCAATAAATTCAAAAAGTTGTCTAGGAGATCCTGGGATAAATTGATTAAGTTATGGAGACTTAAACTTTACAATTTTGATCAAGAAACATGCACTTCTCAGTATGTCTATCTATTTAATTCAAGTTTATGTTATTTCCTTTACTTTGAAGGGTGTCATCTAAGAAGACTGCTGAATCTGTCACTTATTCGACCACTACGATTGCTGATTTCCTTTCAGATGAAGATGTCATTCAAGTTACTCCTGATATCAATTCAAGAACATCTAAAAATTATGTTCAACTGTTTAATATTGATAAGGATATTGGATTAGGTGGCTCACCTGTTAAAAAACAAAAGACGGCATCTTCTAAGAGAAATTTGTTCGAAGAATTCCAAAATGATATCTTTTGCTGAACTTACTTTTATATAGATTCAATAATGCTTAACATTATCTTGATACCTTTCATAGACTTTGTATTTCTGTCATATCTAGGTATTTTTTACTTTTCATCAATGTTTTTAAGATCTGTATTATCAATAAATCTTTTCCTTATTTTTCAGTACAAAATTTATGACACCTTTTTTTTATCATCTATTTTTAACCTGACCAGTTAACATGGCTGTTATTTTTCATATTAAAGTACAATTTCTAGACAAAAGCATATCCTTTTTTTGTTCAGTTTGAACTTATTCAATTTGCTCTAGGAATTATGTTATCTGAACATTTGTTTCTATCACTTTACATAGATGTCAGTGGATCTATATAGTGGATGGGAGCACTATTAGCGCCAGCAAAGTTCCCATACTTTTCTGCCTTATCTGAGAAAAATAAAGTAATATTTGAGATGAATCCTAAGCATGGCATTATAAAATGATATTTTTTCTCATTACCCTTAACCTAGGTTCCTTGAAATTTATAAGCTGATTTTTATATATGTAAGTAGCATGTGGATATCGGTAAAACCCGTTAGTACGTATTCATCCCATTTTGGACTATTATTTAACGGTCCTTTTTTTGTGAAATCTTAGAAATATTTTCCGAAAATCTTATTCATTTAGTTTTCCTTGTACTAAAAACTTTATGAAATAGCTTTAAAACGTGTTTGGATAGGTGATAAAAAAAATTTGGCACTTCATACTGAAAAATTAAAAAAGTTTTTAATGTCTCAAATTTTGAGATAGTATAAAAACAAATAGAAATACAGTGAAACTTCGATATTTCGAAAATGTGATATCTCGAAGTTCTTTTACGGTACGAACTTTTTTCCCTATACATTACATGTAAATAAGTTTGGATATCTCGAACTCTGATATCTTGAATAACCCGGATATCTCGAAGTATTTAATTGTTACAAGCATCAAATTTACTATGTTTATCTCTAACTTTTTATATACGTAAATAATCATTTACAACAAAACACCAAATAAAAAATAAATGCTCTAGCAATATTGCAACAATACATCAGGGACCCTCTCCCCTCCACCTAATGTTTTCCTAGGGGGCGAAAAGGCATTTTGCTCCTTCTCCCCAATAAATTTCAGTATTTAAAATTTTATTTATGCAACAATTGTTGCCATATTTTTTCTTCAATAAATTAAGTTTGTAATGAAAATCTTAATGAAAGTAATATGTCAACATCATCAAAGCTGCTTAGAGAAGCGATGTAAAACTAGGCATATGATGTGTGATGATCATGGATTTTCATAGTTTTTTATGCCTTCATCAAATCATCTACCATTTTTTGGACTTTCTGTCTCTTTGAGTCCGACTTACTGACGTTGATTTAAAATAAAATGCACTTTAAAAAGATATCAGGATCTGTTTATTTTAACAGAGTTACTTTAGATCTAACAAGCAGACAAAAAACATACCGGTCGATACTATCTCGAAGTTTTTGTTTGGTCCATTCAAATTCGAGATAACGAGGTTTTACTGTATATAATTTAAAAAATTGCTTGAAAATGTAAAAAAAAATAATCTTGTTTTGCCTTAAATTTGATGTCCATTTTTAAATCGTTGGACCGTAGACGTGTAGAATTACAATGTTGATTGAGCAGATCTGTTATTTATAAATGTATTGCAAAAATTGTATATTTCTACCGCGATAAAAAACGTTAATTCCGCACAACTAGATTTGTGCATTCATTCCTCATCCATTCAGCCCGAAAGTTGAAACCATGGGGCTTATGATCTATGCCTGGGGCAGGCAACCTCCGGCCCGCGGGCCAAATACGGCCCGCCGATCTTTTAATTTTAGTTAATAGAATCTGAAGCGCATACCAACAAGAAATTAAAATAAGATGTTTTTCATTAGTACTATATAATAATAAGGTTGCATTGCAGCCTATTTGTGTATTTGTTTTCGTACTAGACGAGCCATATTTTCAAGAAATCTTATTTCATATGTAAGACAGCATGTGTTTGGTAGAGACTGGTTCATCATACACATCTGATATCAATTGTAATGGAGTATTTGTAAGAGAGCAAACATAACAACAGATGCCCACTGCGCTTAACTGATTGTCATGAATTTATAGTGAATTTACAGTGTATCATAATATACCCATGTAGCAACAAAATTTTAATTTTCAATTCTACAATAATCAAAGAAGATTAAGAAGAGTAATTTTTATTCAAGCTAATGTCTGTCGTCCCGCCTGTTAAGAAGAGAAAGGTTGATCTCGAGGGTAGAACGTTCAACCCTAAGTGGGAAAGGTATTTTTTCATAGAGCGCTTTGGACATGCACAATGTCTCATATTTGAAAAAATTAGCTGTTCTAAAAGAATACAACGTAAGACGTCACTGGGAGACAGAACATGGCTCTTCAAAGTTCGCTTCGATGTCTGCTGTTGAACGAAAAGTTTCAATTGATAAACTGAAAAGCAACCTGGAGAAACAATTTTCTCTTTTTCACAAGCAGAATGTTGAGGCGGAAAATGTAACACGCGCCAGCTACGAAGTCTCCAAAATCCTCGCTTACCGAATGAAGCCATTCACAGATGGAGAAATCATTAAAGAATGCTTTCTTGCTGTAGTGGATTCCATCTGTCCCGAACAGCGTTCTGCCTTTGAGAAAGTGAGTCTTTCTTCCCGTACTGTTTGCCGCCGCATTGAAGATATGTCCGACAACGTAAACGACTCACTTAAAACACGTATCTCGAAATTTGAAGCATTTTCTCTTGCTTTGGATGAAAGCACAGACAGAAAGGACACAGCACAGTTGTCTATTTTTATTAGAGGTGTTACTCAAGATCCTCTAGTTTTTGAGGAATTCCTCTAACTTATCCCACTTCGCGACACTGTCACGGGACAAAATATTTTTTCAGCGTTGCTTCGATGTGTTGATGAGTACTCTTTGGATTTTTCCCGTCTGTATGTTTGACAACTGACGCTGCTCCAGCAATGATTGGAGAAAAAAAAAACGCAACTTCGCTGCTTATTCGTCATTGTGAAACTGCTGGATACACTCAACCTATTCATAAAATCCAATGTATCATCCATCAAGAGACATTGTGCGCCAAGTCTTTCAATCTCGCTGATGTAATGTCTATTGTGATTAAGGTTGTAAATTCCATTTTATCCCGAAGCCTTAACCATCGTCAATTCCAAGCCCTTTTGGACTGTGTAAAGGAGCGGTATAACGATCTTCTTTACTTCTGTGAGGTACGATGGCTAAGTCGTGGGGCTATGCTGTCTCGGGTATGCGATCTACAGCAAGAAATTGCTACTTTTTTACGCTGAAAATTTCTCAGATCCAAAATGGCTAGCTCGTTTGGCCTTTCTTACGGACATAACAACACATCTGAACTCACTAAACTTAAAGCTGCAAGGTAAAGGCATTCTTGTCACCGACATGTTTGCGCAGATTACTGCCTTTGATGTTAAACTGAGCCTTTGGGAAGCTCAATTGACTTCAGGACAATTTACACATTTTTCTCATCTTGTTGCATGTGTTCCTGCGAATACAGACCAGGACGCCTGCGTTAGCGTTATCAAAATACTGCGTGAAGAATTTGCTACCCGTTTTGCAGCACTAAGATTGTTAAGTACAGACTTCAAGCTTTTTACTTCTCCATTTGACTTCAATGTGGAAGACGCTCCTGCATCTCTGCAGATGGAGTTGGTGGAACTACAGTGCGATAAGAAATTGAGAGCAAAGTTCAGCTCGTTATCTCCTCTGTTTTTCTTTCAAAATTTTGTTTTTCCTACTAAAAATTTCCCAAATTTAATTACGCATACAAAGAGTTGTGGCTATGTTCGGTAGCACTTATTGCTGTGAGCAGTTATTTTAGAAAATGAATTACACCAAGTCTTACCTTCGCTTTCAACTCTCAGACCGCCACCTTAATGACGTTCTTAGGTTGTCTACCTCAAGCATTGATCCAGACATCACAAAACTTCTTAATAGAAAACAGTACCAACAGTCTCATTGATTTGTAGTTTTGAATAAATTACTTTGTACTATTTTGTTTTTACCAATTATTATCATTTAATGATAAAGCATGTAAAAATGTATTATAAATATTATAAAAATTAAAGTAAATCTGATATTTTGCTTCTTTGGCCCGTGAGCTCATTTCAAATGTCCCACCTGGCCCTCCCCCTGATCTATGCAAACACATAACACAACATTCGAATGCATGCATCACTTAGATTAATCAATATCCGCTTTATCAATATTTTTATATAATTTGTTGATTGTTACTACTGATAAAATATGCGTACATCTTGGATTACTTATTGCTATTTGTGGAATTATATAAAATGTTTCATTACTAATATTATTTATCTTTCATGGTATAAAAATACACTTCCATTGTTATTTTAATTCTATCGCTAGTATAACTTTTCATCAGTTTTATTGTTGATTTGTGATTTGTCCAGTCTGTCTGTTATTTCAAGGTTTTCATTATTCGTTTTTATTTGCGCTCCCATTATTCCGTTTTGCAAAATGAGTGAAGTTGTTTAAACTTTTGAAAATGCAAAGGAGTAGTTATTGGAATAAAAGTGGTACTCAAAGCATTGTAATTTTGCCCCCTGATTCAGTCATAATCTCAGATGAAGAAGACTTTGATGGAAGAACTCTGGTCTAATGAGACTAAAAGAGTTTTGTGGTAAATTCGAAGTTGAGGGCAAATATTTGGCCAAATCCACAAAAAAATCCTTTGTTCGATGGAAAAAAAGAACTTGAACCTAACAGGCTCATCTGAAGAATATTTTCCTAAGATTCCTAGCATAACGAACTTCAGTCTTTGTCTTCTTTTTATAATGTTTTTTGATGAGGTTTTTTTTGAAAGTGTCGTTAGCATGACGAATTAGTATGAACAAGAAGATAAAAAAACATAATTTTTTAACAAACGTGGAAGAAATCAAAAATTTTTTGGCACTTTGTGTTGGCTGAAGAAAAAAATGTGTTCTCGAATCTTGATACCTAGTCCTTCAAAAAGATAGTAGAGAAAAGAGTTGATTTATGCCTTTCCCTAATAACTTTAAAACCAAACACGGACAAATTGGCAGACCTTCATGAATCACAAGGGATCATATTGAAATTGTGTTGTAATTAGTTTATTATCCTCTATATACAAACAAATTAATTAAGAAAGGGGCGTTTGTCAACAAATTTAACAAGGCTCTTTAGAAAGTTTTATATAATTAAAATTTTAAGAATTATAATTTGAACATATCAATGCTTTTTTAAAATTCTCCCCCTTCATGTGGTCGAATTTTGAAAAAGTGTAGTGAATATTTAGTCGAATCACCTCGGGTATGAAAAAAATATCAGGTTATTTTTACAAAATTGTGAAATTCAACATATTTTGCTTAATTTGAAATATGATGGGAATAGTTTTTTTTGCATAAAAAAAATTTACTTTAATAAAAAATACTTTTCCAACTCTTCATTTTAAGGCCTTTTTAGTAATACCTAATAATAGTTTTAATATCCTATTTAGAAACAATATTTCTGACAGATATGTCCACTCAAAGATAAGGTGGAATTTTTTTTAACAAATATTTGCTTTGAAAAAGGAGTTATACTCCTAAACTAGTTGGCAATATCATTAATAAAGTGTTCAGTTTTTTAAATACCTTGATTATCATCTTCTGCATTTGCAAATAATACCAAAAAAATTTCTTTCAAACTTTTGCTAAAAATTTTATCAACGAAAAGTTTAGAAATATGTTTATTCTCAAGTTTGTGTTTTAGTTTTATTCCAAGAAAAGAAAAATGCCGACATTTTTTTATATATGACCGTATTTTCTTCATTTTAGATTACTCAAATGTAGCTGTAGTCTGAAAGGAATCTTATATATCTTTTAAAAAAGGGGTGGCCGCAATGAAGAAATAAACATCCTACTATACAATAAAGTAAATTTTTTTCAGACTGTACGAAACTGACCGTTTTAAAGAGGTAGGTGTCCACTGTAGAGGGAGCACCGTTTAGAGAGGTTCCACTGGCCTAATAAAAATTCAAGTAAAAAGTGTGCTCTGTATTTTTTTGACACATATATAGGTTTTCCTATTTTGCAGCAAGGCGGGACTACTTTTTAGCAAATATCTTTTAGGGTTTTCATTGATGAAAAAATATTTTTTATACCAAAGTGACCATGATAGACTCGATTTTTGTAATTAAAGAATTGAACTCAAAGATTAAATATTTAAGGGTAAACAAAACAATAAGTTTAACTTGGATCGTGTAAATACCATGCCAGCCCAGAGAAAATCATTCGTGCTCAATGAGGAAAAGTTGGTAGAACTCGCTGCCACTGTTGTTGAAGGCATTGGTTATACTTTTATCGTCAAAGAACTCATCATCATTTTTATAATAATTTTATTATTAATCTTCTTTAGCTTGACAGTTAGAGTTAGGGATATTTGTCTTTATTGAGCTTTTTTTCTACACAGAGAGAGGAGGAGAAGAGTTAAAAAATTTGAATTTTGATAATTGATTTGTTTTCTTGGCTATATGTGTAATGGAATCCCTGAGACTTTTTAAATGTGTATACAAACAATCTCTTTTCCGAATTAATTTCTGTACATGTAAGATCCTAGGATTGAAAGGAGTTTTATATTTTTTACTCTTGTGAAATTTAACAAGGAATGAAGAATCACACATCTTGAGATTATATTGTCAAGAGGAGAAAAATAGAGGGTGATTGAAGTAAGAAAATTCCTCATGATATTTTGGGTCTAGAACAAAATTATCCTATCAAATGTGCTATCATTCACAAAAAAATGCAAGAAAAGAGAATAGGGTTATTTCCTTTTAGGAAGTCTTTCAATTAAGTCATGTAAGTAGAAAATATCACACATTTTCTTCCAAGTTCTGTTCAAAAAAGAGACAGTGTTTCAAAGTGCAACGAAATATTAAAAGCGGTTTTACCATGGAAGAAGTACCTTTGTACAATCATCTGACTTCGATATGTAAGACAAGTCTTTCAAATTCTTTGTCGTGTTTCTCACATAATTGCAGGAAAGGCGCTCTTTTTTTTTATCAAGTTCACAGGTTCTATCTAAGAACATGTTTTTATGTTTTCTTAACATAGAGTATTATTGATATACTGTGAATAGGAATGACCTGGTATCCTTAATAAAATTCTTAGCACCTTTTTTATTTCTAGAGGGACACATATTTCATGTAACGCGAATTTTAAATAAAAATCAAATTTATAATTTAAATGAAATCAGATATCATTTACATTTTTTTGAAAAAATTAAATGTTTTTGTATTCCCGTCTCTCTAATTCCTGCTTCCCAAGCTGAAGTTGAACTTTTATTTTCAATTCTGGGTTTATTTATTTTTTAAATTTTTTAACTAACTGTCTCATCCCAACATATGACTTTATTAAAGTTTTTTAGTTATGTAATAAATCATAAAATAAAAACGCTTAGAGCTAAATTTTCACAAAAATAATCTAATAATTATGAGTTTAAAAAAATATAACTTACATTATGACATTGCAATAGTTTGATTATTTGATAAGATTAACCCATTTACGACCAATGTTCCTATTTGGGAACATAAGTAATTTCATCTTCGTCTGCTTTTTTCAATGACTTTGAATATAAATCGTCTGCGTTTTTTTAAATATCGTCTGCTTTGCTTGGTCTTAAATGGGTTAAAGTACAAAGTTCATTTTTGTCTAATGTTTTTTTTTATTAAATCTGATTAAGGAGACATAAATTATTTATTGCAAGTAAAAGAAACAGGGTTATAGACGAAATAAAACAAAAATAAAATGTGTCGAAAGGAAAAGAAGGTAGTAACGAATGTTTTGAGTGTTGTTCAAATGAATCGAAAATTAACTAAAAATGTTAAAGCTTTCAGAAATAATTCTGAATTCGTGTAGAAAAGTTAGAAATTTCATTTGTTCATCATCTCAGCGACTTTTTGGAAAAAATCTTTTACAATAGGACTCTGATCTTCGAAAAATTTATGAGCTTCCATTTTTGATATCCAAGACGCCAGATGTTTGTAAGGAGTCAAATCATATTTGCCATAATGCATTAAAGCACACAACGACAAAAGAGACAAATCTGCAATAGTCATTTCTTTCCCAGTAACAAACGGATGTTTGTCAAAAACGCCATCCAAATATTCAAGCTCACTCTTCAAAGAATCCATGCTTTCTTTCGATGGCTCCTTAAAATAACGTAACTTAAGATAAACAGAATCTTGTATCACTTTCCAAAATTTGCCCAATTCATAATCCAATGCTTCATCAATTTTCGCTCTCTTCTGCAAGTCCAGGGGATACATGGCATTTCCTTTCGCAAACTTATCCACTAGATACTTCATAATGGCGCGACTTTCACACAAGTAAAATCCATTGTCATCCAAGGTTGGAGCTGTGTGTCTTGGATTCATCTTGATAAACTCTGGATTGAGATGTTCTTTTTTCAAGAAATCAACGGGATGAATCTTAACAGGCATGTTCAATGCTTTCACTAACATGATGACACTTCTGTTTGGAGGAGACCAGTGTAGCACGTACAAAGTTGGTTCACACATTTCTGTTCAAAGTTCTCGATTTAGTTGATCTAAGAATATAATAAAGGTAATTAGATTACGTTTGACATTAATAAAGCAATTTTGTATTTTAAATACATTTAAAAATTAATTAAAATAAAATCTACTTTCTTTGTTTAATTCGATTCTCGCAGGCTTGATAGTCTTTTCTTTCGGTAACGAATCATGTTACGTTTGTTATATTTCAAAGTTATTTAAATGCAAAAATTCCTGGCTTAGTTTGAAATGACAACTTTTCACAAACTCAATTTCTCCTCCACTCTACTTTATCCAAAGTTATTTCATAAAAGGAGATTATGAAAGCTGCATTTTACTATGCAAAAAGAAAGAAAGCAGAGAAGAAAAATAAGATCTGCATATTCTCTCAAGTATTATATACAGATTATTCCAATCAATCACAAAGATATAAAGTAGACTGAGTTCCTATTTTAGTAGGAAAAAATGTGCATAGATGCATTCTTGATATATGCAATTAAGTAACTGCTTATTCTTTCTTATAATATTCAGTTAGGAAAACTAGAAAATAATAGTAACCTTAACTGTACTTAAGATTATTACAACTTTCAAAATATTTTAAATGTTATGAAACTTATTTATTGATTGAATGAACAATGTTCATAATAATTTTTCTAAAGTTTTGTTGCGAGGTTATCTCAAAAAAAACAAAGTTATATCATGAAGACTCGTTATTTAAAAAAGTATATATCTTTAAATTTAACGCCATCTAACCTTCGCTTTATGTACTACGCTTTATTTGTATCTTCATGAGTGGGTAACGTGTCCTTTATTGATGCACATCCTCTAACAGTGAAAGGAATAATGAACACTCCTTCTGCTGCATTATTTACTTATATCTGTTAAAATAACAAACTTAGTAGGTGTAACTAATAAAGTTAGTAAAGTCATCGTTTACTAATTTAAAAAAGAATCTAATTAGTATGTGAAACTATTTTTCCCTCTCATTGTTTAGGAGTAAAAATATTAATTTTTGGTTATATTAAATCTGAGAAAATTAGGGCCAAAAATTGAATAAAATTATTTTTGACACTTGAGTTATAATTGATTAGAAAATCTGAATTTTTCATTTTTGTAGTATAAATATCAAATTTTTTTTCTAAAATAGTCAATGATATAGACCCTAGAGTTTCATATCCTTTTTTAAAAAAGGTCTTTTATATCCATCAAAAGTTTTCAGGATTATTTTCCATGAAACTACTTAATGCTAATGGTACTGTAGGGTGTTTTCATCGAAAAGGCACAATTGCGCCGCTTGTATCGAACTATGAGGAAAGCAAACTTGATGCAGGATCGAACCCAAGACCTTGAGTTATCGAATCAGGCATCTAACCAACCATACTCACGCCCTTAAAAGAACATAGTGAAAGGTATGTTCGATTAATTTTTATCAATCTCAAAATTAAAGACAAAGATCATTTAATTAGAAGAGAAAGTAAATTAAAAAAAGTTTTTCAGGGTTCAGAAAGGAATCGTCACTTGTTCTTCATTTCTTGCATCCTTTTGAAAAATTCGTACACCATTTTACTCTTATCTTCATAAAATGAATTGGCTTGCATTTTGGTCTTCCAACAGGATAAATTCTTGTAAGCACTGATATCAAAGTGAGTGTAGGTTATGATGTCAAACAAAGCAAACAGTGACAAATCCGCGATTGTCATTTCCTTGCTAGTAAGATATGGTTGATGTTTCTGAAAAACGCCATCCAAATATTCGAGTTCACACCGCAAACTATCCAAGCTCTCCTTAGATGCTTCTTTTCCAAATCGTACCTGATCTAAGAGAGAATCCTGCAACGTTTTCCAAAATTTCCCCAAATCATAGTCAAGCGCTTCGTTAATTTTTGCTCTCTTTTGCAGATCTAAAGGATACATGGGATTATTTTTGGAAAATTTGTCAACCAAGTATTTTAAAATGGCGCGACTTTCACACATGTAAAATCCGTTATCAGCTAATGTTGGAGCAGTGTGTCAGGTATTCCGGAGTTAAGTGTTCTCCTTTGAAAAAATCAAGCAGGTGAATATCCACAGGCAAATTTATGGCTTTCACCAGCATAATGATACTTCTGTTTGGAGGAGACCATTCTAGAGCATAGAGAATTGGATGTGACATTTAATTTCAAGTTATCTGAAAATAAAGTATTCGCATTTAATTTTAACAAATTTGATCACATAAAAAAGAGACGACATTAAGTAAATGATGAAAAGCTGAGATTTCTTGATTTTATGGCACTTTTGAATCAAAGCACTTAGTGCCTTTTGCGTTATCTTGGAAAACACGGGTAGGGTAATTAAATATGATGGTGGGATTAGAAGTACTACATAAACGATTTAGTACTTATTGATTCTACCCCCACTAAAAATTTAAAACGTCATTAGGTATTTATTTATCTTAGAGAAAAAAATAAGGGAATTTTTTTAATTAAATACCAAATAACTTACTGATTAACTTACTGTAACCAAATGACTAATTGACCAATCTTTTCAACAAACCTTTTTTCACAAAAAAATCTTGATTTTATTAGTTGCAAAAATTTATAAGAACTTAGAGGTAGCTTTTTTTATAAGGTTGAGCAGAAACTGCTTTTGGGGGAAGATAACCAATAAGTACCAAAGATATTTCATTATTAAATATTTAAGATCTATTTTTTGAAAACTAATTGTCTGCTCAAATTTTTTAATCAATTTTCATAAAATTTGAAGCAAACCATTTTATTTAATCGGACATTAGGGTATCGTTAGGCTTTGATATGGTTAAAAAACACTCTTTTCTCGTCTTGTATTTATATCTTTTAAATTCCCCTCAATGATTACTATGCATATAGAGGTGAGTCGAACTTGGATAACTGAGTCACTATAGCCAGTGGATACTACTTAGGCAGAGCGCTGACCTAACAGCGTTCGCATCTTCCAACTTAACACTTTTCGGTTTATACTGTCTATCATCATCATTTACGAGTTAATACTGGAAATATTTAGTCGCTTCAAAAATGTTTAGCACCATTTCATGCCATCCCTCAGTCGCCAAACGCAGATCGACTGAAGCACGAAATGGATTGCTGATTTTTAATCAGCCAAACGCAAAATTTTTAGAACATATCTAAAAGATTTGTCCACGTAGATAAGATTGGCAAAAGCAGCCTTGAAAATGTACACGCGCTGGCGAGAAGTAAATACGGCTTCGTGTTAGACGCCACGCACTAAAATAAAGAGCTTAACATATTTACTTTATTATGTGTACAAGAATATAAATGGCATGTTATGAAAAAGCGCTTAGCGTGTCGGAATACAAGTAGAGCTACATAAATGAAATATTTACGACTCATTGCATGAGTTTGGTAGCAGTAACCGCCCATTTGTGCCGTACTCACTCTTATCAAAGAATTTAGAACTTACTGACAAATCCAAAATGTACTAACAAAGCTATACGATAAGTCTAACATATAAAGAAACCTATGTCTGTCAACATTATACGAAAGACACAGATCGCAAAAAAGTAGCATCTCCAATACAGCTGAATATCACTCGTGAAGAATACTGCAAGTTCAAACTTTCTCAAAGATTATTTAGCGAAAAGGTTTGGGAGTGAAATGAACATAAGCTTACCGAAGAGCGAGGATGGGTGGGAATGACGATTTTTAGATTTGCACGCCTTTTATACGTGTGTATTCGATACACAGAATGACGTAGAAACGATTACCTCAAGGCTTCTCGATCGCGCTATTCTAATCATAGATGAGAAGGTGTATACAGGATAATACAAATTTATGCGATTCATGAATTCTTTTCATCGTAATAAACCTAAAAATGTCTATGAATGCTTTGAGAATAAAGAGCATGAGCAGTATGTGAATACTCCAATTTGGTTTGCCTGTCTTTTCTTTACACGTATGAATCTCCATAGAAATAAAAATAAGATTACGTAAGCAGATAATAATAAGAATAAATTGACTTTATCGTTACCTTTATTTACCAAGCTTGGATAAGTGATTACACCATGATAAAATAAGCCAACCTAAATATACGATAATTACCAAGTCTGAGATTTAGATTGTGAGTGGTAGAAAAAGAATATTTTGGCATCTGTATACTAAAATTGAAAAATATAGCTTCTCGTTTTTCATAGATGTTTAAATATGATAGTATAGCTTGATGCAAAAAGTTTATTCAAAAATATTTCTTTAAACCCATCATTCAAAATTCAATTTTAATTAAGGAAATTAACTAAATATTTACGCCATATTAAATCATCTCTGACATTTGTTGAGAATCTGCTATATGATGTCTGCAGTAAATCTGTGAGCGAGGATATGCTGCTGTAGTGACGAGCATGTGACTTCTTGATGAACTGCAGCGCGCTGAAAAGTGCCTGCCTAGCTGTTTCTGAATAAGTAGGAGGTGTGGTTTCATTATCACTCCTCTGTTGCATATGATACTCTCAGGTAGATGATTTCTTGCCCCTCTTTGCTTAAAATTGTTTAAAATATTTTTCATTCACAATTAACACTAGAAAAGCTATCGGATAGCAAAGAACGCGTAACTTTTTTCAAAAGCTTAGCTTTTTTTAATTAGGGATATTTTCAGACATTAAATATTTTTGAGTATTTAGGTTAATGAAATAAAATTGTGTGAATTATAATTTAATTTTTTACCTCGATGGTTCACATGGACTTTAGATTTGTGTTACTAATATAAAATACTAAATTTAAGTAAAATAAAGTTTTGCATAAATTTTATAGTAAACCTTTAAAATTGTTTTATTTTTGTCATTGTAAACTTTTATGTTAGTGTCGTATATAAGCCAATGTCTTTTTTACGTACAAAATAAGTAGGCTTTTCTAGTGTTAAATGCATGGGTCATAAAAATACTATTACTTGATTGGTCTGACGAATTAGCAAATTATACAGGCAGGCGTGAAGGCATTGCTTTGATGAAGACAGTGTGAATGTCAGAATAACCGGGTGGGGAAAATTCGTAGAGTTAATATTGTATCGGATAGCGGAAATGTCGAATAAACGAGTTCTGATTACCAATGAGTTTTGTAATACAAGCTTTTACAAACGATCTTTAGAAGACAGAAATTGTTGACCTTTGAACACCAAATAGTGAATCGGATTAACCAAGAATTTGTTTCACAAAAGATTTTACAAAATATATTGTTTTTAGTATCATGGTATAAAATCTTCACTTTGTTAAAGCATAGCATGTGTCTCGATAAGGCTTTTTGTTAAGCTGAAAGGGCATTTATGACCATAGGTTTCAATAACTGTTCAAAAGCAATAATGAGTGGTAACGGCTTGGGATGAGTAGTGATCACTGTCTCTCCATGTCCTAATGGAAAAGTTTCAAACAAAAAACACAGGAGTAATCTGTTCTAACCATTCAGTTTTAGATCATGTTTGCCAGTCTATTTTCGTCAAAAACCATAACTATTTGAAAATTGACTGAAGCTATAATGTCCCATCGCTGGAATAACTGCTGATTTATCGATGAATTTATCAAGCTCATGGTAGCTATAAATCCAACTTTCAGAGAAATGGATGTTGCGATTATGAAAAGTTATAAGTCTCCAGATTATTTATATTCACGATCATGACAGGATTTGTTTTGGCTCATTCAGGTGATTCAAGAATAAGAAATATTGATGAGTATAAAATTAATAGCGGATACGTAGAAAAAAAACAAATTTTTTTATTGATTTTATCATTGTACATAGCGATCAAAAAGTTTCTTTTTGTTTATTGTAAGGAATAGAGTAAGCCAGGGACAAAAATCATTATAAAATAAGATACTTGGAATATGAGTACAAACTTTTAAACCAGGGGCGCACATCCTCAAAATTATTGGGGCGAAATTTTTTTTGGCAATCTTCAAAATTAGTGGTCTGGAAATACCACGGGAGACCAAATATACAAGCAATCCTTTAAAATAAGGTGTATTAAAAAATTTATAAGATTACTTTATATTTTTTTTACAAAATTGGTGAAATTTAAATACTATACTTTCAACGAAAATATTTTAATTACATTTGCATATCGCATATACACTAGTTTAAAAAATCCAAAATTGTTTGGGGGGGGGGGGGCAATAAGCTTTTCATTTGAAAATGAAGTAGTCTACTTTTCTGAGGTAATTTTTATCAAAAATGTAAAATAAAACTAAAGTTAGAAAACTTGGTATTTGAATTTTTTCATTCTTTTTAGTGTATAAGAATAAGTGTAAGTTGGTTAGACTCTCAAAAAAGGGTATAAAATAAAGATAAAATTGTGCAAACGAAAATCAAACAATAAATTAAGATTGCATTACTTCATTTTTCTCAGCATCATTCAAAAATAATTTAAAAGCTAAATTGGTGCAAGCTACAAAAATCTACAAAAAGTAAAATAATTTAACATTTTGCAATGATTTGCCTTTTATAATAACTTTTAAGGAAAAAAGTCGATCAGAAAAAGTTATAGAGCTTCAACAAGAACTAAAAATTTTTACAGTATAACTTAAGTTTTTTAAAAACTAATTTGACGTATCCCCTACAGCAGCGTTTTCAAACTTTTTTTACTGCCACCCATAGCAAGAACCACAGTTTGCATCGCGACCCATAATACTTAAATGTAATACGACAAACTCTGTTCAATATAGGTTCATTTATTCAGTATCTTTTTTGTCCAGGACCCATTTTATTTTTTACGCGACCCACTGAAGGGTCGGGACCCACAATTTGGAAAACGCTGCCCTACAGTATACTCTATGAGTGGCATGGCAGGTTGGTTGAGATGATGGACTCAGAACGGAAGCCTCTGGATTCGATTCCTCATCGATTCCAAATTGTTCATAGTTTGACATAAGCGGTACAGCAGTGCCTTGTCAATGAAAACACACCCACGGTACCTTTTACTCAAAATTGAAAAATTTGCTACATAATTAACATAAGAGAGAAAGGAGACAAAATAAACTAATAAAGCAATTTTCACTATTTTAAAATGGATCTGGCTGTTCCCAGAATAATTTCAAAATAATAGAAGGCATAAAAATGAGATAGTTTATTTGATATTTTCATGTATTTATAAGCAGTAAAAGCCAACGTTGAAGTAGATACCCTCATAGGGTGATTTGGTAACGCTTGTATTTTTTATATTTTGTACATAGTATACGAGAACAAGAAAATCATTGCGTTTTTTTTACTATTTCTGTCTAAAAATAAAATTCTGACAGCTGTCATAAATAGATTAAGTACATTTTTAACAACTGAAACATTTTGTTTCGATATTATATTTTTATTATAATAATCAACAAATTTTCTTAAAAAAAAATGATTTAATTAATTATGTACAGTGTTACTTATAAAATTTAACAATCGAACAATATAAAAAATATCTCTGCTCAAATAGAGTATTTTTGCTCTTAAACTAAATAGCTAGTCAAAATATTCATTTCCAAATGGCTATTGAAAAAAAATATCTTGACTTGAAAAATTTAAGGTTTTAAAATGTTACAAAATGAAACAAACGTACTGATAAAGATTAAAAGTGACCTTTGTTGAAAAATTTTTTTAACGCGATTCTGACAATATTCATTGATATAAAATTGTAACGATTGAATACTATTTTTCTCTCATTTAAAAACAAACAAATTTTCACTTTTGCAAAATGTTTGGTGTATTGATGGAACTAAATTTTTACCAAAAATCTGTGAATAATTTGAATAGCTGAACTTTGGTATCATGAAAAAGGTTCTGAAAATATTGAACTTATATTCCACTAAAAACTAGTTTCTAATGAGATAAATAGAATTATTTTTAATTTAACTCTAAATACAAATTAGAGAGAAGCAGTGGTGTACCCAAAAAAAAATTGATAGGGGGGGGGGGGGCACAATTTAAAAACTTAAAAAACTTGAGCAACATTATTTATACTTTCTTGATCCTTTCATTGGAGAAATTTTCGAAAACTTATATCGCATAAGGTGCATGGGGCATCATCAGGTACATGGGAGGGGGCACGGTCCCTCATGCCCCAGCCTAGCTACGCCACTGGAGAGAAGAGAGCTAAATGAGATAGGAGAGCTTAAACAAGAAAAGAGAGCTTGAGTGAAAGAAGAGAGCTTGAATGAGAGAAGAGAGATTGAATGAGAGAAGAGAGCTTGAGTAGCGGAAGAGAAAAAGCATTCCATCTTTTATTCTCTTATCTTACATTATCATGTATTCGAATGATCATTACATCCTATAATGCGATTATCATACATGTTTTATAAACAAGCAGTAACTCTTACTTATAAAAAATTATTGAGGGGGGGGGGGGGGGGGGGGAGCGAAGGTCATTTTCGGCCCCCTCCCCCTGAAAAAATATACGCCCGTTTTAAACATATACTAAATTTGAGTTTTTACATCCAAAAAAATTGATAGAAAACTTGAACTCAAAATGAAATTTAATTTAGGGCCAGGCTAAAGTAAGCCGCGGATAAAAAAACATTATAATGAAAATTACTTGAAATAGCAATACAAAAATTTATATATTAACAAAACATGAATTTTTACATCTAAAAACAACAAATTATAGTAACAAACGTTTTAAAATTTAACTCAATGTTGGCAGTCATTTTAGAGTTTCATAAATAAATCAAATATAGGTAGGTAGGTAGAGATGTCAAAGCACTTTCCAAATTTAATTGATAGGCTTGCAAATTGCTTGATGGGAGTTGAAGAGAAGAATGCAAAGAAGAATGTTAGGAGCATTCTAGAAATGATAAATGTATATAGAGAAGGATTCTCGATTTTATTGTGGGCTGAGGTGAAGGATGGGTTCAATAGTGCCTATCAGGGCGGAGAGTAAGTTCAAGAGTTGTGGGGAGTAATGATGTCGCTTAGATTAGTGGGAAAGTGGCCAAGGGTTGAGGCGCATGCGTTGATAAGTTTGTGTCGGTGTGAGATGAAGTTTGGGCAGAGGAAGGCGAGGTGATATGGTGTTTCGAAAAGTGCGTTGCAGAACCGACACGTCAGCTTGTCTGAGAGTTTAATGCGAAAAAAGTAGGTTTTGCAGGGGCAATGACCCGAAAGCCACCTAATAAGATATCTCGATGGAGTGTATTTGTGTGAAGCCCAGGATTGGTGTATGGCTTTGATGTTGGATATGCGCGAAAGCAGGGTGTTTGTGGAGTTGGTGAGGGAGTTTTGCCATTGGTTTTGAGTGTGCATGGAAATGTTGCGTAGTAAGACGTTGGGGTGTACTGAGGTCAAATGTGTAATGCAGGGTCTTGATAAGGTTCTTTTGACGAGATGGCCAACATGCAGGTTTTCATGTATGTTGGAGTGAGCGGGGCACCAGAAAATGGAGACAGTGAAATGAGTGGAGAGGAGTCGTAGTTTTGAGAACAAGATGGAAGCGAAGAAGGGAACGTTTTTGATGAGGCGTAGATCGCGCGTGATGTTCAAGGAGTCCGTATAGAAATGGATATGAGTGAAACGTGTGAAGAAGGTATTGATGTGTTGGGTGATGTGATCGCATGAGTGATTAAAGCTTAACTAGCATGACAAGTTTTAGTTAAATGGTTTAGAGGAGAGCTTGTAGAAAAGAAGGGAGATAGAGAGGCGCCTGAGTAGAAAGCGGTGGTGATAGCGAATTTTTGCGATGTCTTGGAAACGTCTGTGAAGATTCTCAGGATTGAAGAGTCGGAGCGATGCCTTAGCCTTTTTACCTGTTTAGTGGCGAGAGATTTGTTTGCATTAGTAGTGATAGCAAAAGGAAGGGGCGAAGAAGGATGTACTAATGTAGTTGGGTGTATCAGGTAACGATGCAAAGTGGAAAGTGATGTTTAAAGCAGCTTCGCGTAAGGGTGTGATGCGTTCAGTAGATGTAAATGGGGAAAGTAAAGATTTATATGTGCTGATGTAGCTTCTGATGAAGGTATCGTTTAGTTGAATTAAAAGTGGTTTGTAATTCAGTGTGATTTCTAGAATAGATGTTGTGGTTGTGCGATAAGCTTTCGAGATGGTTATAGACTGAGCATATAGATTTTGAATAAATATGTAATGAGGGATGGGTGAGCGAACGATGAAGTATAAGAGATTTGTAAATCAATAAAGAATGATGGATGCTTAGACCCCATTTGTATGAGATTGCTTGTCTTAGTTGAAACAGAGTCTGTGATAGTTTGATGTACGTGTTTTTGAAGTGTGTGGACCATTTCATGTTTGTTTGAAAGGTAAGACCTAGATACTTGATGCTGATTGAATGAGGCTGTTATGATTAGTAAGCAAAGGTAGATGTGGGGAGTGTTTGCAAGTGAAATGAATTAGGGTGGTTTTGGATGTGTTAAACGATATTTTCAGTGAATTGGCGATGAAGTTGAGGATGTTGAAAAGTGAGGCAATATTCTGGAGGTTTTGTGTGTTTCCTGAGAAGATCGTCGGAGTAACACTGGAAAACTTGAGATTTGGATTCTAGGATTGATGAGAATGAGCCAGAGGATGTCAGAGAGGCAACCTACTACGGGAGTGGAGAAAGAGAGTGTATGGACTGCGGGGATGGATTTTTCGCGTAAGATTAAATAGCCGTTTTGTAGGTAGTTGTTGATGAATTTTATGATGTAGGGTGGGTATTTCTTAAGCTGCATGTTGAGGATGATGGCGGGGTGACAAGCGCTATTGAATGCGTTATCGATGTCAAGGAAAAGGACTGATGCAGTCTTTTGGGATGCTATGAAGTGTTCTAAATACTCGGTCAACTTGGAAAGAGCTGACTCAGTATTCCTGTGCGGGAGATATTCAAACTGTGATGGGTGTATGAGATTGTTTTGTGATATATAATGAATCAGCCTTTTGCGAATTACTTTTTCTAATAGCTTGCCTAAAACAGGGAGGATAGTGATTGGTTGCCAGTTTTTCTTTGTGAGGTTTAGGCAGAAAGAGGAGTTGGCCTATTTTCCACACTGATGGAAAAAAGGAGTTAGATAAGCACACGTTGTATATGTGGAGTAGGTAAGAGGAGAAATGATTTTTTAATGTGAGTTGCAGTGATCGTGTCGTAGCTGAGAGCTGATTTTGGTCTAAGTGGTCTCATAGTGGGATGGGAAGAGCTTAGCGATGATGTTAGTCTTTGCGAGAGTAAGCGTTGGGCAGCATGATATGAGTCAATTATAAGTGCAATTATGTTGCCATTTTTTATCCATTCGCTTCAGCCCTAGGGCTAGACAACAAGGAGGCTCATGTCTATCGAGATGGGCAGCGAAGGAAGGAAACTCGAGAACACGGAAATTCCCCTACTCTTTTCGAATATTCCTTAGGGATCTTTAAGGTGCACAAGCCAATTTCGACAATCTACACTACCCAGCCTTTGATAAGTAGGGCTCGCTGATATGTCCTGCAACACTTGAGACTCCTCGCGAGTCACCCATCCTACTATCAACCCCTCCTAAGGTTGCTTAACTTCAACATATATTTTAAATAAATGAAAAACAAACGAACACTTTTTCATGAAAGTTATATTAAAATTTAAAATCACTCCGGCTGTGAATTACACCAGAGGAACATTAATTCTCCAAATCTGGAATCAGACAGACAGCATCGGCCTGATAATTTTGCCAGCGAGTGAGAAAAGGAGTTCCACAGGAGAAGAAGATGCAGGGATACTCAGGTACCGATGGCTAGTGCGACAATCGTACCACTTTATATGACAGCTATCAAAAATTGTTGTTCTCTCTATCTCTATGAATTTACCGCTTCTTCACAACTACGCGTGTAGTAGTAGCAATACAAATTTTTCTCATCACCACATGGAAGTCATGTGGTGAAAATATAGGAAGGAATATTGAAACAATGAAAAGGGGTGTGATTTTTTACCAATATCTCAGGAATATACGAAAATTATCTGAATAATAATTGCTCTATATAGACAGGAATTGATGAATATGAAGAGAGAGGATAACCCTTCATGACTGTCATCTATAGGATTGATAAGCTAGGATTGCCGATGATTCTCCTAGAACCAAAAAATTGGCAATTATCTTTTCAATTACAATTACATTTTCAATTACAAGGCCCAAATTACAATTATAATTTCAATTATGTCTCCAATTTTTTTTCAATTACGGTGTAATTGTAATTAATTTTCAATTACGCAATTATAATTATAATTGAACCCAACCCTGTATGGGTCATTGTGAGGATTGTCGGCGGGAAAAATAGACGAGAGAAAAGATGGGTTTATGAGGATTGTGTTAGTGTCTGTGTGGGGAAGAAGTTGGTGGAGATTCGCAGGATGTTTTTTACTTTCGTGAGTGTGTTGATTATGGGCCAGGGGTTGGACGATGAATTGGAAGTGAAATTGATCCAAGAATCTCGTTTTGCTTTTTGAGGTAGCGATAGTAAGGATGTCGGATACTTGAGTATAGAGAAATGTTAGATGAAGAGGGATCCTTTCTTAAATTTTTTAGAGCGTGACGCAAGATATTCTTTTGTTGGTTTAAGGCTACGGTCCAGAAGTATGCATGTTTCCTTCTGGGAAAGGGGTTAGAAGGTGTGGACAGGTTGATGGCAGAAGAAAGTGTGTTATTGATTTTGAGAGCAGCGTCTTCTATCTCGGTGGTTGTGAATAGCGCGGGTATGGATTCAGGTAATTGGGTTACAAGTGTTCGCAAAAATATGCACCAGTGAGTGTGCTTTGCAGATGTTGTTAGGGCGTGCGTGTGAAAAATTGGGGTGAAATCAATCTGGAAAGTGATGTAGTGGTGATTAGATGCAAATGGTTGGTCGGAGATGGCCGGGTTAAAAATAAGATTGTCTGTTTGGTAAAGCTAGAGTGATATCGATGTGAGAGGAAAATAAGTTGTTCTGAACGATTTTGAAGGTAGGATTTTTGTGTCGTCGCATATTCGTAAAAGTGATAAAGGATAGATTCGACGCCGCACATGTTTTTCTTATGATCCCAAAGTAAAGATCGGGCGTTACAGTTTGTTGAGATTATTAAATAATATGAACTTGATAGTGGCGCGATGTGCGCCTTAGATTGTTTCAAAGAATGTGTGAAATCGTTTGTGAATGCTTTGGGGTTGGAAGGCGGGGGGGGGGGGGAGTAGTAGGAGAGGTGCGTTTTGAGAGAAAATTATTGTGAATACGTAATGTTGTGACGAGAATTGAGAAAGAAAAGAGAAATTTAGTGCATGGGGAGTAATGAGTTAGGTTAGGTGTAGAGAGAGGTGTATTCATTTGTATGAGGTGAAGGAGAGAGTTTTGAAGTGTAGGGTTCATTTAGAGAGAAAACGTCGTATGATGTTGAGAAGATTTGACCAGCTATGGAAGGAGTGGTTCAGATTAATATGAAGAAAAATTAAGCATATGTAATTTTTGATGGTATTTGTGTGTGCCTCATTGAAGTTTTTAATGTGTTGAATGCGAAAAGGGCCTATATCAGATATGGAGGCATGATTCTGATGGTAGTTTGAGCATGATATTTTTCAGGGATCTTTTGATGGCTTTACATTTTGATGTGTGGTGGAATTTCAGACAGTTGTCGCATTGTGTAAGACGTGATTTGAAGATTTTAGATTGAAGAATTGCATGGTTTAGAATGATTTAAGGGTTTTCGCAAAGGTGTTTAAAGAGTGTGTTGGTGGATGTTTGAAATGATATAGTGTAGGAGTCTTTAAGAAAGCAATTCTCACTAGGCGTGGAATACTAGGTGGGATGTCGTGTGCGGTGATGCCATTGTTCGCTAGTGATTTTATAGCCATTTCTTTTTGTGTATTGTTTTCGAAATGAAATAGGGGGTTCCTGAAGATGAGCTGCGCGTGTTTTTTTATGTTTATAGGATGTTTGTGAGTTTCCATATTTTTGATTATGTTTTTTTTAAGTTAGCTTTATCAATCCTATTTTCGGGTGGATCTAGTGGTGTGAGCATATTTGATAGATTTGGATTGAGTGTTTTCTTGGGTTTAGGGATTGCGTGTAATGTAGGTGGTGTGCTAGCTGTTGGATTAGGTTGTGTGAGAGAAGATTGGGTGCTGTTAGTGGAGGCTTGATAGTATGTTTTAGCAGATGTAGGTGTAGAGTATGGGATTTGAGAGAGAGAGAGTTGAATTGGTGAGTTCGCTTTTCTTTACAAGGGAAGGGCATTCATCGAAATTGTATTGATGATTTTATTCACAGTTTATGCATTTAAATTCTGTCTTCCTACACGTTTCAGATGCATGGCCTAGTTTGGAACATTTAAGACAAGATGGTTTTGTAGCATGGCAAAATTTATCAGCTTGCCACATTTATTGCAGTTTTGGCTTTCTAAAAAATAAGATAATAGAAACAGAATTATAACCGCAAAATTTTGTAGAGGTATTAGCAAAGATAGAAGCAACTTCAGGATTGTTAGGTTCTATAATTGTGAGTTTATATTTTGGATTTTTAGTTTCAATTACCCTAATCAACCTGACACTGCCCAGTCTAGAAATATTGTAGTTACAGTAATTCAAAGAATTCATTATATCATCATTATTTAAGTCATTCGGGATAGATTTTATTAAATCTGGGCTTAAATTCAGTTTCCCAAAACAGTATATTTATTTTCTAGAATATAAGTTGCTTGCGATTTTTGTGTAGGAGTTTCTAGAAAATACAAAAGCTTGAATAATAAAGTTAAAAAAATACTTGGTAAATTTGAATATCTTAAAACTACAATAACTGACTTTGGCAATAAAATAGAAAAGCAAGATGTAAACTATTCTATCAAACAATTTAGCAAAAATATAAATTCCCTACTACAAAATGACTTCTCCTTAAAAACATACTCAAGTGTTGTTAAAGATGGCAAGAATGATTTCAAAAATTCTTTTGATGCTAGTTTGACTATCTCAATCCCTAAGTTCTTTGATGAAACTGATGGAAAAGATAATAGAAAAACAATTAATAATAAAATCAATCGTAGTAAAAACAAACTTCGTTTGAAGAAATTTAAAAGGTTAACTAATGTGTCTATCTTAATTGAAAGCGACTCTGTAACAAGTCTTCAAAATTTAAAATCCTTTTTAACAAGTTCACAATTTTCCTATGAACAAATGAAACCTAATAGCCCCTACTTCTGTCTAAAAAATTTTGATTCTGATCTCTCAATAGAAAACATAAAATCAAGCATTTCTCAAAAGAATAATATTAAACTTACAGATATTTTGAATGTGTTCAAGTTTCCTAATAGATTGAACCCCAAAGTCTTCAATATAGGTATTAAGTTTAATAATAATGTTATTAAACAATTGTATTCTTATAAGTACATTTATATTGATTGTTTCTCATCCTTTAGAACTACTTCGAAGCCATGCTAAGATATGCTACAAGTGCAATGGATATAATCATCTAGCTTTTGAATGTAAAAATACTAAATCATGTTGAAGATATTGTAATCTTGATCATCCATCTAACTATTTGAACAGTATTAACTGTTCAAAATATAAACTAAAATCTAAGCATGTTTGTAACTCATATCAATTGAATCTTTTTCAACATTATTTCTTTTAAAAAAAAGTTAGATGATTTGAATAACTTGAATATAATGAATTTAAAATTATCTATAAATGATAATGAATTTTGATTCAACCATTAATACTTTAAATTCCAATAATCTTAAGATTATATATATAATCTTCTTTTTTCTATAAAAAAGGCAACTATTAAAAAACTGGTGCAAACATATTGTGATACATGACACTTTTCTTAACTTTTTTTTTTAATATCTTTTTCATTTTCTTTGTTTACTTGTGCGTATATTTTGATGTCTTATACATAATTGATATATCCTTCTCTTTTGAATTGTATTTAAAATTTTGTTAATTATAAATACTTCACCAAGCGGGTTTTATACAAACCTTTTGAAGTACTTATCTCATTGTCAATTTTTGTTTATATATTACGTTTGTTTTAATTTGTGTATATATAATTGATGTTTAATATCTTGTAGTCTGCTTGTTGCTGGATAATGCGATATCAAATAAATCTTTCTTCTACACTGACAATAGCAGTTTGAGAAGAGTTTATTCTAATTCCATTTATAGCAATTTTATTTTTACATGGGTTTAAATTATTAAAAACGTTAATAGAGTTTACAATTTCAGTCTTGAGTGTAGGGTAAGAAATAGAATCAGCATAGCTTATTTTTTTAAAACTTAAATTTTTAATAAATGTAGATTGGGCATTAATTGTATCGTCCATCTGTTGAAGAATCATGTTTTTCATGGGGGTCAATAGTATCATCTAAATCCATAAATAAAATAAAGCGATTAAGAGGATAGGTTCAACCAGTAGAAATAAATAAACATTAAAAATAAAATAAGTAGATAAATTAAATATATATAAATAATACAAAAGTAAGGGGTCGTGGCAAAATGAGCTGACAGAAACAAAGTTAAATTGCCACCTAATAAAAAAAGATATGAACATGAAACTTGTCATACATATAAATCTCGAGTTTCTTATTCAGAAAAATATGATCTTAATCTATAAAGTTATGTCAAAGACCTCATTCTGATGATAAGAATGCAAAAATTTTATAATAGTGAACTATTTTTGTTACCTCGATAAGGATTGAAATGTCTATGCGAAAAAATTAAAGCAAAATTTTTTAAAAACAAAATATAAATAAAAACTTTAAAATTTCTTAACAAGTAAATATATTTAAATTTTATTATAAAATAACTTAAATTAACAAATCTAGAAAATATTAGATTATTCCTAAATAAAAAAATCGTGTTTATGCTAAAAGGATTTTACAATATATTTTGACATATTTCTCAATTTTTTTTGGAAACTATTCTATTTAATTGTACAGCTTTGTTTTATATAATAAGTACACTAAAACCTGAAGATTAAAGGCAAGTAGAGATAACTTTAATTTTAATGTATTATTCTGTTTTTATGTATAATATTTTCCAGAAAATAAATTAAAACGACTCACCACTATTGAATATCCGTATACTTTTACTGATTATTTTTTATATGTAAACTTAAGTATCGTGTTTTTGTCTAGATTTACTGAATAAAAGAAATTATATAAACACTATAATTTTGAGTTTCAAATTTCAATGGGGCTAAAAATGACTCTAAAACGCTTACATATACTTTTAAAAGAAAAATTTTATTTAATTTGCCTTTTTTTAATTCCAATCGTTTCGGTAAAGTTCTATTTTAATTTGAAGTGAGATTGTGGTCAAAAATGACCCCCATTAAAAATATTTTTTCACTTTCTTTATATATTTTTTTGTTTCTTCTATGCAGTTGACATAACTCACAATTATTGCACCTGAGGTAAAGGCCCTTTAGGTAACTAAAATTGACTAAAATTTTTAATTTTCATTAGGTTAAAATGCTAAAGAATTTCAAAAAATAGGATTTTCTTTTTGAATTAAATACAAGAAAACGAAATCTATGGAAGGACTTTGTAATGAATTGTACTAAACAAAGGTTATTGATATAAAAAAAAGTTATTTTCATGCCCTGTCTTAAACGCACTGTCACAATTTCAAAGTGCTTGAAAATTTCATAAGTGAACAAAATTTTTTCATATAATTAAAAAATCATCCAAATGAAATATTGTTAGAACACTCGTTTTTCTTAAATCATTCTACAACATACTAAAATTAATATTTTTATCGGCGAAAACCTATCATTTTATAAAATTTAATTCAGAAGAGAATAGGAATTATTTAACTAATAGCTTTATTTTCATGTCTAAAATTTAAAAACACAACTTTACTTTTTTTCTATTTATTTAATATTCTAACGATTTTTTTGTATGTTTGATAACTTTAAATATTTACTATATTTTGAAGGGATCATGTATATATGACGTCCCTTAACAAGCGGGAAAAGTTGTATTTATCGAAGTTAAACTGAGTAAAAAGTTTTAGAGATATTAAATTTTCAAATGTTTAAGAAAAATGAAAAAAAGTTTTGGCTTAGAAAAAAAAACTGAAATAATGAAAATTTCATTTAAAGTTTATATGGGAACCTCAAAGAAATATGACTTCATTAGTTGAGGGTGCGAAGTAGAAAATTTTCACTGAAGGGGGGGGGGGGGGGGGGGGAATGCTCTGCTGTGTGGAGTCACCCCTTACATAGAAACACATAAATGTTGTAGGAAACGTCTCATGAGGTCTATTTCTACAAAAAAGATCAGTGCTTGTATGCATGTCTAAAGCTACATGCTACTACACTGTCTATATTTTGAGATGGATACCATACGTTCTATATATCAAAAAAGTGTCAGTGAGAATTCTTATGAATATGGGTCATGACAAACACTGAAACTACAAGAGTTAGGCTATATTATTGAATGGCCTACTTACTCGATAGGAAGAATTACAATTTACAATACAACAATTTTAAAATTTATTTTAACATAAAAAAGTGGCAGTGAAAAATTCTTCGAAATTCACTTTGTTGAAAAAAGTAGGTGCTGAAGACAAGGCACACACACATTGGCGAATCCCAAGGGGGGCCTAGCCCCCCCCCCCCTTCTCTATGAAAAATGGCTTCGAAAATTACCCTTAATAATGTATAACCTTACATGTATAAAAAATAAAATTTTGCAATTTATTCATGGCAAAATAATGTTATAAATATGAAAACATAGGTAATTAGTGATTCTAAAAGACATAACATAGCTGTCGTATTCTCTGAAGACTTTTAGCAAAATTGCAAAAAAAATTAATAGATTTCGGCCCCCCTATAAGAAATTTCTCGATTCGCCACTGCACACACATCATCTGTCTTTGGATCCTGGCTGATTGCAGATCGATGGTTTTTTAACCAAGTGTGAACGTATTTTGTAAAATCTACCCGTGAAATAAGGGGTCCATTGATATTCAGAAAAAGAACAGCATCAAATGCGCGTACACTCATCTGATTACGTTCTGATGTACAGATGTCATTCATCGAACTAAACCCACGTTCGCATTCAGCCATGGAAACAGGGAATATATTAATAACTTGTAAAAAGTTTTCATAGTCAGTTGATAAATATCCACATTTGAAATCTAGAAAGACAGATACAGTGGACATCACATCTTATTTGAAAAATCGAGCCACATCCATCAATTCCGTGTCTCCATAAGTTACCAATTCTTCTTACTTTTTCGACTAATTTCTGGGATCCAAGTACACACAGTCATTCAACAACTTCGAGTCAAATCTGCAATTGAGATTGTCAATCCCAGCTTGAATGAACTGGTTGTGAAAGGTAGAAAGGGAAGATCCGGTCAAAGAGTTAAATTCAAAAACATCGAAGTTATTTATTGATACAAAGTAATAATCATTACAATTATTAATCTTCGAAATTATGGTCTACAAGATAACCATTGTGTCATGTCTAAAAATAGCTATAAAATTATAACATTTGAATTAAAAAGATTTTCATTTCTGCATCATTTAGTAACCGATACCGGTATAAGCTCCTTCACCACGTCAAGGCGATGCAGTTTGAAGGAGATAAGATATGCAACGAAATTTTTAATGGAGCGTATAAAAAAAATTATAGAAATAGGTTAAATTAAAATTGTGAAATCATAAAGTTTATCCAATTTATTTTATCATTTTTTTTAAATCTAAATTTGGAGAAAAAATGATGCAAATAGCCAATACACTGGAAATTTTTTTCAGAATAATAATTCATCATTTGAATTTCCAGAAATAAATAGTTAATGTAGCACATAGAATGGAAAATGTTAGGTTGATTTTAACCCTAAGCACATTTCAAAATAATATAGATCAAACTACATTACCTTTACCAATTTATGCCCAGGACGAAGAGAGGATTTTCGAAATTCATATTAATTACAATGAAAAAAACTATCGTCTGCGTTTATTAAAGAAAAATTGGGCATACATGGGTTAACTACTACAAGATAAGGAAACTGTTTATTTAATTCATTTTGAATATTCTTCCATGATAATAGAAAATATAGGAATTCAGGATATCTTTAGGATAAACTATTTCAAAATGTAAAAAAGTTTAATTCAAAGACATCGAGGTTATTTATTGATACAAAGTAATAATTAATAATTACAATTCAAGAGTTATAATCTTAATCTTTGAAATTATGGTCTACAAGATAACCATTGTCATATCAGGGGCGCACATCCGGGGACGAGCGGGCCCAATGTGTTTTCAGGGGGGGGGCGAAAATCAATCATTTCTACAAGTGTAAGATTTACTTTTAAAACCTTGAATATAAAAAATTTATGATGATCGCATTATAGGATGTAATGATCATTGGACATGACAATACATGATGATGTAAGATGAGATGCAAAAGAGAATTAAAGATCGAATTCAGACTAATTATTAAAATATTAATACTTCACATAAGATTATAACAAAACGAAAAGATAGAAATAATTATCTTACAGAATTGAAAGGTAAAAAGCTGTTCTAAAAAAATATTAATATTTCACATGTGAAGATAATAAAACGAAAAGATAGAAATAATTATCTTACAGAATTGTAAAAGGTAAAAAGCTGTTCTAAAAAAATATTCATATTTCACATAAGATAACAAAACGAAAATATAGAAATAATGTATCCATTTTTAAAAAACCGATAAAATGGCTGTAGATTCTGTCAGATTATTTTACCATAAAAATGGCTACCGAAAAAATTTCCGAATTTTGAGTGATCATAATATTAAATCTATTTGTTAGATTCTTATGTAACTTTACAAAATTATATTTTTTATCATGTTTTATTAGTATTTAAAATTTCAAGTCAATTCATTGATTACGCCCCCCATTCACTAAAAAATTAATTGTAGAAAATTGGCTGAATCATATCGCTTCAAATTTTGTGAGTTTTCCTAAAATAGCTAGCTGCATCTTTTGAAACCATTTTCATGGCAGTTGAATGACCCCTTCATGTCCAAAACTGTCAATCAAAATCAAAAATGAAAATTTTTCAGCAAAATTTTGACATTATCTGTACTTAACCTTATAACTTAGGATTTATATTATATAATACCCTGAAAATTTATAATTATATACAGTTTGGAACGCATAACACTTTATATATTTATTTTTTTCAATAATCATGGCTACTTTTTAGAAAATGTCAATCAAAATTTTGATTGATAAAAAATATATCTAATAAAATATACCTTCAAATTTTACATAAAATATATGTTTTTATACTAAATCGGTCATGCTGTTTTCATTTCTGGACTCACTTTTTACATTTAGGATTTGAAAATACCTATAAGTATTAATCAAATTTCCGGTTTACTTCTGAAAATTGTCTCGAAAAACATTCCTTCACATTTTACATAAAATATATGCGTTATACTAAATCGGCCATGCTGGTTTCATTTCTGGACTCATTTTTTACGTTTAGGATCTGGAAATACCTATAAGTGTTAATCAAATTTGCGGTTTACTTCTAAAAATCATCTCCAAAAACATTCATTCAAATTTTACAATAAAATATATGTGTTATACTAAATCGGCCATACTGGTTTCATTTCTGGACTCATTTTTTACGTTTAGGATGTGAAAATACCTATAAGTGTTAATCAAATTTGCGGTTTACTTCTAAAAATTGTCTCCAAAAACATTCATTCAAATTTTACAATGAAATATATGTTTTATACCAAATCAACCATGCTGTTTTCATTTCTGAACTCATTTTTCACATTTAGAGGTTTAAAATATCAGTCAAAATTTGCGGTTTACTTCTAAAAGCTATCTCCAAAAATATTCTCTCAATTTTACATGAAATATATGTTTTTATACCAAATCGATCATGCTGTTTTCATTTTTGAACTCATTTTTTACATTTAGGTTTTGAAAATACCTATAAGTATTAATCAAATTTGCGGTTTACTTCTGAAAATTGTCTCGAAAAATATTCTCTAGAAATATATGTTTTTATACCAAATCATTCATGCTGTTTTCATTTCTGAACTTATTTTTTACATTTAGGATGTAAAAATACCTATAAGTGTTAATCAAATTTGCAGTTTACTACTAAAAATTGTCTCCAAAAACATTCATTCAAATTTTACAATTAAATATATGTTTTTATACCAAATCAACCATGCTAGTTTCATTTATGGACTCAATTTTTGCAGTTTGAATTTGAAAATACATATAAGTATCATTAAATTTGCGTTTAGTTCTAAAATTTGTTTTTATATCAAATAGATCATGATGATTTCATTTCTGAACACAGTTTTCGCATTTAGAGGTTTTACTGCTAGTGTCAATCAAACTTGCGGTTTATGTCTGAAAACTATATCCCAAAATATTCTCTCTAATTTTACATGAAATATATGTTTTTATATCAATTCGACCATGATAATTTTTATTTCTGAAATCATTTTTTGCATTTAGAAGTTGTAAATGTCTGAAAGTGTCAATCAAATGTTCGATTTACGTCTAATGTCTACAGAAATATTTTTCAAATTTAAATAAAATATCTGTTTTTATGCCAAATGGAAGATGCTGGTTTCATTTTTGGATTCAGGTTTTAAAATATCTGAAAGCTTCAATCAGATTTGCGGTTTACTTTTAGATACTGTCTTCAAAAAAATAAAATATCTGTTTTATACCAAATCGACTATGCTTATTTTATTTCTGTACTGGATTTTGGATAATACGATTAAAAAATATCTCGAAGTGGCAATTGAATTAGTAATGTATGGTTGAAAATCAGTTCTGTAAAAAAATTTCAAAAAATGGCGGCATATTAGGTATATAGTAAAAATATACTTTTTTTTTTGTATATTTTGGCTTATAATACTTTCTACAATCATCTTGAGTATGAAATATTTATTAAAAAAATTAAAACGTATTATAAAATCTTTTGAAAATTTGTATGAGAGAAGGAACCAAGTTGAAAACTAATTGAAAAGAGAACATGTGATCAAAACAAATAATTAAAAAAAAAATATGTATCTTTACTAAATGGAAGATCTACCATGTTCTAATGAACTAGTAAGTGGTTTAATTATATACTTCAAAAAAGATTTTGACTGTGAAAAAGAAGTTCCTCTTTTACAAATGAAAAATATTTAAATCTATAGCTTATCATCTAGGATTAAAGTTAACATTTAGCTAAGATGGGTAGGAAATCTGAAAATTTAGAATAGGTCAGATTTATCAAAAATGGCACAGATGCCAATATGTGAGAATTTAGTCACTATCAAGATATTTTTAATTTAAATTGAATTTGTCCATCTTTTTCCTTTTGTGTCAAAGAGATAATTTTTTAGATGGAGAACGTTGACAATTTTTTGTAATTGAACAATCAACATCACGAATGATTCATCAGAAAAAAACCTTTGAAATGAGATTGATTGACAAATATTCAGGCCTGAGAGGAAAAAAGTAATTTTATCCTTATAAAAAAATTTTCGAACACACATTGAAAAATATAAATTTCTAATGAAAAAAGAGCTACCAAGAAATGATCATCATAGAATGAATACCAAAATTACATACTGTAAATTATAATATGACGTAGAGACTACGAGCCGATAACGAATTTGTAGCCAAAAAGATGGAGATCCTATCGAGTTACATAAGTTACTGTAGAATGAAATATTTTGAGTGAATTAAACACCTAAAGTTGGTTTATTAAATAAATTAAGAAAATAATTGCCAGAGAAAACTGCAAGTAGAAGTTATTTTTATGTTTATATATTTGACATTGATTTACAGGTTTAATCGATTTTTTGACAGGTTTTATTGATTTCATAAAAAATGAACATCACCATTAAATTCTGCATACTTGAAATGTATAAAAAACTTTAAAAGAATTAAAATTTTAATTTTGACATGGGCTGTCATATTTAAATTATGTCAGGTTTGACTAATATTTATAAAAAAAAAAAGGAATATAACCAGTAAACACAGCCTACTTGAAAATGGGTATATATGTGTAAAATGCCATACACGGTAAACTTCATCACCTCCCTATACTTTCTATTACACGTAATTCTCTAATTCAAAAAACCGTGCCTGATCCTTTCTTTTTGGGATAAATCAATTTTTTGACAGTTTTGATTGATTTTTATAAAAAAAAATGAATATCACCACTGAATTACGCATGCTTAAAAATGGGTATATATGTGTAAAAAACTTTATATTATTACTTAGATAAAAAGTTTCTTTTTAAGATGAGCTGTCATATATAAATCAATGCTTTGATAACTTTAATTGATTTTTATAAAAAAAATGAATATCATCGCTTGAAAATGGGTGTATATGTGTAAAAAACATTATATAATTATTTAGATAAAAATTTCTTTTTTGAGATGAGCTAACATATGTAAATCACTTTTTTGACAGGTTTGAATGATTTTCATAAAAAATGAATATCACCACTGAATTTAGCATATATGAAAATGGGTATACATGTGTAAAAAATTTTATATACTTATCTAGATAAAAAGTTCCTTTTTGAAATGAGCTGTCACATTTAGATCAATTTTTTGACAGGTTTGATTGATTTTCATAAAAAATGAATATGACCACTGAATTCAGCATATTTGAAAATGGGTATACATGCGTAAAAAACTTTATATAATTATTTAAATAAAAAGTTCCTTTTTGAGATGAGCTGTCAAATATAAATCAATTTTTTGACAGGTTTAATTGATTTTGATAAAAAATGGACATCATCACTGAATTCAGCATAGTTGAAATATATATGTAACATCAAAAATATTTATAAAAACTTATTAATATCTGAGAAAAAAAGGGAGGGCACTTTACGCCCCCAGCACTTGAGCGGACAAATTTTGCTCAGCACTAATAGGGTTAAAAGTTATTAGAGTTTTTCTTGTAAGCTTTTCTGTCAGCTCATTTTGCCAGGACCGAAAAGTAAAAGATAAAATAGAGTAAAAGGTTCAAGAAAAAGATAGAGTGAAAAACATTAATTGACATTTTTTTAAAAGAAGAATGAAATTGATTTACCTAAATTTAAAATTTTTTAAAATTTCATTTGGAAAAAGGTTTTTCAGTTGTGTTCAAAAACTTTCATTAATTGAATTATTATAACATTTTAACAAATTTTTTGTTTTGAAATTCTATGTTTATGCCCATAGATAGTGGGGATTTTTTGACAAGATTCCTAAGAGATAAACTATGAATGAGATTTTAAAATATATATGTGTGGTTATATATTTAAACATTTTTTAAATTTCAAAAAAATGTCTACAAATATTATTAACAATTTTAATTTGAAGTATTCTAAATTATTTAAACTGTATATAAAATATTTTGGAATCAACCATCTGAAGCACAAAATGTTAAAGTTTACAAGTAATTTATATTTTTTAACTCTATTGACTTTAACTTTTTGCATAGTTTATAATGATATATATAAAAATATAATATTTTAGGATCAACCGAATGATTTTCAACTATTTTCAAAAATGGCGCTGTGTCTTTCTTTCAATGATCTCATACCCATACATGATATTATTTTTAAATAACTTTTAACTATATATTTAATTATATTTACATTTCCACCACTTAATCGCTAGAGCCTCATGGTTGTTAGGGTGTACCTCTCAGCTTAACAGTTGAAGGTCAGGGGTTCGATCCCCAAGGCTCCCAACTCTAAAAACAAATTCACAAAAACTGTGATTAACCATCTTAAGCATAATGCGAGCATATAGCTTAACTGCTGAAAGTGCTTTGATATCTCAAACCAACCAACCACTTAATCGCTTACTAACCTCCTCAACAACCAGTCTCACATCACTCCATCCATGTCTTCTCAAACAAAACGCCCAAGGAACGATTCCCCTACAACCCCCACATCTTCTCAAATCATCTCCCATCTCTTCGACCAATTTATTTCCAAGACCACACTCCCCGCTGAACACCTCATAAACTTTCACATATTAAAATCTGATGTTCTACTCACACATTCAAACAAGATTGAATGTCTCACCAATTCAACTCTCTCTCAAATCGCTCACCCTACACCAACTAAAACGTACTCTCAAGCCTCCACTAACAGCACTCAACCCTCTCTCACACAACCTAATCCAACAGCGAGCGCACCACCTACATTACACACAATCCCTAAACCTAAGAAAACTCTCAATCCAGATCTATCAATTATGCTCACACCACTAGATCCACCCGAAAATAGAACCGATAAAGCTAACTTAAAAAAAACATAATCAAAAATATGGAAACCCACAAACATCCTATAAACATTAAAAACACGCGCAGCTCATCTTCAGGAACCCTCCTATTTCAATTCGAAAACAATACACAAAAAAAAATGACCATAAAATCACTAGCGAACAATGGCATCACCGCACACGACATCCCACCTAGTATTCCACGTCTAGTCCTTTCGGGCATCCCCATTGACATCCCTATTGAAAATATCGCTACCCAATTCCTACATGAGAACTGCTTCTTTAAGACTTAGGCTCACTAAGGTCAATTAAACCATTAGGCAAAAAGGGCTTGTACTCCTACACTATATCATTTCAAACATCCACCAACACACTTTTCAAGCATCTTTGCGAAAATCGTAAAATCATTCTAAACCACACAATTCTTAAGTCCAAAATATTCAAATCACGTCTTACACAATGCGACAACTGTCTAAAATTCCACCACACATCATCAAAATGTAAATCCTCATCTCCACACTGCAACCACTGCGGCAACAGGGGTCACTCAATCTCCACATGCATTTTCAATAAGGATCCCTTTAAAATATCATGCTCAAACTGCCATCAGAATCATCCCTCCACATCTGATATATGCCCTTTTCGCATTCAACACCTTAAAAACCTCAACGAGGCACACGCAAATACCATCAAAAACTACATATGCTAAATTTTCTTTACATTAATCTGAACCACTCCTCCCATAGCTGGTCAAATCTTCTCAACATTCTCTTCATCCTACGATGTTTTCTCTCTAAATGAACCCTACACTTCAAAACTCTCTCCTCCACCTCATACAAATGAATACACCTCTCTCTACACCTCACCTCTAACTCATTACTCCGCATGCATTCTAATAAGGTCTACACTAAATTTCTCTTTTCTTTCTCAATTCTCGTCACAACAATACGTATTCATAATAATTTTCTCTCAAAACGCACCTCTCCAATTCTGCTTCTATTACTCGCCTCCTTCCAACCTCAAAGCATTCACAAACGGTTTTACACATTCTCTGAACCTAAGGCCCACATCGCATCACTATCCAATTCATATAATTTAATAATTTCAACGGATTGCAACGCCCGATCTTTTCTTTGGGACCATAAGGAAAACATGCGCGGCGTTGAATCCCTATCTTTTATCACACAACATAACCTACGAATATGCGACGACACAAAAAATCCTACCTTCTTTAAAATCGTTCAGAACAACTTAATTTCCTCTCACATCGACATCACTGTAGCGTCACCAAACACACACAATCTCATTTTTAACTGGACCATCTCCGACAAACCATCCGCATCTGATCACCACTACATCACTTTCCAGATTAATTTTACCCCAATTTTCCATACTCGTGCCCTAACAACATCTGCAAAGCACAATATCTGGTGCACATTTTTGGAATATTTGCAACCCAGCTTCCAGAATCCATGCCCGTGCTATCCACAACCACCGACATAGACGCTGCTGCTCTCAAAATCAACAACACACTTTCATCTGCCACCAATCTATGCACACCTTCTAATCCCTTTCCTAGAAGAAAACCTGCATACTTCTGGACCGTAGCCTTAAACTAACAAAAGAATAACTTGCATATCGCTCTAAAAATTTAAGAAAGGATCCCTCTTCTAACATTTCTCTATACTCAAGTATCCGACATCCTTACTATCGCTGCCTCAAAAAGCAAAACGTGATTCTTGGATCAATTTCACTTCCAATTCATCGTCCAACCCCTGGCCCATAATCAACACACTCACGAAAGTAAAAAAAACATCCTTCGAATCTCCATCAACTTCTTCCCCACACAGACACTAACACAATCCTCATAAACCCGCCTTTTCTTTCGTCTATTTTTCCCGCCGACAATCCCCAGAACGATGATCCATACCATGCTGCCCGACGCTTACTCTCGCAAAAACTAACATCATCGCTAAACCCCTCCCATTTCCCTCCCATCACACTAAGAGAGTTATCTCAGGCGGTAAACTCACTCAGACCAAAATCAACTCCCAGCCACACCCACATTAAAAAATCATTTCACCTTTTACATACCAATCTACTCCACATATACAACACATGCTTATCAAACTCCTTTTTTCCATCAATATGGAAAATAGGCAAACTCCTCTTTCTGTCTAAACCTCACAGAGAACCCTCACATCTAAAAAACTGGCAACCAATCACTATCCTCCCTGTTTTAGGCAAGCTATTAGAAAAAGTAATTCGCAAAAGGCTGATTCATTATATATCACAGAACAACCTCATACACCCATCACAGTTTGCATATCTCCCGCAGAGGAATACTGAGTCAGCTCTCTCCAAACTGACCGAGTATTTAGAACACTCCATAGCATCCCAAAAGACTGCATCAGTCCTTTTCCTCGACATCGATAACGCATTCAACAGCGCTTGTCACCCCGCCATCATCCTCAACATGCAGCTTAAGAAATACCCACCCTACATCATAAAGTTCATCCGCAACTACCTACAAAACCGCTATTTAATCTTACGCGAAAAATCCATCCGCGCAGTTCATACACACTCTCTCTCCACTCCCCAAGGAGGTTGCCTCTTTGACATCCTCTGGCTCATTCTCATCAATCCTCTCCTAGTTCTCCTCGAGTCCAAATCTCACTTTTCCCAGTGCTACTCCGACGATCTTTTCTTTTCTTTCTCAGCAAACACACAACACGAAAATCTCCAGAATATCGCCTCACTTTTCAACATCCTGAACTTCACCGCCACCTCGCTAAAAATATCTTTCAACACATCCAAAACCACCCTAATTCATTTCACTCGCAAACACTCCCCATATCTACCTTTGCTTACCAATCATAACACCCTCATTCAACCCGCAACCACTATCAAGTATCTAGGTCTTACCTTTCAAACAAACATGAAATGGTCCACACACTTCAAAAACACGTACATCAAACTATCACAGACTCTGTTTCAACTAAGACAAGCAATCTCATACAAATGGGGTCTAAGTATCCATCATTCTTTATTCATCTACAAATCTCTCATACTTCCGGTAATCCAATACGGCATCCTCTCATGGGGCTCATCGCTCGCTCACCCATGCACCCTTACATATTTATTCAAAATCCATAAACTCAGTCTATTAACCATCTCGAAAGCTTATCGCACAACCCCAACATCTATTCTAGAAATCACACTGAACTGCATACCACTTTTAATCCAACTAAACGATACCTTCATCAGACGCTACATTTGCACATACAAATCTCTACTTCCCTCATCTTCAGCCTCCCATTCACATCGTCCACTGAACGCATCACACCCTCACACGAAACTGCTTCACACATCACTTCCCACTTCGCACCGTTACCTCATACACACTAAGGTACACCCCACACCCACCATATGGTACATCCTTCTTCGCCCCTTCCTTTTGCTATCACTACTAATGCAAACAAATCTCTCCCCGCTAAGCAGGTAAAAAGGCTAAGGCATCCCTCCGACCCTTCAATCCTGAGAATCTTCACAGACGCTTCCAAGTCATTGCAAAAATGCGCTATCGCCACCGCTTTCTACTCAGGCGCCTCTCTATCTCCCTTCTTTTCTACAAGCTCTCCTCTAAATCATTTAACTACAACTTATGATGCTGAATGTCAAGCTTTAATCACTCATGCGATCACATCACCCAACACATCAATACCTTCACACGTTTCACTCATATCCATTTCTATACGGACTCCTTGAACATCACGCGCGATCTACACCTCATTAAAAACGTTCCCTTCTTCGCTTCCATCTTGTTCTCAAAACTACGACTCCTCTCCACTCATTTCACTGTCTCCATTTTCTGGTGCCCCGCTCACTCCAACATACATGAAAACCTGCATGTTGGCCATCTCGTCAAAAGAACCTTATCAAGACCCTGCATAACACATTTGACCTCAGTACACCCCAACGTCTTACTCGCAACATTTCCATGCACACTCACAACCAATGGCAAAACTCCCTCACCTACTCCACAAACACCCTGCTTTCGCGCATATAAAACATCAATACCATACACCAATCTTGGACTTCGCACAAATACACTCCATCGAGATCTCTTATTAGGTGGCTTTCGGGTCATTGCCCCTGTAAAACCTACTTTTTTCGCATTAAACTCTCAGACAAGCTGACGTGTCGGTTCTGCAACGCACTCTTCGAAACACCATACACCTCGCCTTCCTCTGCCCATTCTTCATCTCACACCGACAAAAACTTATCAACGCATGCGCCTCAACCCTTGGCCACTTTCCCACTAATCTAAGCGACATCATTACTCCCCACAACTCTTAAACTTACTCTCCGCCTTGATAGACACTATTGAACCCATCCTTCACCTCAGCCCACAATAAAACCGACTATCCTTCTCTATATATATTTATTATTTCTAGAATACTCCTAACATTCTTCTTTGCATTCTTCTCTTCAACCCCCATCAAGCAATTTACAAGCATATCAATTAAATTTGGAAAGTGCTTTGACATCTCTACCTACCTACCTACCATGTTAAAAATGTCTTCTTCCATATATCCCTGAACATTTTTTTCGAGCTTTTCCTTCCATTCTTCAACTGTTGTTTGACAAACAACAGCTCCTTCGCCTGTCAAACTTTGAAATCCGTTTTTCCGAGTCCTTCAGCAAAGTTTAAGGCTTTTGTTTTGAGAATTGGGACACTGGCTGGTAGCCTCCTAGCCAAAGCGTCAATAAACCACTTGTATGTTAAGATGTTTATCTCCTCATTACTTGTAAGATAATTTCGTCTTTTCGAGATTATTGATACATTACATTAAGCATAATCCTCCAATACTTCTGCTCTTCGCTTCCTCAAAGTCTGAATTTGAGTTTTCCCCAGACCCAAACCAGTGGCTATTTTATAAGCCTGTCGCCTGCTATCAAGAAGCTTAATTGCATCATACTTTTGTTGAAGGGTGAGGGATATTCTTTTTGTTGACATATCACCTATCATGTAAATGCAGATACTTAATTGAAAGTTTAACTTACTTGGATACAACGAAAATTAAAGATATAGAAGAGAGTTAGTTGTACAAATGAATCCAGATTAAAATGACATTTAATTAATTAAATGTTCAGATTAGTTGCTGTTATGATGTGCTGAGTCCAAATGCACTGTTTTTGCTTATGCTGTTTAGTGTTTACACATGTTGCCATTTTACACATGCTACACTATTTTTGCCATTGCTTAGAACAGGGATAGGAAAACTTTTTTATCCGTCGACCCCTTCATGCAACATTTGTTTTCACATCGACACTAGTGTGTCCACTTTAAGGTCTTTTTTTCATTCCCCGGGGAACGAGGATCTCGTAATTTTTGAAAATTTTCCCGGGGAAGAAAAAGCGATTTTTTTACAGTAAAAACTGTTCAGAAAAGAAAATTTAAAAGTCTCATATAAGATTTTTATTGAAAAAAATTTAAATGCATAAAAGATTTATGTTTTAAAAAAATATCTAAGAAAAATTAGAGCGTTCAAAGTTTCATCATTCAACTGATTTCTTATTTTTGTAGAAAAATAACCCATTGACGAAAACACTCTTTCGGCATCCACAGAAGTTGGTTTTATGCTCTTTAAATTTTTGAATAAAGTTTCTAAAACTTCGGGCCTCCTATTTGTTTCTGAATAAAGGTCAAATGTTTTTTTCATTATTTCCTCTATGCTTGAAATCTTGCTTTTAGTTTCACGTTCTTCATTTTCATTAATCTTCAGAAATTCGTCCAATTCCTCCTTCACGCTTTTCTTCTCTGTTTTTTGGTTGCTAACGATTAATCTTTCATCTTTCTTCTCCGTTACTTCGATATTTTTGTCGTCGCATTCGACAAAATTTTTTTTCAAAAATTCCCCGAGGAAATTTAAAAATTTTTTTCGAGGACGAGGATTTTGAAATTTCACGATCCCCGGGGACTCGAGGACGAGGAATCCTGGGGTGGACACCCTAATCGACACCCACCCCACATAGAAATGTTTCACAAAAACATTAATTAATGCCCAACAATTAAGAGAAAAAATACAAATAAAAAATGTCTCATATCCTATGCTATACAATGTCCTTTGTTATGTTTTAAAAGAAAAAGGATAGCACAATTTGGTAAGTTTGTCTATCTTATCAACCCCGAAAGATGTGTTATGGACCCCCAGGGGTCGATATCATGTAACATTAATAGTTCTAACAATTCTAACTTTGACGACTCCTGGCTTAGAATGAAGTAATGCTTTAAATGATTGTGTTTGGTGCTTTTCATATGATATTGATTGTAAAAAGTATTACTACATGTGTTGTGTCCATCAAAGAAGATTAATCGCTTTTTTCATTGATATTGTGTTGCTTTTACTAGTGAAAATAAAGGCATCATTGCTGTTGAGTTTATAACAGTTATATCTTTTTGCAAAACGGTCGCCTAATAAAGGCTTTTTTCATATAGCTTGCGTCTGAAAACATGGTCATAGGTCGCGTAAGAGAGTGTGTCGCTAAATACAGGGTAACACGAATTGAATTTCTTTTGGGAGGAAGGAATTGAGGTCGTTATTGACAGTGGGTCGCTAAGACAGGTTTGACTGATAATGGGGAATAGACATCTTGATGGATTGACTCATTTGCCTTTTCTCCGGTAAATTTTGTATGTTTTAATTGCTCATTATGTTTCCCAATGCCAACTAGGAAGTCACAATTTTGAAAATGGTTCCATATTTCTGACTATAAATCTTCTATTCGTGACATCAGAAATATTACTGACAATTAAATTTTATGGTGACTAATATACTTTCTTATACATACTTACCTTATTTACTATAGCAAATTTCTTCTTCTCCCTGCCATTTGAAATCATACATAATAATCATCACTCAGAAGCAACTGTGGGCACGAACATAAACAAGCGCAAACAATCATAAACCTTATTCTTCTGAAGCATTTAGAAACTTTTTTCAAAGTATTCCAGCCAGTTTAAAATAACACATACTCATTCCTCCCATTTTATTCGAGTATCAAGATCGGTTCGCCATCGGTATCTGTCAAAAAATTGGAATCGCTACATCACTGTAGATTACTAACACATGGAAAAGCAAAGAATCATCTTATTCTATAATCTTCATATTATTGCTACCTACACACACATATATACAGCTTGTAAAGTAAATTGTTTGAAAATACGTTTAGGACTTGGCTCTAGGAAGTGACACGTAGGAAGTCGTGAACTTAAATTTGGCTTTTTTAATAGAAATTGAAAGTCTAAAATATTTGAAAGAACATTTGCTATAAACCTTTCATTTATATGAATGAACTATTCCATTCCGTAAGTGATACGAGATCGTTACATGATAATGAAAGTAAATAATACGAGAAGTGCAAAAAATCTTAGATCGCAGACAACAATTAAGTTAACAAACCTACTATACTTTTAAAAGTACAAATACAAATTACAATACAAAAAATTTTAAGGAAATTGTGAATGCATCGGAAACTATTCAAAGCAATCTTGATAAAAAAACTAAAACATTAAATAAAGATGCTATAAATTTAGATTCTGGAATAAAAGACTTGAATCAGGGTTAGTGACATGAAGATTTTAAGGGGATAGGAGTCGCAGGCAGTTTTTTTTATGTATTAAAAAAAAATTTCAAATATTTTTAATAAAGAAAAAAAAGTTTAATGTTTATAGGCATATAGAGTGATCATTCTTTAGTCGAAGTCCGCCACGCCACTATTTTGAGATAGCCCATTTACAAACTTTAAATAAAAAAATGTTGAAGTTGATAGCATGGCCATTCTAATGAAAAAAATTAATTAAGCATTTAGTTGATTAGCTCAGTTAATCTATTCGTTATCCGAGTTATTTTCAGACCTTATCATATATAAATATCTTTGAAAAACGAGAAGTATTATTTTTA
>JAUIRK010000855.1:2692500-2797614 GCA_030549495.1 Nectonema munidae | reverse complement strand
TGATGATGATGATATGTATATAAAAGAAATATTTTTAATATATTTAAGAGTAAAAATTATGAAAAAAAAACGAAAAAGAAAAAATTATCTTGTCTATATCAATCATACATGACGACCATTTCTTAACGATGGATAAGATACAGGGTATAGCTTTCCAAATTTTTAGTCTTTTTTCATTAATCTATGCTTTTGAGTCTAAATATTTTAAAAGAATTCTAAATCAAATTTTTTCGTGCCTATTGGTATTTTTCTAAGATTGTCTGGTTACCCTTAGGAAAGACAGTTTTTAATGCTTGTATATCAAGCCAGATTGGAGTCATATTGATACTGCCATTTTGACATTGTTATTTGTCATATTTTCTTCTTCATATTTATGATGTATGCCTAGAAATCTTCTCTTTATGATATCATGGGTTTATGAATTCTAGGACAATACTAGGGCATTATATGCATAAATACTATGCAGAACTTATAATGGTTTAAAATGGGTGAATTTTTATTTTTAGCAATATTTAATAGTTTCAGTTGAATATGTTCCTTGTAATAATGAACACGGGCTTTGTTTCATCTTAGATCCAATTAAAGGAATCTTCTCCAGTTCTAATTTCTTTCTTCGTTTTCCAAACTTATTTTGAAGTATTTCATCAATTTTGGCAGTACTTCTAATCTCAGATTAGTTTTTCATTTACATTGCATTTTCGAGAAGCAACAGAATTATTATTTTCCCTGCCGTTTTGATCACAATTAACTTGTACTTGTCAGAGTATTTTATAAGTGAAGGTATTTTTTATTAACAAAGCACATATGTTAGAGTACTTTTATAACGCGAATCTATTATCTTTACGAATTCACATAAGCAGGAAGGAAGTTATAAAAAATGTATACTTTGAACTGGGTTCGAAATTACGCATGACAGAAGTAAAAACAAATAGAGGTTATTATTAATATCATTGCATAAATAAGGTTAAATGTTATTTATAATCTAGCTAATAAGAGTGATGTATTTTCACATTTCACTTTCCAAAAAATCACCTATACGCAGTAATTTATGTATATAAAATCTCTTCAAACAATTTTCTTGTTATTTCTAGAACGCGTATAGATTTATGCTGTAAGACTTGCTCTGTATTTAAATTGGCATTTTGTTTCGGTATATAAGTTGACGGTTATTTTTAAAAACAAAATAAAGGGGTTCAAAGTACTGGATCGAATCATAAACATTAAAAAATAAAATATTTAAAATTAGCATACATAAAAGATAGCTAAATCATTATAAAGTATTGTTTCGAAATTAGATTAGATTTAGATTAGATTAGATTTTATTTAAAGAGCCAAATAGATATATCAAGTAACAAGATAATACATAAAATACTAAACAACAAAACATTAGGGAATATATATGGTATTTGAGTATCGACAGCTCAAAAAAATTATGTTCGAAAATCATAGTCAGAATTATAAAGAACAGATAGAACGCTTTTTTTTTAAATTTGTGGATCTAAGTTTCAACTTTTTTAGAAAACTTTTATGAGAGTAGTAAAAATAATGAAACTTATCATTGGATCTTGTATTATACGAGTGAAACGAGTTATTTCTAGAATAGAAGTCATTAAAAAACCCTTCAATATGGTTGATAGAATTATAGAAAAAAATTGAGGAAACTAAATAGATGATTTGGTATATGTTTAGATAGCGATCATGAAAAATAGCATTCATATTGATGTTCAAAAATAATCTGTGTTGGAGAGAGTTTATTTTACTCAAAACCGTATAATTAGAAGATCGACAGAGTATATTTGCATATTTTATATGGGGTATATATATAAATAATAAAGTACTTTGTTAACCTTTGGAGAAATAAATTTCGTAATTTTTCAGAGAATGCCAGAATACCGTGATATTTTGACAATAACAGACTTTATATGAAATGTCCAAGAAAGTTTTTCGGTCAAAATTACACCAAGAAAGCTAAAATGAGGTACCCTTATTAGGTGAAATTTATCAATTTTTAATGTAAGATCATTAAAAAACGGTCTACTAGAGAAAAACATGTAACATTTATCATAGTTTTTTGCCCAAAGCGACACCATTTTAAGACAGTCATTTACTTTACAATTTATTGAATCATTTTCTACGATTTTAAACAACAAAGTTACATCATCAGCGTAGATATACGCTGTACATTTTTTTGAAAAAAAAGAAGGCAAATCATTAATGAAGTGAACAAACAACAACGGACCAAGAATTGATCCTTGTGGAACTCCTTGGGACATTGGATAAACTGATGAAAAAGAGTTATTATGAGAAATAAAAAAGTGCCGATCAGATATGTAGCTGAAAAGCCATAAATGAAAGTCTGAGCGAAAACCAAGTTTAAACAATTTGTGCATCAACAATTTGTGGCTTACAGAGTCGAAGGCTTTCGCAAAATCAATAAACACAGCTAAAGAAGAAACATTACCATAAAAGTTTTCATATATGCTAGAACAAAATCTAGCAATGCTTTTTTTAAAGAAGATCCCGAAAGGAAAGCGTACTGTTGAGAAAAAATTAATCTGAATTTGGTGATAAAAGATATTATTTTAGTTGAAATAATTTTTTCAAAGATTTTCGAAAAAACGGATAAGACAGAAATAGGCCAAAAGTTTGATGGAGAAAGTTTCTTACCACTTTTAGACAAAGGAACTATTTTAGCCAGCTTGAGGCACTTAGGGAAAATACATCTACTCCTTTAGAAATCTCAAATATGTGATAAAAAGAGAAGTGATGCAAAACAGTCTTTTGTACGGGTGTGTACTTGTCCTAAAAAATAGTTAGGGGTGGCCGGTATATATAAATTTTTGTAAGCAATAGATCCATAATTTTTTTAATAAGTATAGAGAGAAATTTTAATATAATATTGATCAGTAAATAGTTATGAAAATACTAGTAGATTTACCAAACAATTTTATTTCACTCTACTAAAAACTATTAGAAGGAAAAATTCGTTTTTAATATAAATAAATAATATATCAATTTTAAACATTTTTATACTGTGTATAATAATTACTAACAAAATTTAATAAGTTTATATTTTAAAATTTATTTTTTAAAACGAATAGCTCCAGTCTATTTTTCTAAAAATATGTAGATTTAAAAATAATTTGCTTTCTATTTTATGTCTCTAAGACTCGTTTCCTCTAATAAGTTGTTTCAAAGTTTTTATCATATACGCATTAATGAAAAAAGTGAAATTTAAAATTATAATAAATTTTGTTTTACAGTAATTGTTTTTCTGATATGAAATGATTGAATTTATGTTTTTAGATTTAGTTCAATAATGGATAGCTACGTTGTGTAGATGTTTTTTTGCGTCTACAAGATAGCATTTTTTCAATAAAAATATATCAACACTCCTGTATTCTCTCATAGATTTTTTTTCTTCTCTACTAAAAATATGGCTCAAGGATTTTCGTAATTTTTCACCGGTTTAAAAGTTTTTCTTATATACAATATTTTTATAAACCAGTCAAGATTCTTCTGAACACATGTGTTTCCCTAATTACTGGACTAGGCCAATTTAATACTTCCCTACCTATACTTACTACTGCCCTCACCTACCGTTGTCAGAAGGGGCATATACACGGAGGCGATGCAAAGATGTCAAAATTCAAAAAAATTATTTGAATAGAAATGAGAGAGAACTTTTAAAAATTGCTCTCTCATCTGATGGAGATCAATTTTGACGGTATCATTAAAAACTTTTCTCATAGTAAAACATAAAAATGTGATATAATTGTATGGTCTGAAGCATGACCATCATTTTCTAAGATTATTCTTTAAAAATGGTATTAAAATTTTTCTAATTGAAAAAAACCAATTACACTGAGGCACTTAAAATAACAGTTTCACTATGTAAGGAGTGGGGGTCGTTAGTAAAACTTACCTTGTGACGCCACTTTAATATTTGCCCAAGGTTGGCACTCGAACTCTTTGTACGCTATAAATCAGGATGGCGGAGTTGGGGGGTATATGGATTTCGACTCAGGCTTCTAGCATTTCTTTGACTCTATTAAATAACGCTTGGTTGAAATAAATGTTGCAATTCTTGATGAGTCAACCGAAACTATGGGTAGGAGGGGGTTCCTTAAAGTTGATCGGATGGGTTTGAAAATCGGATGATGATTGTGATGAAGAGGACGAAAAGCAGAAAGAAATGGAATTTTGATTGAGTTGACAATTGATTCACACCTTCATCAATAAAATAAAGATTTGAATATTTTTAATCCTAGAAGGTAAAGGTAGCGTAGGGTGTTTTCATCGAGATGGCACAATTGCGCCCCTTATATCGAACTATGAGAAAGTAGGCTAGAATGTGTTCTAGAAAAAATTATAAGTTAGTTCTTTCTGGGGCCTTTGAGTCTCGATAAAAACTCTCATTAGAAACCAGTATTTTATATGAATATGCAAAACTAATGCAGGCCAAACTCACAATAATAAGGCAGCTATATTTGTGTAAAATGTTAAAGACAACAAATAAGCATTTTGAATATTTATACAGTGAATATAAATTATTCCTTATCTATATTTTTACGTGAGTATACTTTTGATCAAAAGTGGTTGATAAGAGGCGTAGAAAGAGCAAACCAAAATATCATGCAGTATGGAATAGAAAATTCCCTCTTGATCAATTTTCTTTTTTTCAAGAAATTGAACACACTTATTTATCTGGAATGTTAGCCTCCTTTTTCTTTGACAAAACCTTTTGCAAGTTAAGAAGTTTGGAAAGTTGGCTTTGGAGGTGTCGATCATGAATTTGAAAGATTAAAAACTTCTAATTGAGTGTTTCACCTTATTCCTTTGTAAATAGTTGAATCAAAACTTATTCTGATTACTAGTGATGGTATTCGGAGGAAATTAACCAATTTTATAACCTATAGGTTATGATTTTTATTTCTCAAATTTTGAAAAAAACTTTGCCTTATGAAATATTAACTTATCTTCTATATATTTTATGAAAATTGCTTACAATAATAAAAGCTGAGGATTAATGGGTTAATGGTGTTTACTCATAAATGATAAATTTAGGTGCAACTTTTGTATTTAAGCAGATGATGAAGACGAAAGAGGAGGAGACATTATCTTCACTTTTCCAAAAGATAGTTCAGAAAATCTTCCGACAATTGATAACGATACCCTCATCAAATTTGCCATACCCAATGACATTGTTCAGTCCACGCAGTCTTTCACATTTGCCACAACGAACTCTGATGGAAATTTTGTCTTCGGCTTTTGTCGTTATTCTTCGACTTGCAAACGTGTCGTCTGCTTTCTAAGTCACTTTCCATGGCATGAATTCTTTTACAGCTTACTTACTCTAATCCATTCTTTATGCTGTCACTGCCGGAAAGGGTAATTTGCATATATTCTTTGTACTTTTTTTTTTTTTTTTACCATTTTTCATTTGTATTTTTGTTTTATATCAATTAAATTCCACTAATCCATTTTTTTCTTAAACTTCTAATCCAGGAGTTCTTTCACGGACCCCATCGAAGGAAATTTTGACGTAAAAGTCATAAAAAACTTTGCATGCATTTAATATTTGCACTTGTAAAAAAATGATCAAAGTTTTTATAGAAATGTTCTATTTTAAAATGTTTTTGAATATTTATAATATATTTTAATCATAAAAAAAAAGGTTTTTTTTCATATGCCTCACGGACCTCCTCAAACCCATCCACGGACCCCAGGTTAAGAATCCCTGCTAGTCCATTCCAATGTTTCCAAATGGAACGCGGACGAGCTCCTTCCTACTTTCAATGAAATTAAATAGAAATTACTAAAGTGTACTGCTTCGTTTGCTCCCAAATGCGCGAGAATTAGATTTTCATTTATTGTAACACTGATGTCGCAAGGCGGGTCCATTTAAAAAAAAGAAAGAAATATTGGTTTTGAACAAGTTTAGATAGTTTTCATAAATAAAATTAATAAAAAAGCATGCAAGTTTTGAAATCTATATCTTAAAAGTGTTTTTGAGATATCGATTTTTTTTATTCGGTTGAATTTTTTACTTTTCCAAAATTAAGAAAACGCTTTTATTAACACAATGTGACACCACTGTCCCATAAAATAAACATCTTTTCCTTTAAGTATATAAAAACTCGTTGAAAAAGAGATAAAAGCCGCTCGCATATATCATCTTGTGAAAAATCAATTAGTCCCGACTAGTGATGGTATTCGGTGAATATTAACCAGTGAATAAGGCTGAATAAATCATCGTAACCGAACCGCAATTCATCGATTGAAAAAAAAAATAAAAAAATTCTCTTATTCATAGTTCTTTCTTATTCATTTATTACACAAATAAATGGAAATCTCTTCAAACAAATCAAATAATGTGTTGTTAATGATTTTTATATTGTAAAATAACTTCTTTTTTTTAAATTTTTTATATATTTTTTAATGATTTTTTTTTTTTTTTGAAATTTCGCATTATTTTCGCAAAAAGTGATACCCTAACTTGATAAGTCATAACTTAGTTAATAGGTAAGTATCTGACATTATAACAAATTATAATATCTAACTAAAAGAGCATTCGATTTTATGTAATTTTAATAAATATATCTCATCTATTTTAATTTACCTATCATCAAGATTAGAATCCTTAGAGTTTAAAAAGCTAAAAATGTTTTTTCTACTTCAGAATGTATACTTTCGATCCCAATTCTTCATTTTTGAAAGGATTTAATAACTTTTTGAGGACTTAAAAGAGAGTGCGAATATATTTGCCCCTTTTGAAATAAATTAAGGTTTTCTTATTATTTATGAAAACGTTTTAAGCATTGTGTGTCAGAAGATATATAGTTCTTGTAAAGTCTGTCAAGATCACCTCAAATATCAAATTCCTTTCTCAACATTGGACCACACAATGATTTTCCTTCACCTAAATATACAGTCATGTTGTAAGAGTCCTTAGTCTTTAACTCCTTGAACAGCAGCATTTTGAAGAATATTCATCCGCTTTCAATTTCAGTCGCATTTTATTTATTTAGATTTCCATTTCTTGGAACACCACTGTCCCTCTGGTCTTCATCCCGTTAAAATGTTATATGAGAGTTCCTTTTTCTTCACCTTATCTGCTTAATCAATTTCATTTATTTTATATTAAGCTCAAAAGATCAAGATGAAGTCGATGCTGTGAGAATATTTCTAGATAGATTATCAAGCACTCCAATTTCCGAAGCTGGCTCACCATTTTTCGTAACTTCTCCCGATTTGAAGTATGAATTTAATGAAAGCATTCCGGATCCACAGTTTCTACAAAGCATCCCAGGTTTAGTGCTCTCTTTCCTCTAACTTATCTCTTTCAAATGATTTTTGTCTTCTTTTTGCCAATCTTGATTTAGGTCATGTTTAAACGCAACCATTTCAAATTTTGGACGTCATTCCAAACTATTTACACAACCCCTGAAGTGTAAAAATGGAATATAGAGATTTCGCGATTCTGCACCTAGAGATTTTTTTAGTTTTGATCTCTCTAATTATCTAGTGGCCTGTTGTATGTGCGGTGATCGAAGGATAACAAAAGATAATGAAGTGTTTCATTTATTCAAAATGAATGCATGGAAAAGTTTGAAAAAGATGAATATTGAAGCATTTCTTACTACACACCCACATTTTCATTTGAAATAAGCCGCTACTTGGAATTTTTATGACAACTACAAATCTGTCATAAGTTTTTGATAAATACCTCAACAACTTTTTTCCAAGCCAAGTCTATTATTCATTTTAATTCTTTTATTCAATGTTTATTCTTGCGGAGTCGAAGTGAGTGTCGCAGGTTTTAAAGGGTTAGTAGTTGGTGTTGGAATTTTTTCTTAACTATTTTAAATAAAATATGCTCACTTTTTATGAGAATTATTCAGTGGGTTTTTTTAATTCGAAGCTGGAATTCCTACCTGGTCTTAAATATTTAATAATTTTAAGTACTATTTACAGTCATAGTCGGATTTCTTTTTATAGTTGGGAGGCATTGTATTTTTTACCACCATGGCTAGACTTAGTATGACTTAGAGGGTGGGAAGCTGGAATCTTAAGAAAGAGATTGGATAAATTTGTCGTCAGCACACATGAAAGTTTTGAGAATGATAAAATGGGCACTTTAAAAGATAATATAAAAATGAAGCGATAAGAGAAAAAACAGAAGAAAGGAAAAGTGCTACTCTGATAGCCGAAATGAACGACTAGGTCGACATATGTCGACTTCACAAAAATAAAATTTCCTGCGTTTATTAATGCTTTTCCATACAAATCTTCTGCTTTGCATTCGATTTCGTCTGACTAAAGAAGTCAAGGAAAGACTTTTTTGCGGCCAGCATAGCAAGGTTCTAGTCGCAAATTATTTGGAATCTATTTTAGTTTTTTATCTATGAACTGTTGTTAAAATTGAACTGCTCATATGTCTATTTTTGGGAATATCAATCATCGTCATTATCTTTTCTTTTTCAGTGTATACCTTTCTCAAAACGCCTTGAGTCTTCAATTGCTTTTTCCATAAGGTTCTGTCTTTGCAATCTTCAATATTCAGGTTCAATGATTTTTGATTAAAGTTATTTAATCTGACATATCAATGCATAGTTTAATTAAATGTAAACTGGTTTTCTGGAAAAAAAAGACTGATACTTCAGAGCAGAAAGGTGATATGAGTTGGTATTCCTTTTATATATGGAGTAAAGAAAAAGAAAATTTGATCGCGCATACTCTTCTATGTCTAATGCAGTGAATACACCGTTTCACCTTTCAGTACAACGCTATGTCCAAAGCGATTCCTACGTATTTAACCCAGATTTAGGTGAAGAATACTGTGCTGTTATTATTATTGTTAGGATGCTAGTTCACTTCATGATATACACGCAGAATTATGGATTCATTAATTATAGAAATCTTTTTATTCACTATGTTTTACTGAATTTTTTTTATAAAAAAGTCTAATTTTTTTTATAGAATTTTAGATGTCATTAAATTAACAAGTTTTGTTTTTGCTCTATCTTGTGCAATATCAGTTGTAATGTTATGTTAATAAAATTTAAAACTCAATTCTATTCTCTCACATTTATCTCTCAACGATGGGGAGGAAACACGCAATGATGATGATGATGAAATGAAGTTTATTTTCACGTTTCCATTTTATTTTCCTTTTTGTAGAATCTCGCTTCCTGACCGAATTCTACAACTGTTTAAGCGAAGATGACATGATATTATTGTGGGTTTCCGCTCTTCACGAAAGACGCATCATCATCGCATCCAGCTCACCCTTCCGACGCGCAGCCATTTCTTTCACACTCGCTAACCTTCTCTTCCCCTTTACATGGCAACATATGTTTATTCCGTTATTGCCTAAGTCCATGATTGAATTTGTCAACGCACCGATACCTTTTATCATTGGTAATATCTATTGTGTTTGTATAAATACTATATATACTTCATTTAATAATTAGCATTTAAGTTTGAGGTATTGATTCTTTATCATTTTCATACACTGGTAGAAATTTCGTTAATCCGAAAAGAATATGTGTGAAATCAAGTGTCGGATAAACGATGTCTGACTGGTATCTTTGTGTCCTTGTGTATTTGTTTTGTCCCATGCGTTGATTTTAATCTATATTATAAATTAAAAAAGGTTATGTCTTATTTGTCACTCGACGCTGGGAAAAAAATTGTTTAATTTTTACCCAATACGCTAGAAACGAACGAATTTTTTTTGAATATTTCGTGAATACATTTTGACAATTCAAATGAACTGCTCAAAATTGTCGGATCTGATTGGCTTAAAAGCAATCTTTTAACCATTCCTATATGTATTATATTTAATAGTTAGGAACAACGTGAGTTATCGAGTATAGCCGTAATATTGAGCGTAAATATTTTAGGACTTTCTAAAAGTTTGTATTTTGAGTTGCGAGAAAATTTCGCCAGCGATTCCACCGTCATCGTTATTGATGTGGATTCCAGCAAGATCCTGCAGAAGCCTTTCAATGATGTCCAAGAAGTTCCTTTTAACGTTTTGGAAGTGCTGAGTAGAGCTTTGAAAAATCCTTCTACTCTTCTTGGTAAGGATTTTAATTAAAACCTTCGGTATCGGTATCCACTTAATCGCCTTTTTTCGTTTGATAGGTATCGGCCGAACTAATAGACTATAAAGAGTAAAATAACCTTTGTATTTTATGCAAAGCAATAAAGGCCTTTTAATGAAAGCTGCCTCTTTTCTCACAATTTGATACAAAAAAATATACGTAATTCATAGATCGAGTTTCAACGAATTTTGCTTCATCTGCTAAAATGAATATTTCTACTTTGTTAACATAGTATGCCTATTTTGTTTCACCTTGTTCGCAGTTTTGGTTGACGTTTAGTTCTGGTTGACGCGTTTACTCGCCTCGAAGAAACAAATTTCAAATAGAAACTTTTATTATTATGTTTAAAAGGTATCAGTAGAAAATAATTAAAAAAAAATTATATACTTGTTTTTCCTAGGATTGGTATCAGTATGGACATTTTAAAATGTGATCGCCATCAGCATCGGCTTTGGTGGGAAAATTGAGATCGGCTGGATTTATCCCCCCCCAATTTATTTGGCCTTTTCCCCCCCCCCTTCCTCGGGGCCCCTCCTCCTTTGGAAGAGGGCGAAACTCCCGGTCGGGCGGGCGGGGAAAAAACCCAGTAACTTGTTGTCTTTGCGCAAAGTATCAAATTTAGAGAAGAAAATGCATTCCTTTATTTTAAATGGAAGAGAAGGGATCTCCTTTCACCAACCAAATAAAAAATTGAAACAAGATAAAAATGAATTTTAGGGCTTTCATTACAAATGTCTTGGGTTTGATTCCCGATGTTGTCCAAAATAGAATTTCTTGTTGTTTAATCTGATGTCCACCGGTTGATGTAAAACAACCCCCCAAAAAAAAAACAAAAAAATTTGAGTTTTTAAGACCCCAGAAAAAACACAAAAAAAAGAAAAAGAAGAAGGAACACCAAAAAAAAAAAAAAACCAAAAATTAAATTTAAAGTTTTTTATTCAAAGAAATTTTTGAAGTGGTAAATTAACAAATAAATTATAAAAAAAAAAAAGATTTCTGAAAACTTTTTCATCCAATAATATTCTTACTTAGTATGAATAAATCAATATATGCAAATGTTTGTAATTTCTTATATATTCTTGAACCCTTTAACTCATTTTATGCTAAGTTCATTGTTAAAGATTCCTTTGATTTCATATATATAGTTTCTCTATAAAAGCCTTTAAAGTTTACAAGACACACGTGCTCTTTAGAAATCTGTAGCCTATCTAATTATGTTTGGTACTAAAGATGTAAGATCTTTTAATAATATGATTTATGAGCAGATAGATAGCGTTGGTATGGCTTCTCTCCTAAGACCAATGATTGCCAAGATTGAAGAGAATATCTTATAAGTTATGGAAGGAAATGGTTATTTTAGACATGTTCATGACGTTTTTATATTTTGTCATAATAGAAATGTTTTAAACTCCTTATATGAAAAGTTTAATTCTGTTCTTCAAAGGCTAAATTTGACCAAAGAATCTGTCGAAAACCGATCGATCTTTTTTTTGATGTCAAGGTTACTATGGGTCGAAGAAAATTTTACACTTCTATTTCCGGCAAACACATTTACTTCAAATTACATTCCTTTTAAATTCTCTTTTGATACAAAACATAAATGAAATCTGCAGTGCGTATCGAAGGTGAGCTTTCAGAGTGTTTTAAAATAAATGTTGGTGTTCATCAAGGGTCTGTAATAAGTCCTTTGTTGTTTATCATAGTGATAGACGCTCTGAGCTCGGAAATCCCGAAAAATAATCGTGAATTTTTGTATGCTGATGATTTGGTAGTTGTAGGTGATAGTTTGGATGAGTTGAATGTTAAGTATACCGAATGGAAAAGAGCACTTGAAAGCAAAGAATTAAAAATAAATGTAGCAAAGACCAAAGTGATGATCGTGAGTAATAAAACTAATGGTGTCAGGGAAGTGAGTAGTGTCGACCCCTGTTCATTTGTGACTGAGGGTAATGAGAAAATTATAGACTTTAAAAAACAGAACGAGAAACAGGCAAAGTGAGAGCGACCCCTGTTCATTGTGTGGACTGAGGGTAATGAGAAACGCCATTTTATGTACGACTTGTAATAAGTGGGTTCACAAAAGATGTTCTTCTATAAAAGGCTCTCTTTCTGCAGTGAGTGGCTTTGTTTGTAGAAAGTGCAAAAATGGAGACCGCGTAAGTACTCTTGTTGAAAAAGTCAAATTAGGAGATGATACGTTGGATGTTGTTGATGATTTATGTTATTTGGGCGATATGATCAATTGCAACAGTGATGTTTCTAGTAGCGTAAGAGCGCGAATACGCCTACGTTGGGAAAAGTTAAAGGAATTATCCGGCTTACTGCGTGGAAATTTTTTATCTGACAAACTTAAAGCAAGGCTGTATAAAGTTTGCGTTAGAAGTACGATTTGTTACGGTTCTGAATGCTGGGTGATGAAGAAGGCTGACACGAGAAAGCTACAGACAACTGAGATGAGAATGATTAGGATGATGTGCGGAAATACGCTGAAAGATAGGATTGCCAACGATGTGTTGAGAAAGAAAATTGGAATTGAGGATATAGAAGTGCATTTAGAAGAAAATAGATTACGTTTGTTTGGTCATGTCGAAAGGATGTCCGAATGGAACGTTGTAAAGAAGATAAAAGATGAATTGATTGATGGAAAGATGAAGAGAGAGGAAGCATGGAATGAAGTGATTCACCACGATATGGAAAAAAGAAAGCTTGTGCGAAGTGATGCTAAAGAAAGAATGAAATGGCGTAGTTGTTGCAGGAAACTGGTTGACCCCGACTCGTTGGGAACAATAACCAGGCCTAGAAGGCAAAATGGATGATGATGGTGATGATAAATGAAATCTGATCAAATGTTTATCAAATAGGGTTTTAGATTGTGATACTAAAGCAGTAATAGAGTATCTGGAAAAAAGATTGTGAGCTTATCTTATCGTTCTACACTAGTACAAAAAGTTATTACGGAAGCTATTGAACCGCGAATTTATGAACCTGAAAATGTAAAATTTACATTTCTTTTCCGTACAAAGGTGATCATCGTGCTTATAAAATCTTGAACAGAACGCTTAGCTCTGAAATTTTAAACCATTTCAATCAAGTTCAGCGTTGTTCTATTTCTACTTTGAAAAGAAGTTATCCCTTTGTTACAAAAGACTTAACACCTAAAACATTATGCACTTCTACAGCTGTATCTGTGCCAGTTACTATATCTTACTAGGCGTGATGAACAAATTCACTTAAATCCTACTCTCAAAAGAAGTAAAGGCATAATCTCAGCAATGGGCAAACAATTATTTCAGAATCCCCACTAGAGAGATTTTCAGTCATTCATTTAGCAAAAACCTTGACTATGTCAACAAAAAGAAATTTATCACTTTTTAACTTCTAATATATATTGATTTTTGTCATATTTCCATATTTATAAGTTTTATTTTATTTTTATAATATATTATTTGTTTTTATCTTATTTTACTACACTCAATAAATTTAATATGCAACTCCTTGCACTTCAAATCAAACATGTCTAATGCTAAATGAATTATTTTTTTGTTTCAAATAAAGATCTTTGTTTTTCTTTAGTTTTTATCAACTTTGAAATAAATTTTTCAAATACTATATACAAAAATATTTAAAGGAAAAGTTTAAAAGTGTAGAATAAAGTGTTAATTTTGTAGAAAAAAAATGGAATCTTATTCTAACATGAATTTAAAATGAGTGACGAACACTCGCTCAGCTTGTCTAACTTTCACATTCTGAGGCGAACTGAAAAAATAAACAGAATGTGAAGTGATGTGTTTTATTGAAATACAGCGGCCTGTTGTAGAAGCTACTAGCATCTTATATTAATGTCTTATACAATTTTCTGTAACGGAAGAGCTTTTCAACCAGATGTACTTCCTGACATCAAACCATAATCCTGGATTTGAAGCCAAAACCCCCAATACACCACTCTCATCCAAGAAATAAAATGCTTTAACCTAAGAAGTAGGCTATTTTGCCATGTTAATAATTTCTAATTTAAAATAGAAAATGAATATTTTGTTTGCAATAATAAAAATATATTTTTTTCTTTAAAGGGTTATATAACTAAATAAGATTGTTTATTTTTAAGGTTTGTTATAACCGAATTATTATTCTTTAGTTTCCAGCCTCATAAGAATTTGGAAGAAACTCCTCTGAGTTTGATATCCCCTTTTACTTAACCATTCTAATTCAATGTTGGATGCTATCTTATCCAGTATGGATAAGTTCATCCCTTGTTTTGCTCATTTCACGTTTGATGAATTTCAATCCTTGCTGCGTCCTTCATAGGTGACGGCATTTCAAGAGCTTTTCTCAATGCGATGGTCGAAATCATGGGGAGTTATCGCGTTGCTTTGCAGATTTCGTTGAACGAGAACATTTCATTTGATGAAGAAACTTTTTTCAAAACGCGCCCTCACCACATGTCACCCTTCCTGCATTCCTTTATTCGCTCACAAATGTTTGAACAAGTAAGATTTGATTGTTCTCATCATCATTCCCACTCTACACCATTTCAGTGTTAAATTTCTCAGTCGTGTACATTTACAATATTTATTTTTTATTTTGGGACTAATTCAGCTATTATCCCAGATTTTAAACCTATTCCCATTTTGATCTGAATTCATTTTTCTTCTAACAGAGTGATTAAAAGGGTATGTAATTTACTCTAATAGTATAACTAAGAAAAAATTAACCTATTTGGGTGTTTAATTAATTAATTAATTAAGTTGTTTGTGGCGTTCGCACCCATCCTTTCGGATATCGTGACCCGCCCTGAATGCTGAGTCCAAGTCTACCTGGACTTTCCATCCCACTAAACGCCTACCGGCCCTTGTTACTGCATAGCTTGTTATATATATTATTTTACAAGAATTTATGTTACAATATATAAATACATCTGAGTGAACGATACTATCCTAACGCGAACGCTCCCAATTTGGGAAACAAACTTATTGTCTAGTGATAGCTTGATTACTAACCACGTAGAATCGGTTCGCTAGAGCACTACATAACCGTAAAAACCTTTGAATTCTTCAGAGGAAGAAAACCAGGGTAAAAAACCGGCTATTTGGGTATTTTGAACGTTTACCATATGGTAACGCAAGGCTAATATATGAGCAAAAAATATATACGCACATTTTTCAAAATTGAGAAAATTATAAAAATATTTTAAAAATTTTAAATGCAAATTTATTTTTGATGAAAGAAGGCAAAACTCTCTGAACGTAAACTAACATCACATCCTGGAATTCTGTTATGTTGGAATTGCAATTACCACATGCGCATTTTATTTAGCACTTGTATGACAAAATGGTCAATTCTATCATACCTAATGTCCTTCACCACCCTTCCTTCTGTTGGCATTCCACTTCCCTTCGGAGCATTTTTGAAACATGTTGGATAAGTTTGAGCTACTTGTCTTCAAAAGTTCAGTTGAGAAATATTCACACCACTTTTCCTGATCAAAATTCAAGCATTATTAATACTCACGTCAACGCTTGTAAATAATTTATCGAAGTAGAACCAATATGGAAAGTTTTGAATTTTATCTGGAAAATCTTTTATCATCATGATGATCCGACATTATTTATGTAACTGCCTTCAGTAGTAGAACTTGAGTCTTGATAAAATTCAAAATTAAACAAATAGCCATTATCTTCATTCAAACTCCAAACTTTATAGCCGAAACGAATGGGTTTGCCGCAAATGAATTGCGTACATCCATGATGACCAAAGTATTCAATCATACTTTCATCATACGACAAATCACAAAACGGATTCAAAGTATTATTAATACATTTTTGCAAAAGGTCTGATTTTTACTGAACTTATCGTTTCCAGCAAGTTTAGAATTGTCACCACAATGGATTTCTTGCATAATTTGAATAAATCAATCTCTTCGCATCGCTTGATAAATCATATTATTTCTCATGTCATGAGCGTTGTCCCATTAAAACGTCTACCTGGAAGACAGTTATACCCAGAAGTCGATAAAATTTTTAGTATTGAAATTTTTAGAAAGAGCATAATAGTTACTTTGTTCAACAAGGTAAGTCAAAATTTCATCATCTTTTCTTTATATTCTTCAAAACTTGGAATTGGAAAACAAAAGTCTCTATAAATATCAAGATATTTTTTTGTTCATTTATCTGTAAAATAATTATTGGTGAAAATTTATCTTCTTCCTCAAAAATAAGTTCTTCATTCTTTAACAAAGCAGTCTGAAAAGGAACCCTTAGTTGTCTTCCTGTAAGACTGTCTATTGTTCCTCCCGTGTCTTCATCAGTATCAACGTTAAATTCAGGAGATTCAATATAAATCGAATTAATAATCTTTATTGACCATTAAATCTGTTAATTCATGAGGAGAAAATCTAAAGCAAAACACAATTTTTATTAATGATTATATAAAAGCCTAGCGTTACCATATGGTAACGCAAACAAAAACTAATTTTAATAAAAATTAAAACAAGAAATTCACTAAATTCGGTTCTAAATGACCGTTTACTTCGTTTTTATTTTATCTTAAAAACGGAGAAGAAAATGAAGGATATTGAACACTCACTCTTTTTGGAAGCCATTTTTGAAACGTCTATTGTTTAAATATCTAAAAAATAAATAAAAACTCACAAAACAAAGAGAAAATTAAAATATGATTAAAATAAGTTTTAAATAACCTAAAATTATTGATAAAAATAAAATCACAATTTGATAAAATCAATAAAATATAACAGATATTTAGCGTTATCATATGGTAACGCTTGGTTAAAATGAGACTCCAAAATAATCCAATTTTTTATCTTCCCGCAGGTAGCTCTTCATAAAAAAATGTATAATTTAATAGATTACGATAAAGAGCGACCTGTAGGAAGACAAAAAATTGGAATATTTTGGAGTAATTGAATGAGATTAAAATTAATGATAATGCGCACTAACTTTTGTTTTTTAAAACTACTCCACTTAAGTATAATTTTTTGATGAAGTCCAAATTAATAAGTTTCAAATTGAAATTTTATCGCTTTTTCGCTTAGCTTTGTTGAAATCAATTTCTCTCCGAACTAATATCACAGCTTTAAAAGGCTTAACTGAATGAAACTCGTCTTTATATACTAATCATTAATACCATATCTAATGATGTCTCCCTGTATTACGATGTCACTTCAATAAAAGACCTAATCTCTGTAGAATGAATTTGTAATATTTTTAACATCTTTGATCAATATAGTCTTTGGGTACTTAACTTTTTAATAAGAACTTGAAATTAAAAATGTATTAGATAAATGCTTGAAATAAAAAGACATATACCGATATTTAAGTGTGAACGAGGGCCTTCAATCAATCGAGTATTGCTACATAATTTTATGTCTTCCGTTTTCTTGCCAGGCTACGCATTTAGTAATTGATTTAAATTAAAAAATAATTTTGTTTTATCAAACTTAAATAATAATATTATTATTTACAACTAATTATTATATTTTAAGTTATTATTGTTATAATATAAACAATTTTAATTAAAAAAAATTTTTATAATCTTTAAAGATCAATAAATTGATCGTTTGTTATTTATAGGTAAACCATTATTTCAGTATTTCTTGTCCCGGGATCAAAAATTAGTGTGGGATCCTGGGAAAGCAGGATCCCCGGAACTTGGAAAGAAAAACTAGTCTCAATGTATATTGCTCGGATTAGAAGTCGGTTCCTGAGCCATTCTACTCACACCATTATAAATTATAGTTTTAATATATAAACTATAATTGAGTTTAATTGGCGTTGATTAAGTGACCTCCCATAAATGCTCTCTTAATACCTACGTGACTGTATATCTATTTCCAGTTCTTGTTAAAGCCTTTTTCTCTTCTTTCATTAAGTTCATCACACAAAGGCTTTCTTACTTGAATTCAGGTGTCTCCTTTGATGATGAGTTTGAGCGAGAAATCAATATGCGAGATGACAACTCATTTTCCAACAATGCGTTCTACCAATCCTACCAAGAATGGCTCTTCAATACAAAGGTTTTCTTTCTACCACAAAAACGTTCATTTTATCCACTGATATGTATACTTACCTTGTACAGGGTAGCTCTATTGTATAAAAAACACGTTTATGTTACGGACTTATATGGTTATCATTATTTTTTTTCAAATATATTTGGAGCTTGGCAAAGCTCCGGGGGCATTATATATGCAAACGGAGATTCGCCAAGATGTTATGTATTTATTTGTAAAAAATCTGAGCAGACTCAAATGAATATCTTACAGTTTTTCAAATTGTATGAAATTTTGTATTCAGGTTTGCTCTATAATAGTTTCTAACTATCTTTCAAAATTTCAGCTCATTTTAGTTCATATGGAAAAGGTTGTGAGGCCTTAAAAGATATATATGTATTTTTAAATATTTCCTTCTTTCTTGAATATAATGAATTTATGATTTACCATGCTCTTTTCACTTTGCCCTAAATCAGGGTGTGTCTCCCTCCCCCATGTCTGAATATTCAGATACCTTAGAAATCTTACTAAAGGCATTCAATATTTAAGTATGTTTGTGAACTGTGCGTGTGATGTATTATGCCGAGTTTTTTTTTAATTTTATTTCTCTACGCTTACTTAAACTTTATTTCTCATATTCTAGTCCAAATTGTTTTCCATTAGAATTATTTGTAAACTCGGTAATGAAAACTTTACTATCGGCCTAAATTGCGTCTTCTCAAAGCACAAAAGTTTTGCATATTTTTCCAACTTGTGTTGACTCTGCTATTATTATAATCCAGCTTGAAAATATTAAATCTTCTTCGCTAAGAAATCTTTTCCAAAATTTAGTTTGTGTGCTGTTCTATTTCTTAAAATATTTGCCCCCTTCTAACCCTGAAAAGTATCTTGTCTGTTGATGCTGTCTTTGTCTTAGGGCAGGAAGCAGTTAATTTATTTCGTCTCTTTTGCCTACTCGAAATTATCGTAAATCTAAATAAATGATTTTATCTTGGCGCTTGGATTCCTTCTGAGATTCCTAAAATCAACGATGTTAAAATTAAAGTAGTATAAATGCGCCTTAACAATTTCAATATTAAAAATATGTGTGCTTGCTCTTTTCTTGTAGAGAGCTGAATTATTCTTATTCCTTTTCCTTTTTTTCATGGCAGTGGTTTTCAATCACAGCCCTATACCTGGGGCGCACATCCTCAAAATTATTGGGGGGGGGGCGAAATTTTTTTCTTGCCATTTTCAAAATTAGTGGTCTGGAAATACCACGGGAGACCAAATATTCAAGCAATCCTTTAAAATAGAGTGTATTCAGCGCATACCTAAAGTCCTAAATTTATAAGACTACTTTATATTTTTTTTACAAAATTAGTGAATTTAAATACTATACTTCCAGCGAAAATATTTTAATTAAATTTGCATATCGAATATGGTGCGCAGAAATATTGCTCCCAATTAAAAAGTGGGGAAAAATGCCCCCAATTAAAAAGTAGGAAAAAATGCCCCAATTTAAAATTAAGAAAAAATGCCCCAACACAAAAAATTTCAAAAAATTATTAATTAAAATTTTTAAAAAAGATATGTCAAATAAAGATTTTTTGTAAAAAAAAGTTAACTTTTCATCTAAAACATTTAAAATTTAATTAAAGTAAACTAAATAACTCAGCGTACGACAATTTTTTAAATACAAAAAAAAATTTATAAAACCGCGAATATTTTTGGACTCTGTGTGTATCAGAACACTTTCTAAATATAATTTATATTTTAACGGATTTTAAGAACACATTCCCATAAATCTGCACCTTTGCTATTGTTCTCAAGAACTTTATAAAGAAAAAACCCTATAGATTAAGAAATTTAGCCTTTCAAACGGTACCAAATAAAAATATTTATATAATTAAAAAATCCTGAAAATCATAAATTAGGGGGCATTTTTTCCTACTTTTTAATTGGGGGCATTTTTTCTAGAGGCATTTTTTCCGGGGGCATTTCTACCTACAACCATCAAATATACACTAGTTTAGAAAAATCCAAAAATGTTAGAGGGTGGAATAGGCTTTTTATTTGAAAAATAATGTAGTCTACCAGGCACATTACAGGAATTGATGAAAGGATATCTGATTCATAGAGAAAACAAATAACTCAAGGTTGGATAGTTTTATATGAGTGAATGTATTCTAAAGGCAAAGAGTCTACTAGACACCCTGCGATGTTTATATGAAAAAATGTGATTGATTCAGGGGCAAGGGTATAAAACAATGTTATAATTGTGCAAACAAAAATAAAACAAAAAATTAAGATCGCATTATTTCATTTTACTCAGCATCATTCAAAAATAGTTTAAAAGCTAAATTGATACAAGCTACAAAAAGTAAAATAACTGTTAACATTTTGCAATGATTTGCCTTTTATAATAATTTTTAAGGAAAAAAAGTCTATCAGAAAAAGTTATAGAGCTTCAACAAAAACTAAAAAATTTTTAGAACATAACTTAAGTTTTTTGAAAAATAATTTAACGTATCCCCTACAGCATACTTTATGGGTGGCATGGCAGGTTGGTTAAGATGATGGACTCAGCCAGGAAGCTTCTGGATTCGATTTCTCATCGATACGAATTTGTTCATAGTTTGACATAAGCGGTACATCAGTGCCTGGTCAATGAAAATACATACGCTGCACCTAACCTTTTACTCAAAATTGAAAAATTTGCTACATAATTAACATAAGAGAGAAAGGAAACAAAATAAACTAATAAAACAATTTTCACTATTTTAAAATGGAACCGTCTGTTCTCAGAATAATTTCAAAATAATAGGAGGCATAAAGAATTAGAGTTTATTTGATATTTTCAAGTTTTTATAAGCAACAAAAGCCAACGTTTAAGTAGCAGCCCTTATAATTAAAAAATTATTTAAATAACGGTCGACAGACATGGCGAATTGTCCATGGGACGAACTGTCTTATGAAAATAATGGGGCGAATTGTCCATGGGAGGAACTGTCTTTTGAAAAATAATGAGGCGAAATGTCCGAGGACCAAATTAACATAAATCAAAATATACGAGAAAAGAAAATCATTGCGTTTTTTTGAATATTTGTGTCAACAAATAAAATTCTGACAGCTGTCATAAATAGATCAAGTACATTTTTAACAACTGAAACATTTTGTCTCGATATTATATTTTTATTGTAATAATAAACAAATTTTCTTAAAAAAAGTGATTTGTATATGTACAGTTACTTATAAAATTCAACAATCGAACATTATAAAAAATATCTCTGCTCAAATATTAATAAATAGAGTATTCTTGCTTTTAAACTGAATAGATAATCAAAGTATTCATTCCCAAATAACTATTGAAAAAAATTTCTTGACTTGAAAAAATTAAAGTTTTCAAATGTTACAAAATGTAGCAAACGTAGTGATAAAGATTAAGTGACTTTTGTTGAAAAAAAGTTCTTAGCGCAAGTCTAACAATATTCTTTTATTATTCATTGATATAAAATTGTAACGATTGAAAACTATTTTAATTTAACTCAAAATGCAAATTAGACAGAAGCAGTGGTGTAGCCAAAAAAAGTTGATAGAAGGGGCACAATTAAAAAACAAAAAACTTGCGCAACATTATTTATACTTTCTTGATCCTTTCATTGGAGAAATTTTCAAAAACTGATATCGCATAAGATGCATGGGGGCACCATGCGGTACATAGGAGTGTGGGCACGGCCCCTCATGCCCCAGCCTAGCTACGTCACTGGAGAGAATAGAGCTGAATGAGATAGGAGAGCTTAACAAGAGAAGAGGGCTTGAATGAAAGAAGAGAGCTTGAGTGAATGATTGAGTTTTAGCAGAGAAAGCGGAAGAGAAAAACAGGAGACAGAAAGAGAAATAGAATCACTGTGACAGAAGATGAGAAAATCTAGTGGATCATCAACATGTGTTTGCTCTGTGACCTGTGTGCATATTGAAGCAATGGATTATTATTATATAGCTCTCACACATCGTCTGTAAAATATGTACGATAGGAATTTAAGAGCAGCTTGGCATGATGTTTGATGGATTCCAAAGTCTGCATTCCTTCTATGCGATCATCATACATGTTTTATAAACAAGCAGCAACTCTTACTTATAGAAAATTATTGGGGGGGGGGGGGGGGCGAAGGTCTATAGTCTATAGGTATAGCTCTCACACATCGTCTGTAAAATATGTTCGATAGGAATTTAAGAGCAGCTTGGCATGATGTTTGATGGATTCGAAAGTCTGCATTCCTTCTATGCGATCATCATACATGTTTTATAAACAAGCAGCAACTCTTACTTATAGAAAATTATTGGGGGGGGGGGGGGCCCCCCCCCCCCCCCCCCCCCCCCCCCCCCCCCCCCCCCCCCCCCCCCCCGGATGTGCGCCCCTGCCCTATATCTCTTCTTTTACGGCCCACATAACAAAGTTCCCGCAAAAATAAGCTAGCAATACATATTAAAATAGTCAAAATTGCGCAAATATATTGATTTGTTATTTATGAATAATATTTTAGAGTTAATTGAAAAACACTTTTTATAAAAATTGATTCTTTGATTTTGGCGCGGCCCTCTAATGCAATGCTGGTTCTTAATTTGTCGCCCTTTTACGCTAGATCAGCGTAAAACAAACTTTTTTTGCTGCTACCCATCGCAAGAAGCACAGTTTGCATCGCAACCCATAACACTTAGGGGTCTATAGTCTATAGGTATAGCTCTCACACATCGTCTGTAAAATATGTTCGATAGGAATTTAAGAGCAGCTTGGCATGATGTTTGATGGATTCGAAAGTCTGCATTCCTTCTATGCGATCATCATACATGTTTTATAAACAAGCAGCAACTCTTACTTATAGAAAATTATTGAGGGGGCGAAGGTCATTTTCGCCCCCCCCCCCCCGGATGTGCGCCCCTGCCCTATATCTCTTCTTTTACGGCCCACATAACAAAGTTCCCGCAAAAATAAGCTAGCAATACATATTAAAATAGTCAAAATTGCGCAAATATATTGATTTGTTATTTATGAATAATATTTTAGAGTTAATTGAAAAACACTTTTTATAAAAATTGATTCTTTGATTTTGGCGCGGCCCTCTAATGCAATGCTGGTTCTTAATTTGTCGCCCTTTTACGCTAGATCAGCGTTTTTCAAACTTTTTTTGCTGCTACCCATCGCAAGAAGCACAGTTTGCATCGCAACCCATAACACTTAGGTGCAATGAGACAAACTCTGATCACTACGTCCATTTATAGCATCGACAATTTTTTTATGATCTGCACACCGCTTTATTTATTTGTATGAATAAAATATTAATACTTTTAGATTTTCTTCACTTTGCTCTCCCTTGATGTCCTTTGTTTGTTTGTCAAGACCCATTTTATTTTTCACGCTACCCACTGAAGGGTCAGGACCCACAGTTTGAATAACATAATAATATAAAAAATTGTTTATTTTTTGATAATAATTAAAGTAATCTTTTAAAAGTAACTCAACTCTGAAAAAGCATATATCTAAAGGAAAAAAAGCCATCTTAATTGAAAAATATTTTGAACCAATCAATGAACGTGAAGTATGATTACCTCCTATCTTTCAACCAATCAAATTTTTATGCTCATTGATAGTAAATCAAGGAAGCTTAAATAACTTATCTCATTTTCTTCATCTTAGCGCTCAGAATAAAATACTTTGGCTGTCCACCTCTGCTCTAAGCACAACTTTATTTTCTCTTGATTTTTGACTTGTCTGGTGATTTATTGATTTTCATCAATAATTCCTAATTATTTTTTGCAGAAAGAAGGCAAACAAATTTTGAAGACAATTTCCTCGATGAACACCAAGCCTCAACTTAAGACAGCTTTCAAAAATTTGCGCCAAAATTCTCTCCCTATTTTAGCGGATATCAAAGACAAAATCGTCAATTCGCCCAAAAGTCCTCTGCCTTCTTTACAAGTTAGATCCATCTTTTTATCCTTATTAGATATTTATTTAGGTCCATCTTTTTTGTTACTGGAAGAATTTAAAGATTAAACAAAAATCATCTTTAAGTTTTTATAAAAAAACTCATTGAAAACGACAACCATACGATAAAAAGTTTATTTAAAACAGATGCGCTTTCTTTTATGAGCCACGTGTAGTGCATTGGTGCTGGAATAGTTGAAGAAAATAATTCTATAGTGAAGTAGATTTTTTGATCCAACGTTGTTTATCTAATCCTATATATGGATTAGGCCGATATGGCCTATCCACCCTTACCCCATCTTTATACTTCATCCTATGAGTTTGGGAAAACACCTGTGGAACCTGTCATAACTCCCGAATCCTTCACTTTACTTACCACTGCAGTAGAAGAAATCATGGAGATTTTAGTCAAAACGCAAAAAAAATTCTAAAATCCAACTTCCCGCAAGATCCTGCATCTAAGCTGCATCAACTCCAATCGCGCTCCCTAGAATTCAAGTAATCAGTACTTGGCTATGCGCTCACTGATCTAGCCCAACCGGAATTACTATCAGCTACAACAGCAGCTTCACTTGCAAAAAGAAGAATGGACGCTTCTTGGGGTTGCCCCCCCCCCCTCACTAGAAGAATGGCAAAGACAGCATGCTCTGTTGTGCATTTTTGTGCTTGATACACAACGAAAGCAGGTCACTTCGGCTCCTGAATTTTTTGATAATAACATTGCCTAGAGCAGTGGTTCTTAAACTTTTTTGACGATTACCCCTTTTAGCTTACTTACTTCCACAAATTTCATTACTCCCTCTCTATCCAAACATTTCAATGAATGTTTATCACTTTAAATACCTTAATTTTTACCCCTTTACCATCTACTTGGCCGGTGATGAATATAATATGGTTAAAGATTTATATGTAAAAGTTTCAAAAAACAAACATATTAACCCGTTAACGCCCATGTAGACTATAGTCGACTTTACAAAAATAAAATCGCCTGCGTTTATCAAAGCTCTTTAATACAAATCTTCTGCTTTACACTAGATATCGTCTGATTATTCTGGTCGTTAATGGGTTAATTTGAAAAAGAAAAATTTTTTTTACTAAATTAAATTAATGAGAATTATGAATTTGTTTTTTTAGAGGTGAGTAGATCAATTCTGAGTTGCTGCTTAGAGCACATATAATATCTGTTTCAGCCTCGAGTTTATTCCTAGCATTGGATTTTATGATCAGTAGACTCGAAAAAGCAGTTTCACAAAGATATGCTGAAGAGAATGGAATCAATATTTTCATGGCGAATTTAGAAGCCTTCGGAAAAATGGAATCTTTTTTTTCTTGAAATGCTTCCTTTGCCGCAGTGTTATTGATGAGTTCCAGAAATTCTTCTTGAATACCTTCGGAAAGATCATCCACAGCACAGCGGTAAGGGCTTCTGGCGAGTTTGACTTGTGTGCTTTCTTCTCCAATCTCATAGAAATAATACTTAAACTCGTTTTGAAGCATTTTTAAATCATTAACAATATGCTTTTTTCGATTATTTGAGAACTCAAAGCTCTTATCATTAAAAACCTCATTAAGGCGATGAAAAAGCCAACTCTCCCTTTTCTACTTTTCTTTTTCAGAAGGCAAGTTTATCGAGAAAGGCTTTGATAGCATCAGTGTGCATAACGATGATTTGCTCAGGTCCTTGCATTTGACGGTTAAGCCTATTCAAGGCTTCAAAAATATCCGCTGAGTAGGCAAGATCGAGTTTGAAGGATCCCTGAACATAATCCAATAATTTTTTAGATTTGTTATTTTGTTCTGAGATAAACACTTTGATTTGATCAAACAACCCAAAAATACGGTCAAGAACATTTTCTTTCGATAACCATCGAACAGAAGTATGAAAAAGCAAGTCTCGATGATTGGAGTCCATGTCTTGACAAAGATTTCGAAAAATTGTGGTGTTGAGAGCTGATCAAGAGATGTTTTCAGAGAAGCGGGAAGTGTTTTTGAAGCAAGAGCCTCACGGTGAATTAGGCAGTGTGAAGTTATGATATCAGATAACTTTCGAAATAAAAATACCAAGTTTTGAGGTTCATAATGCAAAATTGTTTTAGGAAATCAAGAAGTTTTCCTCACGACTAAAATTACCGCTTGGAAATGAGCTATTTACTACTTTGAGGGTAATTACCCACCGTTTAAGAAACCCTGGCCTAGAGGGAACGATAATACACAACAACATCACTATTACCAAAATTTTTGTAGTCGCCATTTTCGCAAGCCCAATGTTAAATAAGATAGTAAATATTTAGCTTAGCTATCCTTTATTCAGGTATATTTTTTAAATGTCTCCTCTAAAGTTGGATATTTAAAGGATATTTAGGTTGTAAAGAGAAGTTGTGGAGATATTTATTCAATTGTAAAATAAAATGTATTTTTCAAAAAGTATCAAACAGTATGCATTTTTTCACATAATAAGATATTCTATGAAAATTGCGTTAAACTTCAAATAGATATATGATTTATTTAGTTAACACTTCCAGGCACAATTGCTGATGAGTGACACACTGAGCAAAGATCGTCTTCTTTAGGTTATATGACATTCTAAAAGAAAACAGACGATTAATTTTCTGAAACCAATACCTGAAAAGATTAACGGGGAAAAATATAGGATTGGCAGGATTTAAATTTAATTGACAGATGAAATCTTCCTTTTGAACATTTTTAACTGATGCATTCTCCTAAAAAGCAAACATCTTTTGCAAGTAAAAAATAATTCATTTGAATTTTTTTACTTTTTCTTTTAAATTTCTAAAAGCTTTCAAAAATTTTGACATTAGTGATGATTAAAATTTTTTTTGCTGAACAAAACTTATAATTCAAGTCATAAGATATTTAATTTTAAAGAAATCAAGAAACTGAAAATTGTAACATGCCCATTTTAGAGGACTTATGGGTTCGAGTATTTTTTACGAAGTTTGAATACATTTTCCCTTCTGCATTTTTAACTGAATTTGTCTAGAACAGACACTAGATCACCATCACCAAAAAAAATCCACCATCAATCTTAAAGTTTAAATTGAGTAATTTCTACTTTTTCATTCTTATAAGGATAATGTTTCGTGAAAAATTATGATTTTTTTTCGATTCTAAAATGATTTTTTCCTAGAAATTATCAATTAAAGATCCATTCAACAATCTGGGTTCTAAGATTCTCGAATTTTCTTCATCTCCCTTCAAAAGCAATAATGGCAGCAATTTGTTTAAAAGGCATCATAAATTTGAACAACTTTCCCTCACACAAACACCAAGCCCTCAATTGGATGAGGAATCTCGTATCGAAAAATCTTTTATGTAAGATCCTTCAGGGTTTCATTATAAAATATTTTTTTTATTTATCGGTGGTATCCCATCTAACAGAAGAATAATCCTCCATAACTGGGGCACGATCTCTATTCGAACCCAGACCATCTGGATGAATACCCTACGTTCCCACCACTAGGCCATATCCCGACCATTGTCCACTCAATTGTTAATAAGCAGTTTGTTGTTCTTAGAAGCGTCCATTGTTAAAAAAATCCTTGTTAATCCAAACATTAAAAAAGCCATTCGCATAAGAAAATTATCTGGATTGTGAAAAAACAATGATTTTGCCGTGAAATTTTAAGGAATTAATAAAATATATACCTGGATTACTGAAATATTAACAATATAATTCAAGTATTTAACAAAAACACGTTAACTATCTAATTATTTCTATTAAAAATGGTGATATTTTTAATATTTCCTGTTTTCAAAAGTGAAAAGAATTTTTTATTTATACAGATAATGAGGCATTCCGATTAGTGAAGTGTGCTTTAACGCGGGTTGACTGCAATATATTAAGCTATACTATCTATCGGAATTGCGGAGTTGAGAGTTGAAGGAATCAAAGATTTCAAAATGATAGGAGTCGCAGTAGGTTTTTTTAATAATTTTTTTTTAATTAAAAAAAAAGTTTATTTATGGTAGCTTCTGTAGTAAGAAGATTGTTGGAGGTCTGAATTGTCTTTAAATATTTAAAAGCAATCCACTCAAATCACCATTTAAACATTCTAAAAAAAAAATTAAAAAAACTAAACAAAAATTACAAATGTGCAAGAATAGTCACTTCAAGAAATGATTTAGTTATAAAAATGTTTGCGATGTGATCAAATATGGCAAAAAGTTTGCATTCCCGTTTTAATTATAACAATATTATCCTGCATTCACGAGAAATTGTAACATAATTATAAGCATTCCTTAATCAGGGGATATCTAATGCAAAGCAAAGGCTTTGCATTAGAAAGAAAGCTTTAATAAAATGCCGACAATTTCAATTTTGTAAGTGCCACTCTAATGGTCTAACTTTCTAGTTTCTATCGCAAGACTTTGAAAGTTTGGAGCCCGTTCGAGAAGCTAAGAAAGTATCCTGAAATGAATTCAAAATAAACAAAATATGCAACCCCGCAACTAACATTTTTCATCAGGAAAAAAAAATTGTTTTGACTACAAAATTTATTAGATTTAAAGGAAATTAAATTATTACCAAACAATTTTTTCAAAATAACCGCCATTGGCATTTATTTCGGCTTCAAAATCTAGAACAAGCTAATTTTACACTTTCCCTGTAAGGGTTTTAAAAACTGTTTTAATTCTGTCGATTCACGGCTTTTGTAGTACTAGGACAGCGATTAGTGTCTTTCTCCACAGCGCCTCATATATTATAATCCATCGGGTTAAGATCTGGCGAGTTTGGAGGCCAAACATTTGGACTGGCATAGTCGTAAAAGTTGGCTGAAAACCATTTTTGACTGTTTGCTGAGGTGTGGCAAGGCATGGAATCCTGCCGCCACACATATGGCCTATTATTGGTCATTCTTGTTATCCAGGGCTTAACTACAGTAGTCAGCAATTCCACGTAGGCATCTGAATTTAACTTGAGTGTCCGCGCTAAGCAAAAATTTTAAGGGGGGGGGGGGGCTTCATTGGGGCGCTAATTTTTGAACTATCAGATTAATTTGCACAAGGCGAAAAGAAAACATATGGTGTATTTGTCAAGCCATATCTATACACATTACATTCTCATGAAAGAAATTATCATGAATGCTAGATGTTTGACATATTTTTTTAGGGTAATGAAAATTTTTTTAGGGGAGCTTGAAAAATAGTTGGGAGGGGGCTCCCCTTACTTTTAGTTTCGTATGTGCATAATTTGATAAAAATTAATTATTAAAGACTAGGTTTATCTTTCAATTTTAAAAGTAAGGGGAGCCAACGATATATTTAAAAAGAATAAATATTTTTTGATTTGAACATTTTTTGATTCTTTGATTAATATTTAAAATCGTGCAAATTGCAAAGTATAGGTAATAACTTTTGTAACATCGTATGAGGTAGCAAAATATGAACAGAAAGTTTGATATTTTTTGATTTTTTAAAGAATATTTTTCGATTCTTTGATTACAGAATTTTATTTTGATTATTTGATAAAATATATTATATAGGTTGGAAATGAATTATCGCGGTATACAGGTTGGAGGTGAACCAACGTAGTATACAGGTATAATGTATATAGGTAATAACTTATGTAGCATCGTCTCCCCGAATGAGGTATATCAAATCTTACATCTAGCAGAATGTGAACAGAAAGTTGAACATTGTCTCCCTAGTTATTTGTACATGGAATAGAAACCATCGTAGTATACAGGTTGAAGATGAATCATCGTAGTATACAGGTTGGAGATGAATCATCGTAGAATACAGGTTGGAGAAGAATCATCGTAATATACGGGTTGGAGATAACACGCAAGTTGTCTACCCGCGTTCAACCGTACAGGTTATGAGAATATATCATTACATATCAAAGAAGAGTTTTCTAAACTCTTTATACTGAAAAAATATTTCTTCAAATATATTACTGTTTTAGTTTAAAATGCATCCTTTATCTGCTAATTAATCGTATGAAGCCCATGGAAAATATAAACACTAAAATGGTATTTCTTAAGGACTTATGATATAAGTAATGTATTCTGAAAGCCCATAAAAAATGCTTTAATTTGGTATATCGCATGATGCATTTTGTTGAGAAATGTGAAAGTTATAAGCGTTTTAATATTTGACTAAGATTTAAGCTAGGAACCCTACAAATAAACTAAGCGTACACTAGCCCGATAAAATAAACCACACACGCGTGCTAAAGATGTGGTGAAGCGTATGCGAGATAAGAATTCACTGCGCTCACAAACGCGTAATGCAACATGTCTTAATCTTTCTTCGCATAATTATGCTCTAAAATCAATCAATAACACTGGTCAACACAATATTTTTGGCAGGCAAAGTGAGACTGGTTTCTGGGGTTTTCAAGGGCGCTGAATCCGAATCTGACATTTGTTTTTTCAAGTTGGCTCTAGTTTTGGAGATATCACAGGGGGGTCGTTCGTCTGAAATCACCCATTCGCGACCATAACTAAACGTACAAAAAACGGCTAAATAGTGCAAAAATGTCAGATATTGATTTTTATGATAATCTAAAACCACAAAGACAGTGTAAAATCTCAATCTAACAAGTTAAGTTAGATATAACATCATTTCATTTATCCTATAATAACTGAACACTTTTCATAGATTTCGAGAATATACAAAAAATTTGCTAAAAATTTACTGAATTTTAATGCAAAGCATTTATTATACACTAGATTCTTAGTTACAATGAACACACAAAACAATATTTTATTCACAAAAGTGAAATTGACGTTTATACGATTTTCGCTTGTGAGCAACTTTCGGACAGTCTCTCAAAAGGTTCCAGCAGTAGTCTGCCATCATGTGCTCATCCCATTTGCCTTGATACCTCTCTTCCATTGTTTTGATGTCTTGATGGAATCTCTCTCCTTGCTCCTCACTGTAATCACCAAGATTACCAGGAAATCTGTCGAGGTGGCTAAACAAGAAATGAACTTTAATGCTCACATTTGCCCCTAGTTTTTCGTATGCAGTAAGCATCTTACGGACCAATTGCTTGTAATTATCAGCTTTGTGATTTCCCAAAAAGTTTGTCACTACATCTGTGAAGGACACCCAAGCATTTAACTCAACCCTGTTCATATGATTAGTGAAGTCAGAATCCCTCATGAGCGTTCGAATCTGAGGTCCATCGAAGATGCCACCTTTAGCTTTTTCGATGGAAAGACCTGGAAATTGCCTGCATATGTACTTGAAGCAATCCCCATCTTTGTTCAACGCCTTAACAAACTGCTTCATGAGCCCTAGTTTTATGTGCAATGGAGGGAAGATGATTCTATCCCTGGGTACCAAAGGCTCATTGATGACGTTGGCTGTGCCGACTTCGAGACTTTCTCGTTCTGGCCAGTTCTCCCTTCTCCAGTGCTGGTTTCTTGCTCTGCTATCCCACAAACAAAGAAAGCAGGGATACTTTGTGTACCCACTTTGCTGACCAAGCAGAAAATTCACCATTTTCAAGTCCACACAAATCAGCCATTTATGAGTGTTGTAATTTAGTTTTTCAAGAACAAATTGGATACCATCATACTCTTCTTTCATCTTGGTAGAATGGCCAATTGGTACAGGAGCAAACTTATTGCCATTATGCAAAAGTACAACTTTTAGACTTGATTTCGAGCTATCTATAAAGAGACGCCAATCTGCTGGGTCATATGACGAGATCCCCATGCAGTTAAGAAGTGCAGAAACGTCATTACAAAAGACCAGGTCATCTTCTTTAGAAAAGAAACGAAGCAAGCTGCCTTCCCTTGTCCTATAGTATGTTACTTTTGTGCCAGAATCAAGAATGTTTTTCTCTTGGAGTCGTGATGCAAGAACTTCAGACTCCTCCTTCGACAAACAAAGGTCTCGCACTAGGTCATTAAGTTCAGATTGATTGAAAAGCTGAGGGCCATTTGAGGGTTCTTCATAGTCACTACAGCTATCACCACTTGATATTGAAAGATCAGCTGGAATCTCTTCGGTTTCATCGATTTCAGGCAGACTGGTGAAAACAGGCACAGGTAGATCCTCAGAGGCGCAACAGGACGGATAGCAGAATCCAGGCTCGGATACTGCCAATTTGCTTTCTTGTGCTTGTTAAACCCCGTCATATCATTGATACAGAAGTAGCAGTCATCAAAATGATTCTTGGGCTCTCTCCACACCATTGGTACAGCAAACTTCAACTTCAGCTTACCATTGGTCCAACCGCGGAGACTTTCTACACGGTTTTGCACACCATATGTGGGGCCCAAGACTTATCTTGGTCACCTAGTTTCATATCGAAGTATGCTTTGTACGCCCTCTTGACAAAGCTGTAATATTCCTCTTTTGTTGTGCCATCATAACTGTCCACGATGTAACAAAAGACATCCGGTTCATATCTACAACGTCTTTTAGAAGAACTCATTTTCTCTCTGGAACTCATTTTCAACTCTGGAATAAAAAAGGAAAAGAATTAAAAAGAAAATTCTTAAATACTGTTTTAAAAACACTACATACATAATAATTATTATGTATTTTCTGATATTATTATTTACTGCTTCTATATTGAAGTATTTCAGGGAGAATTTTAGCAGTTTAGGCTTATTTGAGGCTATCAGTATCTTCTAAACTAGAGCCAATCAGACAAAACCAATGTTATATTCGTAATCAGCGACCTTCAAAACCCCAGAAAACACTCCTAGATGGTCTGCCAAAGAAAAAAAATAAAAATTTGTTGACCAGTGTAATGTGATTTATTCTTCGCACACTGTCGGTATAAATATAACGAATGTTTTTCGTTAAAAATTAGAAAGGTTGTATCTAAACTAAATAAAAGTAGACTACTATTATCCAACAAAACTCGTACATTTAATCGACATTTTTCACTTGAAAAATAATTTAAAATTTATTAGAAAAATATTATACTGACCTATACTACTGACCCATAAAAAGTAAAAAATATATATTAATTTTCGTCAGTTTTATTTAACTATGACATTTTAAAATGTTAAAAACCATATTCTACCTTTGTGAATATAAAATTTTGAAGAAATAATATATAAACTCATCACGTTAATTATTGGTATTTTTTGAAACTAGATAAAAGTTGACTGACCTCACATAAAAGCGGATTTTGGAAAAATAAAAATATATTTATTTGTAAAACCTAGCCTATTTTACCCACAAAGAGTATAGCTTCAAATCTTGTACATTCGATCAACATTTTTCATTTCAAAAATAATTTTAAATTTATTAGAAAAACATTATACTGACCTATACTACTGACCCATAAAAAGTAAAAAATATATATTAATTTTCGACAGTTTTCTTTAACTATGAAATTTTAAAATGTAAAAAATCATATAAGGCCGACAAGTTCTGGCAAGCTGTCTCCCCGGAGGTCTTGCCAGACCTCTGATTTATTAATAAAATACATAGTAAATATAAGTTTGATTAGTTATAAATATAAATATATAATATGCAAATATAAGTTTGTCAAATATAGTATAATCATGAGTATTTCAGTTTAATGTACAAAAGTTTTAATGTACACGTTTTGGGAACTAACTTGAACACAAGAAACAATTTTGAGAACAGTTTTTGTAGTCAAATGAGTTAAAAAAATTTTATTATACAATTTTTGAAAGTTTTGCATGATAGATTTTTAATATAATAATAAAATTGGAGATGTAATCGTTCCACAGTTTGATTGCTCTATATTTAAGCGTTTTATTAGAACTTGGCATTCTTACAAAATCAGTTGTTACTCTTTCAGAATACCTAAGAGTAATTCAAACTACATTTTCTGGGAGTGATCCAGTTATCAAATATATCAGGTAGTTGATTCGAAAAAAGCTTGCATACAAATATGGACATTTGACGTTTATATATGTCATCAACTCTGAGTAAGCACATAGTGATGTTATTTGAATCCGTTTTAAAGATTTTTTTCAATGTTCGATTTTGAATGCATTCTATTTTATTTAAATTAGAATAGCCTCAGTTAAAAAAGTGCTTTATATACCATAAGTTTAAGATTCGTAGAAAATTCATTTTTATATCTTTTTAAAATTCCAGTTACTCTATTAAGTTTTATGCAAAGAGTATTGATACGATTTTTCCAATTCATGTTTTCATTTATAGCTAATCCAATAAAATTGAAATTATATTCACGTCTAATTTCAGTATTAAAATTAAACTTATTTTTCTTATTTGAAAAAACCATAAATCTTGTTTTATCTTTGTTTATTCTTAGATTATTACAGCTCATCCATTTATTAGCTAGACTCAATACTTCATAACCAGAATTTTCGGAGTTAGAAAAATATGAATGTACAAAATTTTCCATATGGCAGTACTTAGCATTTATATAAAAAGTATATACTATTTTTCCTTCCTTATCAAAAACTAAATTTTATAATACTTTCAACAAACAAAAAAATAAATCAAAAGTCTGTTCTATACACCTTTACATTTTTTGTGTTCTCAATAACAATATACTAAAACGGAATCAACTTCTCATTGACATATGATAAACCTTTAAAGACATTAAGGTAATATCAAAGTAGACGCTTTTTATTTTATTGGACAGTCGTCCTGTATTGGCCCTGCAAGTGCTTTGAATTCACCCGAAGGTTTTCTATTAGCACATATGGTCTAATTAAAATATTAAATTAGTCTTCTTGATCTAAGAAATATAAACCGTCTTCTTTGTGTTGTACAAAACTGAATAATCTTTGATAGCGTTAAATTCATTTTTAAAAGGGTCAATTTTTGATCGCTTTTATAAGTTTTAATGATTTAACTCAAATATACCCATTCTTTTTGCAGACTTTCAGAAGAGTTTTCTGATCAGCTTCCTTACTATTCCCCTACTTCCAAAACTGCTACTCAATCGTCTTCCAAATTGGAGAGCGTAATTTTTTAAGCCTTATTTATTCTTCACAAAGAAGAATTGTTGATCAGTATTGAGAAAATGCGCATTTATGTTCTGACTTTTAGTTAAATCCACTTCAATCCACTTTTATTTTTTTTTATATATTTTTTATACTTTTTTTCGATCTTAAAAGGCCATCTTTTAATTTTCTAAACATTAAAAAATCTTTTTAACTTTTCATCTTTCTTAATCTTCGAAATATTTAGTCTGATTTTAATCCATAATAATTTTTGAAACTCATCGTCTGCCTATATTGATATTTTAAATAACTTAACGCAGACGAAGAAGATTTTATTAAAACTTTATTTATTTATTTTTTATTCCAATTTTACGCTAAATCATTGGTTAATGACTTTTTATTATATTTCGCTATTACAGGATAAAAATGCATCGTCCTCAAGGAGAGAGGGAGATCGCGATTCACAGAAAACTCAAAATCATATCGATCCAACTTCTGCACCCAATGTGAAGTGCGAAAGAAATGAAATTGAAAAAAATGGCGCCAAAGATGCCTCTTATTTGATCGATTTTTCCCAAGATCTTGATGACAGCGCTACTTCTCTCAACTCAATCCTCGACTCCCTCAATGCAACTCACCCCTCTTCGACGCACAATCATTCATTTCAGGGTTGGCGTACTAATCCATTTTTAAGAGGTAATCATCACTCTTCTTTGCACTTGGAAAAATTCTTCCCCACGTTTTCATTAAGGCAGAGATGCTACTTATTTTAGCAAAACTCTCAAGAATTCTCCAGGAATCAATCTTTCTTTTTCTGAGTTCATGTTCTTCCTTCCGCAAATGTTTTACTTCAAATTCAAGATAAAAATTCTCTGAAACCTTGTGGATTCAAACGAAATACATTTTGTAATCAAGGATTAATTTTGTTTTGAAAAAAATAATAACACACAAGATAAAGATATTCTTGAGAAAAATCAATGCAAGAGAAATCAGATGAGATTTTTTCCAGGATTTTCAATACCGAGTCTTTTTCTTCTAAAAAAATGTGTAGAATAAGTAAAAAAAATTCAAATTGCTGGAAAAGCAATTTTTGGAACAAATGCAGGGATAACCAAACAAACTTATTCAATGTTTCAGTATGTTTTTGCCGCAACTCTATTTGTAGAAGCAAAAAGTGATCTGAAATTCTAAAGCTACATAAATGATAATAATAATTCCATTCGCGCAATTCAATCAAAGGGTCTACTCTGTCATTGCAATTATCCAATTGGTGGCTGTGTAATGATGCTTTTTTTCATAGTCACATTGCATTCTTTATATTCTGCAATAAAATTTATGTTATCAACAGGTGTGCAGTCCAAACAAGAACCATGAGCCAGACTCGTTATTATTTTATTGCTCTTACCACGATTTGATTTCTAATAAAATTAATGCTTTGCGTTAAAATTGCTCCAAGCATAATAATGAAAACTATGACGGCGCACTCTACGTTTCGTGCATTTACACGTTATAACTGCACAGTTGATCCTTTATAACGCCCGATGGCGGGCTCCAATCCACGAACCCGCGTTATCTACTGGTTATCTACTCTATGACCATAAAAACGGGACCCAAAACCCCTCCTGCGTTATAATGGACCTATTTTTATAATCTGCATTATTAATTTTTTCAATAATTTTAGCAACTTTATAGCCCGAATCCGTAAACAAATTAGAGTTTAAAATGAATCAAAAATAAGTATATGTGGGAAATTTTTTTATAAAAAGAAAGGATATTTGGGAAATTAATGAAATACCGTGGAACCTCCACAAAATTTAACTCAACTCACTATCTGTTCTTCAGAACAGGTACTCAAAATTGGGCCTTCTATAATTCTTTATAATGCTTGTATCTTTCTTGATTTTCTATCTCGTTTAATGCATTTTACATATTGCAAGCTTATAATTTTGATGTCATGTTTACTGCTGATAATTTACACTTAAATAAAAAAAACCTTCTCGGTTCACAAATATTTCCTTTTGAGAAGAAGTACATAACTACTAAAGCTATGACAACATTGAAATAAAGGTTCGCCATTTCAATCCTGGAAATAAACAAAAAGTCAAGTTTTGAATATTTGAATTTGTTGGCTCAAATCTCAAAGAAGTAAATTTGAAGGAAACACGGGTGAAAGACTCATGTTTTTTCTTTTTAATTTAGTAATGCCCAACTTTACCTTATTTTACTTTTTACAAATAAACATTTTTTATCATGAAGTATCATTTCAAAAGCTTTCAAAATTAACAAATTTCGACGATTCAAAAAAAGTGTTTAAAAGCATTGGTCTCTGTCAAAAAATTGGTACCTCCAATAAAAACAATATTTTAAATGTTTTAAAATTAGAGCGATTTAATTAAAATTAATCAAAGACATGGTGTTGTTGTTGTTAGCCCCTAGATTATACTATCTCTATATGAGTAGTGAAAGCAAAAAAGTGCAATTTGTTGATTCTGTCAGGGTCCGTCTCGTTTTCCCTACCCCGACAGAAACAAATTCCTTAAAGAAACCTTCGAATTCCCCCCATAATTAATCAAGTTTCCTTTTAAATATCATTTTTATATTTGGAACAACAGCATTGTTCCTGAAAGAGCTAAAACTCTTATAAAAACAAAAAGTTCATACACATTTGTAACTTGTGTATTTACAAGATTTTATTTTGCGTTTAGAACAAAAAATGGAAACAATCAATACTACGCCAAAATTTGGGAAATCTTCTCTACCTTCAACAAAATATGAATTTGTCAAAGATATCGATCCATTTTACGTGGCAAAGTGAGTGATTTGATTGGATACTGCTCTTGTCAGCGACACATCACATACACCCGCATGTGTGACTTTGGCTATTTTTGTTTTTTACTCCCAAATTTATTTTCATTCGCGTTTTAAAAATCGATTTTTCAATTTTATACCAAAGGAAATGAGAACCAAGAATTCAAGCTCATTCCTTTCTCATTGTCTATGTTATTTATTATTTTAAAATTTTATCCTTAACTGATTATAATACACTCTTTGATTTCAATTTTTTTATTCTTCACACCACCTTTAGAATTCAATTTTTTGTTCCTAAATTATTTTCTTTTTTCAATTACAAAAAAGCTCGCAAAATCTAGCTGCAATTTTAAGAAGCTATGAAATGGCATTCTTGAATCTTTAAGCTGAGGGTTTAGGTACCGTGGGGTGTTTTCATCGAGAAGGCACAGTTGCGCTGCTTGTGTTGAACTATGAGGAAAGTAGGCTTGATGCGGGATCGAACCCAAGACCTTGAGTGCTTATGAAATTTTGTCGAAGCATGTATGTATATTGATTTAAAGGTGGATTTTTTACACAAAGTAGCTTATATAAAGTTGTTCATCTTATTATTAGGTTTTAGATGCTTTGTTTCAATTATTAGGATTAGACTCAAATTATCCGAATTTTTTGGAATTTTGACTTTCAGAAAATTATCCTTAACATCTTTTTTTGCAAAAGTAAGCGATTTACCAAAAATTAGAGGGATTCCGTCAAAATAAAACTTTAATTTAAGCTAATAGATATTTTTTAATAATTTATAATTTAGATTAGAGGTGGTGAACCTTTTGATGTTTTATAGATCGTTTACAATATGTTGTTATGTCTATAAAAAGCCACATAATATTTGTTACCAAAATGATAGCTATAAAGAAAAAAATTATTTAAATACTACAATTTATGACTTATTTGAGATAGTATATTGATTCCAGGCCCATCATAATGGTTTTCGTGTCAATTATTATTGATCGATCAAATAATAATCATGTATTGAGTTCGATGAGAATTTAAATTTAGGTCAAGTATGAAAATATTGATTCACAGCAATAATTAAAATGAGCATTTATTGATTAACCTTTGTAATTTATTCAATCATTTTTTCGCCCCCACCTCTGGTTTAGATCGTGTTTTGAAATTTTTCATAGAAAGTTAAAAAATAATATTAACTAGGGATAAAATAGGGTGACCTCTTCTTAATCCTATAAGGAAAATAAATAATGGAAAGTCAATTGTTCTTTGAAACTCCAAGAATAAAAGTCAATTGATCGAAAAATGCCAAATTTTGAAGGGTTTTATGAAGAATGTGTGAATCTCTTGACTAGAATTGCATTAATTAAAGATTAATTCCTGATTCTTTGTCATCTCAAATCATTTTCTTTATTATAAAACAATACTCTCCTGATCTGTTTTGATTCGTTGTTTCATAAAAATGCTGAATTTTCGCCCAAAAATATGTAAGCTTAATTTTTTTAATTGTTAGTTTCTTTGATATGGCTTTTTACCAAAATAATATTCACATATTCTCAGATATATTACGTTATTTGAGAATTCATGGAAAAGCTTCTTTCAAATTTTCTTTTATATTATATATTTAAAATTTTAATTTGATTTTTTGATGATTAAAAGTAGTTTCTTTTTTATTTTCATGCATACATTCGTATTCGAGCTTTTAAAAATACTAAGTAGATAACGATGCCCCAGAAGATATGTGGATGAATTTGAAAAAGCTAAGCTCTCATGTACTAATTTGTCGTTTTGTTTCTTTAATTTGGGATAAAATGCTTTCCTACGCATTCATTTGGTGAATGATGACGAAATGTGAGAGAAGGAGACTTCATTTTAAATCTTGGATGGGATTATGGAATGTTCCGGCTGTTTGAAAGGAAAATGCCTCACAAATAATAAAACGTCATTCAACTACTTTGAAAATGGTAACAAAAGATGCAGCTAGCTTTGAAATTGACGATATATATAACGAACTATGATTGGTCTGGGAAATTCAAGCTCGTTGAATCCCAATTTGGTTATATCAGGAAAGACAAGAAAAAATTCTAAGAATAACCTTTAGATACGTTACACACATGTAAATCTAAATTATATTCACATGATACTAAAAATGAAATTATTACGAGTCTTTAAGAAAGTCTGTAATCTGCTGGAGGAGACTTTGAACAGACAAGCAAATTGTTTCGACATATGCCGAATTTCGTTATAAAAAAATTTAACTGTCCACTAAAAGTTTTAGTTAAAGTCCCTCCCACCGTGACTGTTAGGGTTAAAATGTGTTTGGTCTTTTGCTTCAAAAGGTGTTTCAAACATTTTGAATGATCTTTCGAAATGTTTTAACTTCACTTTTTTAATTAATTTAGAATGAAAGTATCATCTCAATTACGTCTAAAACTGTCTACCTAAATCCATTGGTTCAAATGTCTTGAATCGTCTAGACAAGTTTTTATTAGAGATGTATCTTTTTAATATCCGCATCTCATATATAAAAATTTCAAAACGTATACATTTCTAGTTTTTATATCTACAAATTAGTATCCCTAAATTAGTGTAAATGTTGGAGAAAATAGGTGGGGTGGGGCTGATATGTTGTGATCATAGTTAGGTTTATGAATGATGCTTGAACAGAAGAAGTCTGGTCAAAGATTGGACAACTGCCACCAATTGTGACATATTACATACTCAAGCAAATAAAATGACTACATTTTGCAATTTTTTATTTGAATAATAAAATAAGTTATGTGGTGATAAAAGTGTGAAAATCATATTATTTGTATAGCATAATATATCTTATTGATAAAATTGTCATTCAAGTGTATAAAATAAATGACAGTGAAAAATAATACTAATAAAACAACTTTCAATCTGATGATGGTGATGATCATGCATGAAAATAAAGTAAGCGAGTTTTTCTGCAAGGCAATAAATCCATTACAGATGACAAACACTTTTAACATCTGCCGGCACATGTGGGCAAATCATTTGGTGAAGAATCTCTACACTCTCCAGTATTGGGAGTTTGAGAATCTTCGTGAAGAGGAGTTGTTGGGCGTTGTGAGTATGTTCAGACTACTGCCATTGTTGTTGGCGTTGATTTCTTGGGTCGATTGAGTACACGAAGTTGATGAGAAAATTGCCGCTAAGGATGAAGATGACGATGAAAGCTGAAGCGTTTGATTCGACAACAAAAATGGCGCATAAGATAACATATGTGCGTTCTAAACAAGTAAATATCAATAAAGATCGGGGGATGGTTAGTTGACGCAAACATATATCCTTTCGTGACACTTAAAATAGAGTTTGGATTATTTATCACTAAATAATAACTATGCTAAACTCATCAGTTAGATTCAACAAAAATAAATAATAATTTATAAAAGTTGTCTTCTTTACAATAAGATCTAAATAAAGCGCTGCAAAAAAATCTATTTGATGCCTCTGCATACCGAATTAATTCAATTAGAAGTAAATACAAGCCTGGGTGAGAAAAGACAAAGCTAAAGAAGATACCCAATCAATTGAAAATCGAATTCAAGCGATTAAATGCCTCAGCGGGAGATGTAATTACACCATTTCTATTTCAAGTTCTTAGAGGGTTTCGTGATCTCTCTGGTTTCTTTTCACAATAGACTCTCTAAAATGAAAAGAGATAGAAGCTTCTCTCCTTCTAATTTATTTCTTCTGGGTGAGTGAATGAATTTAAAGCAAACGAAGTTTCACATGAAAAACATAAAATATGAAGACAATAAATATAAACAGTGATGCGTGTGAAACGTATCTTCACATGATACCCCTCACTAACAAATAGTGAGCAAGGGAGCCTTGCATAAAAATCCGAAAACTTACTATCCCACTCCTTTTTTCAAAGAACAAAAAATTTCAATAGATTTTTTGTATTTTATCGAAAGCATATTGGAGATGAAGAACCACAAAGTTTAAACATGAGACAAGCAATCCATTTTATATCCTTGGCTTGGAATAGTGCTTCATTCCAAACTATAAAAAATATTTTAGGCGTGTAGGAATTTTTCTGATAAATTAATTTAACTTAGTATAGGATTAAAAATAATCAATATTTGCTTCCTACATTTGAAACTGAAGCAACAGAAACAGATCTACAAACTTTAATTCAACAGCTACCAGGATCCATTATGACAACTGAAAATTACATAAAAGTTGAAGATGATGTTGAAACTACTAGACCAGCGTTTCTCAACCGGGGGCCCATGGCCCCCCAAGGGGGCCACAGGCCTTTAACCTAGGGGCCACAAGCTAACACTAGAAAATGTAATTTAAAATGCAGAAGCTTGAAGTGTGAGAAAACTGCGGTCATAAGAGAAGTGTTTTTTCAATTAATTTGAAAGTTTTTTTTAAACTAAAAAAATTTGAATTTTTTAAGATTTTTTTTCTTGTTTTTTTATCGTCCTTACTATAAAAATGGCTGATAGAAAAAAAACTGTTTATAAATTTTCTTTGCTCTCTTATTAACACTGTTTCTGCAAAGTAATCAAAGAAAGGCTTAATCTATTTCTTCTTTTTTGTAAATTGTAAATGTTTTTTGTCTTTTACTTTTTGATTAAATCTAATATTTTCTTTAGTTAAATTTCTTTTTGATTAAATCTAATTTTTTCAAGCCAAATTTTTAACTTTGTTTTGTTATTATTTGTTTTCGGATGTTGAAAGTTCGAAAATGGAATGACAGCTACGTCAGTTTTGGATTTACGAAAGTAATTCGAGACGGCATGGACTGTGCACAATGTCTGCATTGCTCAGTAGTGATGGCAAATGCATCACTACGTCCTTCTAAACTTTCAAACCATCGCGACAAGTTGCATCCTCAAAAGAAAGATGATAGTATTGATGCTCTGCTTACAAAACGAGCACGGTACGACCGTGAAGCGACGCTTCCAAAATTTGGATTCCGGCCAGAAGAAAAACCAGCTCTTCAATCTAGCTACGAAGTAGCTTACCAAATTGTAAAGTGCAAGAAACCTCACAATATTGCTGAGGAACTTATCAAGCCATGTACAGAAAAAATGGTGGAACTAATGATCGGATCAGAGGCAAAAAAGAAAATTCAGCAAGTTTCGCTATCTAATGACACAATTCGTCGACGGATTATTGATGACATGGCCGCTGATGTGTGTCGTCAAATTTGTTATGAAATTAAGCAAAGCACGCTTCAGGCTAGCCTTCAACTTGATGAGTCTACTGACACCGCTATGGAAAGCCAGTTGATTGCCTTTGCTCGCTACGAGAAAGAAGGGAAAATGAAGGAAGAATTTTTATTCTGCAATACCCTGCCAACTACAACAACAGCAATAAATGTCAAAGCCATCGTGGACTCGTTTTTTGAAATGAATGGACTAAGTTGGCAGAATTTCAAGCATATCTGTACTGATGGTGCCCCGGCGATGATTGGCGCTAAAGGAGGGTTCGTCGCGCTTGTGAAGAATGAATGGCCCCACGTAACATCTTCCCACTGTTCACTACACCGATATGCTCTTGCGTCAAAAACTCTGCCGCCGCGTTTGTTAGAAGTACTGGACATTGCTGTCAAAGTAATCAACTTCATTCGTGCAAAGGCCAAAAATCATCGGCTGTTCCAACTTCTGGCCAACGAAATGGGAGCGCAACATGTGGGACTTTTGTTTTATACCAAAGTTCGTTGGTTATCGAGGGGAAAATGCCTTTCTCGGTTGTATGAACTTCGGTTGGAGACGGAAATTTTCCTGCAAGAGAATGAAAACTATCTTCATGTCCACTTCAAGAATGAAGAGTTCGTCATGATGCTTGCCTACCTAGCCGATATATTCGGTAGACTAAATGAAATGAACCAGTCTTTGCAGGGCCATGATGTCACAGTCAGTGACGTTCAAGACAAGCTTACAGGAATGTCTGCTCGAATAACAGTCTGGTAGGCACGAATTGAAGCCGGATCCACAGCTTCGTTTCCTTTATTGGACGAGCATCTTCAGACAAAAAAGATTGAACTTCCCATCGGCATCAAAAATTACATTATCAAACATCTCGACATTCTCTTCTCCGAGTTCAAATCTTATTTCGACAATGCCCCATTAGATGTTCTATGGCACAAAGACCCATTTAACACGGAAATTAAACCTACTGAAGACGAAGCAGAGGAGCTCGCAGAGTTTAAAGTCTCGAAAGCAATGAAGCTGGCCTTCAGTAACAGAAAAGATCTTTCCAACTTCTGGTTGTCTGTTCAGGATGCGTATCCAAAGCTCAGCAAGAAGGCATCCGAAATGCACGTTCAATTCGCTACAATATATCTTTGCGAATCTGGATTTTCTGACTTGGCGACGATCAAAACAAAGTCCAGAAACCGTCTTGATGTTAGGAATGATATTCGCCTTGCTGTGTCCAAAACAAAGCCGGACATAAGAGGCCTGGTCACACGAGCTCAACAGCAAGTGTCCCATTGATTATACTGTTCAATAAAAATTTTTATTTAAGTTTATAATTTTAGTGACTGGATAAACAACATAAAACAAAATTTATTTTTTTGAAGGGCAGGGGGCCAAGAGTGTTAACCACTCGGTGAAGGGAGCCATGGGCTGTCAAAGGTTGAGAAACGCTGTACTAGATCTTAACAGATGTCAAAATTACTAAAGTGTTGCCGTAATTAAAAGAAAAATCTCTTCCCATTTGTCCAATTTTGAAAGAAATGATACAGATTCTGATACAGAACCTTCAACATCAAATAGAAGAATGTTCTTATCCAATTTTGTGTAGAAAATGAAGTTTTTTTCCACTTTATAGATGTTTTAACATCAATTCTGGCGAATGTTGACAAAAAAAGTGAGCAAGAACTTAAACAGATCAGCATTAAAAAACGTTACCATGGTTTTTAATGTTTGGATTAAATAAAAAAAAAATTAATCTGGAAAAGCATGATCAAACTTATTAGCGGAATAATTCTTAATCCGACACAAGTATTGCTGTAACCTAAGAAATCGAATTAACCAATCATCACTGTATATATTTAAAAATTCTATTAACAATAGTACTCGATTGGATTGAGTAACATGAGTAATGGAATATAGCTTTATAGTCTAGTCTCTCCTCACTCCATGAAAATCCGCGTACTCCCTATCTCCTACTTAAAGTATTTCTCATAGTAATTATATTTTTGTTCTAGACTTTTTTCAATGCCATTTTCTCCATCTTTTAGCTTTTAAGTACTATATACAAAATTACGCTATTTCTATGCCTGAAAATGTTTTTTGGTAGGAATCTTGTCAAGAAATTGGAGTTCATGACGTTTTAAACGAAGATTACACAAATCAGAAGGAAGCAGGAGGAATCTCACTTGTGAAGCATCACTTGGATCTGTAGGAGGTGGGTGGATTGTGCTTTTGACTTTGGAATTAGCGATATTTTGAAGGGATTTGCTTGTTTCTTCGTCTGCAAAAGAATAATATTTCAAATTAGATATTAAATTGTCCCCCTCCCCCACAAAAAAAGTGAAAATAATAATTCATGATTGTACTTCATTTATGTTTTAATTGGTAGAGCTAATATTTGAATTTGCCTCTTTCATCAATGAAATTTGATACCCTTTTTTTTTTTTTTTTTTTTTTTTTTTTTTTTTTTTTTTTTTTTTTTTTTTTTTCCTTTTTTTTTTATAAAAAGTTTGGAAAAAAGGATAAAAAAAAATTTTTTTTTGAAAAAATAAAAAAAAAAAAAAATTATTATGGGGGGGGGGGGGGAAGGGGGAGGAGGAGGGGGGGGGGGGGGGGGGGGGGGGGGGGTTGGTGGGGGGGGTTACCCCCCGGAAAATTTTTTTTTAAAAATAAATTTTTCCCCCCCCCCCCCAAAACCCTAGGAACATTATATTTTATTTATTCCAATTAACCCCCTTAGAAAATATTTTGTTTAAAAAATTTTTCCCACCCCCTCCCTTTGGGGTCCATTGGGGTTACAAAAAATTGTTTAAAAGGGGGAAGGGGGTTTGTAGATTTACCCTATAACAAGGGGGAACATAAAAGTGTTATTTCGCAAAGGGCACCGGCATTTCAAACTAGAGTCCTGCAAGAAGAGAAATTGATGCGGATGTCCATTGAAACCCGACTTAATTTTTCATTCGCACGCAAAGCTTATATTATTATTATTGAACATATGCATGCTTGCAATCAAAATAACTTTCCATTGTTTTGCTAATAATAAAAATATAGTGCGGTTGAAATAAGCAACATTTGGGTTGTTTTCCACTTCAGTGATTGAAATTTAGTTCGATTGAACAGAAAATATCGAAATATGATATTTACGGACCAGAGTGGAAGGGAGCAAATTGAAAAACTAGGGCCAGCTTTAAACAGTTTTGAAACTCATAACTATCTTTTCTAATTGTTGTATTTCTGATCAATAGCTTTATTTATTGACTTGCATCTAGATGCAAATTCCTGCGCAAATTCCGTTCCGGTCTTCATAATATCCAGACTAGAACTCATCTACGCACCTGTCGGACTGCAGAAATTAAGGAACAACTAGGACTGGTTTTAGCCCGAGCCAAAAGAGATGCTAATTAAGATGCTGCAGTATATTTTATATCCACAGAGGCAAAGAGATCGAGAAAAAAGATGGACCTTGCAAATTCATTGTACTCGCCGCCAACTGACCCGTACTGTTGACCTTTTGTGAGGAGTCCTTGTACTTGGCAAATCCAGCAGCCTTGGACAAAATAGCGGCATTCTCATAATCTTTCGGAACACATCTGTTGAAGGGAGAGTGGCCCGCATCACTGCCATAGACACTTCGTTTGTTGACCCTATCATGCTGGCTCGGGCACTCGTGAATATCACTGATGCTTTTGCTCTGCTTGATCGCCTGTGCCGCCAAGCTTCGGTAATAGTCGTTGAAGAGGCGATCTACAATCGAACAGCGAGGAATTTCGTCAACAGCATTGTTGTTGTTGTTGTCTTGGGCACCGGAAGCTTTGACTACGTTGCTGTTGTTGGAAGCAGGCATTTGGTGTGACAGGATGCCGTTTGACTGCAAAGACAGGCAGGACAAGTGTGAAGTTCCATGGATTGAAGATCTCTTCTGATAAGGGTAGACAGGACTAAAAGGAATAAATACAAAAATTATAAAAAGGAAATGTAAGAATTGGAAGTGTGTATAAGCGCTATATTGGCGGATTTCTTCCTCGCGAAATGAGTATCAGTGAGTAAATTTGATGGCCGGATCATTCATCTAATTAAACCTAGGAGGGCCTGGATACGTAGACAAGGATATAATTTGCGCTTCTCACCCCATAAATATATTTGATAGCAGGTATAGGAAAGGTTTTAAGGGATTATCAGCACACCATGGTAATACGTAGGCACCATGAGAAAACTTTTGTGGAAATTTACACCATCCTTTCTTAGAAATTTGAGTCTTTGGGTCAATGCCTAGATATAAAATTTTTGCCATGAAATCAAAAGATTTTCTCATCAACTCATATAAATTAACGTCTTCATATTTAATATAATTTTATTAATTTTAACAACGGTTCTATTCTATAACCTAAAAACTTTTTTATATGTTAATGTTTTCTCTCTTGTACAGATTCTTACTTAAATTCCTCTGGTTTGAACAAAAATTGCATGCTAATTTTCAACTGCATTTCCTATTAAAAATATAGATGAAGTAAAAACACATGTGCTGCGTGTTGTAAAAGTATGAAGGTAAGAAAGGAACTAACTTGGGCGAGGAGATCTTTGTTTGAAGATTTCTTTCAAGACCAGGATGTTGTTGTGTTCTTTTTTGTTCTCCTTCTGGCCTGGGATAGGGGATGTCGTTGTTGCTGGGCTTCTCTTTCTTCAGAAAGGTGTCATAGGAAGAAGAGTGAAAGAGGGTCTGGAAGGGGCTTTCCGCTTTGTGGGCGAGGTTTGGAGTGGCGTGGGGCAAGTTTGAGAAGAGTGATTGGGTGTTGCTTGCACCCTCACTTTGAAGAAGAGGCGCGTTAAAGGGAGAAGAATGAGCGAGGGTGTAGAGCGGTTGGAATTGGGGGAGGGTAGAGGTTGCGGAGAAGTGGTTAAGGATGTAGGAAGGGCTTGTGAGGGAAAGCGCTCGAAGCGCGCACGAAGTCACATTCTTGAAATGGAAATAGGCAAATTTGCTGAAAAGAATACGCGTGCAACCAAAAATAACTCGTTATCCGGCCAAAAGATTTGTAGAGCAGATTCAAAGTATCAGACACATGAATAAACTGACTAATTTAAGTAGATAACCACTTTTAGTAATAATGTCCACGCTCATAATGACAACAATAAGTGATTTATTTTATCGTTAGAAAATGTTAATGTTATCTAAAAAGCCCAATTACAGTGGGTTAATAATTACTTGGTTACACCTTCTTATATTATAAGCAACTCCATTTTCTGCATCCGGTCTGAGGTTGCTAAGGGTAGAGGACAGTTCCAGGCATCAGGTTCATTAGGTTGCATTTTTTCCATTACTTAATTTTTTTATTTTTGCTAAAGTATACTAAGAATGATTAAGTTAAGTCAAAATGAGTCTTATTACTTGGGAAAGAAAGAAATAAGGATTTGTTTACAAGTCCAATAATTTAGCAAGAGATCATCCTCACTAGGGTTTGCTCCCAGTTCTGAAATAGCGCGACGTTCCTGGTTCTAAAAATTTGAGAACCGTTTCGGAACCGAAAAGTATTCCCGGTTCCGAGAATAACTTGTAATTGATTTATTTCACTATACAATTCTTTGCATAAAACTTTACTGCACTTCATTCATATAAACTTTTTTTCATTGTCATCTCATTTTAATCAAAAACCGTCAATTTCATTGCATCTTTTTGTTGTATATATATCTCCTTGGAACCGGGATTTCCCGGTTTTGCCAGTTTTTTTCGGTATCGGTTCCTAATTTTCGATACTTATGCTAATCCCCACATGAGGCCTGAGATTTGCTAATGAAGTTGCTTTATTTTTGACCTGACACCAGGGATTCTTAAGATGGTTTTCAAGAGGTCCGTGAGAGTCAGATTAAAAAAACCATTTTTTTATTTAAAATTATAAATATACACTTTCATATACATTTTTTTATTAAAACATTTTATAATGAATCATTTTAATAAAAGCATTAAGTAATTTTTTGCAAGTAAAAATATTAATTGAATGCAAGATTTTTTATATGACTTGTATGTGTGAAAATTTTCTTGGAGGGGGTCCATAGCTTTCACCAGCTTTTAAAAGGGGTCCATGACTGAATACAAAATTCTACGCGTTGACATAATGTCCACTTCAAACTCATGTCGTTGGCATTATGGCGATCGCCATTTTTTCGGGAACTAAAGCAAAAGTTCTATTATTCTCAATGGTAGAAAAGTTAACATTCAGTTGAGTGATTTTTTTAATTGAAGCACCTTTTTTCAGTCATTCCATTTTAAACATTTTTATGTTATGATGGAATTAGTATGTTGGATGGACTTTTTGTTGGCCTTTCTCTTCTGTTATGAGAAATTTTTTAACATAAATCATTTAAATCGGGCAAATTTGGGGGTAGGGGAAAATAATAATGGGAAAGAGGGAGAAGATTGAAACTCACAAGCTCTGTGAAGCATTTTGATGAAGAATGATGATTGGAGTTGAAAGTAGGATGATAGGAATAATACAAATTTTCTTTGGTTAAGGTGTTGCTGTTGCAATTTGGGTTGTTGGTGTTGTTGTTTAAATGCAAATTTAAAGCATCAAATGAAAGAGCGGAATTCTATAAAAGTTCAATACAAAAATCAAAAAAAATAGCAACCATGCCATAAGTCATAAATGGGAAGAAATGCTTGAAAATAATATGATGAGCCCTTAAACTTTGGACAGTCAAAAGAGGAGAGAGAAAATTGAGTGAACATTAAGAAAGCAAAGTCAAAAGTGATGTTTCTAAGTTAAAAAAGATAACAAATTGTAAATAAATAATTTCCAAAAATTTTTTTTTAAATACCTTTCCATTCGAACACAAAATAAAATACGAATGAAATAATATGAAATGGAGTTAACTATTTTTTCCTAATTCATTAATTAAGAAGGATATCAGAAATAAAATCATTAAACAGGTTAGGCCATAATTTTATCCTAGATAACTTGTTAATTACTTTTTAAATTTGATTAGTGTAAATATATACTCTACTGACTGATTATGATTATTATTATTAATCATCTTAATCTCTTGTGATTCTGCTCTGACTTTCAAGCGTTTTAAATGTGAAATAAAATAATGAATGATTTCGTTCAAAGAAAAGTCATCGAAGTCATTATATTTAGAAACAAAATCTCTGATAGGGCGGAATAAGGGTGTTATATATATATACATGTATACCATATTTATTTATATCAATCTTTATCTTATACTTCTATACATTATGTGTGCTTTCTTATTGTTTTTATTTTACGCGTGTGTGTTATATAATAATCTTATGGTACTATATACACTTCTTCCTTTGTTATATATGTATAACAAATATAAAAAAAAAATATATATGTATTTTCACTATTTTATCATTTATATATTTGCGTTGAAAGGGAAGTTTATACTCCGAAACTAGTGAGCAAAATCAGCAATAAAGTGCCCAGTTTTTACAATTTTTTATATTTGTTATAATTAGAAGTTATTATATATATTCACTTATATGATGATTGGTTAAGAAGTTATGTAGGTAATAACTCGGTTAGTGCAGTAGATATCTTATTGGTTCGTAAAATTAGTTAACAAATATGGTGCTATATAAATAGATATAATGAACTTCTGATGAAGGGAACGCTTCTTTTTTGTTGTTAAAACTGGAATAATGATAAAATTAGAAAAATTGAATTAGAAAGATATTCCATTATATTTGATTAATTGAGGAAAAAAAGATTTCATCTTGGATCTAAGTCTTGTGAATTTTTATAATCTGCCTTTAATTTTTAGACTTGATAACAACGTTAAAGTGAAAAATGTACGATACCTGTATATTTCACTCAAATGAAATATAAAGTGATTGATTCAAATTGATAACGATCAAAAATGATAGAAATAATGAAGACTGATGAATTAATATCTATCTACAAAATTTAATTAGAAAAGCAAAAAAACGAACTATGTAAAATGATACATATGAATTCCCTTACTGTATACGGAAATGTTTGCGGAAGGTATGAGGCAATGGACGAAGAATTGGATTGTGGGTTCGGCACATTTTCGTTGCTAACGAGAAGTGACGAAGCGCAAGGAGGGAATACGGAAGGAAAGTGGAGCAAAGAGGTCAGAGAAGAAGATGATGACGAAGAAGAGGAAGAGGACAGGGATGTTGAGTGGAGAGTGAGTGGAGGAGGTTGATGATTGAGGGTTTTATTGAGCTGATCTTGGATTCGCTCAATCGACATATTCAGAGAACTACTCGACATGGTTGTCCTCTTTCTTAGCTAAATTTTGAAATTGAAATACAAGAATGTTTTTTGTTGTTCATTGAAATGATGGAATATTTAACAGGATGGAGATTTAGAGTTTCAGCGATTTACTTTATCATCTGCACACGATGAATAGCAAAATCATCTAAGTTTAAAAAATTAAATTCTTTGGTCATTTAATGGGATATATTCCGAAAATCTATTTGTAAAACATATGGTAAAGCTTGTGGGAGCGTTGGTTGATTGAAGGTATCAGGATAAAAATTGTGATAAAGAAAAATTAATGACACTATTAAATTTAGACGCTAAAACACACACCGAAGCGAAAAAATAAAATTTTTTTGACTCATATGGTTAATTCTCATTGATAAATACTTTTGTTTTTGCGAACTTTTTAACGGATTTTTTACTTTATGCAGTGACATCATTATTTCGAACCAAAATAGGGTCATCCTGTTATTTCAATGTTAAAAAATGCAGTTTATTATTTCCACCAATCATAATAATAATAATAATAATAATAATCAGTCTTGTTCTTTTCTCAACCAATGGATCAAGAGAATTAGAAAAGTAACATGAAGGAAAAAGGATACCTCATCCTGAAGACGAATGATGATGGCTTGCGCGTTTTTCAGAGAAACTTCCAAAACTTTGGTATGCTCTCTTTGCTGGCTCAGCGAATCATTCAAGCTTTTACAATTCACTACAAGATTCTCCTTTTCGCCCCAAAGTTGTTTATCTAAAGGAGGGAATGAAAATAAAATGTCAAAAGTATTGAATGCGACTGGATTAAAAAACGAAGAAATCACGTGGAGATTGGAAGAGGCAGGCTGAATAATACAACAATCGGTGCAATCGATAATATCACAACAGGCCAATGACATTCAATACTTTTTGATTGACATTTGAATATTTTAAAAGATTGGTTTAAATAAAATTGATTGATTTGATATTCTATGATGCATAAATACATTTCTTCCATCCTAGTTTGATACAAGCAGTTCAATTACGTCTTCTCAGTGAATTCACGCTTCATGGTGTCTTTACACGCACACTTAAAAATTAACTAACCCACTTTCTAACTAATCCATTAACTACACCCATTCATTTTCAAGTTAAAACAATTGAAATATTTTATTCAAGAAATTAACATTCATATTTAAAAATTAAAAAACTTATTTGGAATAACTGAATTTCACTATAAAACAACTAAAACTTGAATTGGTTCATTTAAAAGTAGATTAAATGATATATTTTAAAGGTATCGTATTCACACAACACACACCCTTGCATTTTGATCCTGTATATATGTATCTCAAAAGGTGTGCTTTAAGTTCAGAACAAAATGAAAATATATTAATGTCTGATTTTATTATTATATAAATTATTATATAAAAAAGGATTTTGAAAAAATATAGTCTTGAAAGAAATTTATTTTGTATAAAAAAGTTCACCGAAACTAAAAAATTGTAAAAAGAAAACAAAGTTACAAAATGGAAGAAAACATTGATTGCCACTAAAGGAACGATTTCAGAAATAAAAACCATAAGTTTAATTAATGCCATATTTTTTTGAATAAATTTGACTTTTAACTTTTTTAGCTTAATTATTTTAATTAGATTTGATTGTTAAATGTAGTTAGATTATGAAGAAAGTAGACAATTTTTTACTTTGGGCAATGAGTTCTGAAAGCACAAATTCTTGCTTCTTAATCACGGATTCATTCATCAAATAACCGGTAGATCGCTTTTTGTTGCCATCATCCACACAGTTATTGTTACTGAGGGGAAGGTGTTGATTGTACTGATGTGATGGACAGTCTGCAGGCATCTGTGGATGATGAGTTGCAGTGAGTTGGAGTTTTAGGCTGGCATTTTGATTCATCAATTGATGAATTTGTTGTTCAAGCTTTGTGCGAACTGAAGCTTCCATCTGTAAACGCTTTTGAGAGGATAAAACTAGATTATCGTGTTCCATATGAGCTTTACGGAATTCAGTGTCAATCTTGAGAGAAGAAGAATTAGCTGATTAAAATTAAATTTTATACTATTAGCATGAAATTTTATAATTAAGGAGTTTTATTATTTTTAAAAAAAATAGATAAAAATATTTTTATTTTAACTACAGTTAAGCCAGCAGCCAGTTTCAATTTCAGAAAATACAGAAATGAAGAAGATTGTTTTTACGTGAAATTAGAGAAGTTTCAAATGCGCAAACTAATCGCACTTTTTACAACTCACATAAGTCATGGCAATGAAATTGATTGGCATCGAATCAATTATATTATACACAAAGGTGTAAGGAAAGTGTATGTTCTTAAAAACGATTTTTCCAAGCATTTGCTATCAAAGAATGAGAATTGATTATATTATTATATAAGAAATATTTGCCTCTTATTGAAGCAATGGATCTAGGCAATCTTATGCAAACACGCTTATCATTGAATACTATCATCAAGCTGAGATCCGCTTATTTTATCTTTCTGCTTACACATCTGGTATTTCATACTTTAATTTACAGTGTTTTCCCATTTTTAGACAACAGAAATGTATAGCAAAGCAAAAACAACAGGAAATGCTGAAAATCACACAAATTTACCACGAATAAATCAAAGATCATCCACGGATATTCTATCGAAACAAAGTAAAACCTAGTATACTATAATATATATTCAGTTCAAACTAGTTACAATCCTTTTTCAAAGTCTCAATTTTTACTCTGGAAAAATAATGCAACAGCACTCCAAAGGAAAGCATCAGAAATGTCTACTACCCAAACTTGTCACAAGTATTACTCTAATGCTAATATATCAAAAGGGTGTTAGCGCTTGAGCTTTTTTTTTTTATAAATTCTTTAAAATCATTCATGACCTCAATTAAAATTCTTCGCCATGAAGAAATGATTGAATCAATTTTTGATTAGAATCAAGGGAAGATGAGAAAGTTCCGAATATGCAGAAAATTTCGGCCACCATCGAGAAATAAATCATTTGAAAAAATCAACATATGTTCGTTAAACCTCATTCATGAAAACAAAACTCAATTATGTTTCTAATTGAACGTTTGGCAAAACTGATTTTTTTTTCAGCTGGAATACAACTTTTCGATTATTTTTGGGTAAGAATAAACTTTTTTGTAGATATTGAAATATTTCTTGATGAATTAGCTTCATGCATTACTTGTTTTCAGACAAATCGCGGCTTATTACGATGTTCTTACTATTGTACATTTTTTAAATCAATTTTTAAGAAATTCCGGTTTTTGCCGTTCTTGTACTTTCAAATTCCAATAAGTTTTAATATTACTTCTAGACCAGTGTTTCCTAAACTGGAGGTAAATTACCCCTTGGGGATAATTTAATAATTTTTTGGGGGTAATGGAGGGTTCAGAGAAAAGGTTAATAATTCTGAAAGTCATGAAAACATTGAGGTTTCTGGCGCTAGAATTAATGCCAAAATGGTCTTTGTAATGTTCAAACACAATAAATATAAAATATCTCTAGTGTTTTCATTCAGTCATATATATCTATCTTGACAACCTTTTTTGAAAGGGGTAACATGCTTACAGAGGCCTGGGCATGTTAAATTTGGGTAACAAGCTAAAAAAGTTTGGGAACCTCTGTTCTAGACCATCCAAACAATTTAGCGATGGCGCTTTGACTTCTATTTATCAACAGAGATACGACTTTAGGACTTAATTCTAATGATATTTTAGGCATAAATGATGATCAAAACAAAAAACTCAAGCAAACAAATAATAAAACACAAGATTTTATAAAAAAAAATTTATGAAGAAAAACCTGAATATAAGTAGAGAATTTTTTTTATAAAAATAAAAAATATTTATGTACTTTGGCCGAAAACTTTTGCACGGTATTTTTAATAAGTGGAAATATATAAATGAAATTTTCTATAAATATATAAAAAGAATAAAAATAAAAAATTTTACTAATAAATATTTCAAAATATATTTAAAAAAAACCAATCAATAAAATGCAAAAAAAAGTAAATAATTTTTCTCTAATTTTGATATCAAATAAAAAAACCCAAATACAATATAAAAAATTCAAGAAAAAGCGTAGTCGCGTGTGTTCTGTCAAGGAAGATGAATAGTCAAAAAAGGAGAAATACCATTTGGAGTTGAGAAATTTTCCAAGCTTGGTCATTCACTTTCTGGCGAAGAGAGGAATTCTCTTCCGATAGCATGTCCACCATATGCGCAGCTCTTACAGCAATCGCTTCAGTTTCTGATGGAGATAAGACGATTTTGGAGTTGCAAACCCTAGACATTTAAAACACGCATAACGCATAGAGAAAATGCTATACTTTCTTAAAATGATTATATTACACCCCCAAATTTTAATAATTTTCTCAATACGCTACCGTATGTGGGTATCTGCAGGTACGCAAAATTTCGGGTACCACATATCCATGGGAGTATACCCGTTGAGATGTGAATTGTGTTAAACGGGAATTTTCGGACATATCAAATTTCGCACTCATTTGGAAAAAATGGTGCTACTATTTTGAATGTTTTTATAGCAAAAGACTTACGATTGTATTTGCCAGCATTATATTGGGGGAGATAGTGAAGGCCACAATTTTAATCTCAACTTTTATTAAATGATTCTGAATCCAGCACTCTTTCTGAATCAATTAAGGTATTATTGATTTTGCAATTAGTTTGGCAAGAGAAAGTATATAAACTTAATCTTTTATTGTTAGGTTATACGAAAAAGAGATGATGAAAAAGATTTGAAAAGATGGATGATGAATTTATAATTCAGAGAACCTGTAAAAAAATTATGCTTCACGAAAAAAAGTTAAACTCAAGAGGAGAAATAAAATACTACTACCGGCTTTGGTTAATTACTACTACTATCATTATTAATGGAGCTGTCGAAGAAAAATTCAAGAAATGAAAATCTCAAATCACTTTATATATTGTATATATGTATGCAGAAATTTTGCAGTTAATATATATATACATACATATCATATTTTATAATACTGCAAAAAATTCAAACGAAAATAAATATATAACAGATCTCTGAAAACACATTTATTGCATTATGTGCAAACAGAGCAAGGATATTTGGAATAATCCCTTGATACAAAAATTTGTACAAACATTGAAATACTCAAGGCTTTCTAAATAGAAATACATAAATCCAATGTCATCATCATCATCATCATCATCATCATCATCATCATCATCATCATCATCATCATCATCATCATCATCATCATCATCATCATCATCATCATCATCATCATCATCATCATCATCATCATCATCATCATCATCATCATCATCATCATCATCATCATCATCATCATCATCATCATCATCATCATCATCATCATCATCATCATCATCATCATCATCATCATCATCATCATCATCATCATCATCATCATCATCATCATCATCATCATCATCATCCCAGCATCATTTCAATTCACTACCATAATGATATTCATCTTTTCAAGGATTTTCATAGGATGTGAGAGAGACTGGATTAAAATCAGTACCCCAATCAAGAATAATTGTAAATCTCAAAGGATGAGACTAAAATCTTTACTTGTCAAGCGCGTTCGAAGCTGCAAGTTCTTTCGAGTTGATTTATCAAGTAAAATAAATAAGTGGTGAAAATGACAAGGAAGGCTAAGTTAAAGGCTACAAGAATGTAATGGCGTGAGATGTCTCAGCTGGAGAACCAAGTATATGCCCGCTATAAAAGACACGTTAATTTTCAGCCATCAAACATATCATTTTGCTTCCATTTTGGTTAATAAAAAAAAACTCCGCAGTTCACATTAGTAAAAGTTGTTATCGATCGCTTTCAGTAGAGTGTGATTGAAATTCGAGAAAATTGAAAAGTTTTAAAACGAGGTAAAATTATAGGACACACTTTTTCCATTTCATTCCATCTAAAAAATTTCCATCTATCAATTGAATTTGCTTCACAAGAGAAGTTTTCTAGAGTACCTGCCTACCTATCAGTTAGACCAGGTGTGACGTATGCGTATGCGCCAAATTGATAAACAGAAAACCGTTGATATCATTAAAAGTTGAGATGAAATCGATATCAATAAAGTTAAGTGATAAGCGCTAAAATTTTGAAACTTATTAATTATTATTAATTAGCATTAATGACTTCATCAAAAATAATTATACTTAAGTGGAGTAATTTAAGAAAAAACAAAAGTAAGTGAGAATTATCCTGAATTTTAAACTTATTCAATTACTCCAAAATATTCCAATTTTTGTCTTCCTACAGATCGCTCTCTGTGGTGATGCCTCAAATGCCCGTATTCCTACAATGCTTCTGCTCCTTAGCGCCTGGTCGTAAAGAACCCATTTTTCTGGCTCTGAGGTTCTCACCATGTGTGCCATGGAAGAAATTGAAGGAAGCAATGGTGAATTAAAAATACATTTTAATTAAAAATCTTTAAGAAGAAGAAGAAGAAGAAGAAAGTAATAATTACGTACAGAGCCGGTGCTAGGAATTACGGGCACAATTATAATTCTGATAAAGGGACACCCCGAATCTGCATAGTAAAATTTATCGGTGTCTATATTTAATATAAAAAAACATAAAAACATTTAATGCTTGGTATAAAAGGAATTAAAGGCAAACTAGGCAAGTACATATACTCCTTTAGAAAAAGATTCTTCTAGCTTTTTTATCAGCAAAATCTTTCAAAATATTTTCAAAAATTTTTTGAGATATAATTCTAAAAATGTAGTTTATTAATTTTTAAAAACCTATTTTCAAAAATCTTCTAAGACTTCAAGTAATAAAAAACTAAATTTCAGAAAATACATTTATAGAATTTGGTTGGCTGCCTGTAAATATTAATTTTTTCCATGTGATTTTAAAAACATTTTTTAAATTTTACAGAAAAAATTTCTTATTTTGAAATTTGAAGCTGTAGAAAACTTAAATGTTTAAAAAGTAAGAAAAAAAATAAGCCATTTTTTGCACATCGCTTTGAAAAGTGAAAAAATTCGCCATTGCAGGCTAAATGCTCGCATTATGCGAAGAGGTTAATCACAGTTTTTGTGAATTTGTTTTTAGAGTTGGAAGCCTTGGGGATCGAACCCGTGACCTTCAACTGTTAAGCTGAGAGGTAAACACTAACAACCATGGAGGCAAAGGAGGTGACATAACGATAATTTACAAAATTAATCATGCATAATGAATTTATATTATGAGAAAGATGATCTCACTTTTCATTTTACGTTTTAAGTAGTATTTTGTACTTCATATAATACAGAAAAAGGCACACAGGCGCGGGGCTCAATTTGATAACATCGGTCAAATCGGCTTGAAAACGGGCGCATCTTAAAATTCTAAATCAAACATGAAAAAAAAAACATTTTATTAAAATGATAAAAAAAAATTTAAAAAAAAAAGAGAGAGAGAGAGACATAAGAGCAATACTTTTCGCAGATTGACGTTTTATCTGGATGGAAAAAAAGATATAGTTGCATTTTGCAATGAAAGAACTCAATACTCAAATACTAGTTAACTAAGATGTGAGTGGATATTTTACATTTAAATAGCATTCAAATCCTATTTTAAAATTATAAATGTTTTCCTCTTCTACTTACATTCTATTACAAGCTTTTGAGGCAAATTTTTTAAATTAAGTGGATCATTTTATGGCTGTTAATGCTCTTTAGTAGAGTTGGGAGCCGGAATCGAGATTTTTAAGTCTTAAAGAAATCATCTTTTTCAATAGACTCGACAAAACCGATTTTAGTTGAACTTTTTCAATAAGGCGTATGTATATGTGATGATGATATATCATTTGTATTATCATTTGCTGTAGAGAGCGAATTTTGATAAGAGAGAAGTGAAATGCGCATTAAGATGTGGAAAAAAAGAGCTTAAAAGATCTTACGCAAGAGATAGCGAATTTCTTACAGCCTGGAGCAGAGCTTCTGTAGCGTGCTCTGATTTATCTGGAAGCAGGACATGTGCATCGGAAGAAGCATTTCTGTAGGGAGCGGAAAAATACGAAGGTGGAGAGGTGGTGATTGGGGCAGAGACGAGCAGTGCCGACTCCATTCGGTTGTTGTAGGAAGAGGGATGCTGGAGAAGTGAAGGAAAGTTTGGGGAAGTCAGGGATGATGATGAGGTGGGAGGAGAAACAGTTGTTGTCGCATCAAAAGCTTAATAGAAGAATCATTGAATTTCAAAAATATGTATAATTTCCTCTAAGTTCTAGGGGTTGTAAGTATAAAAACATAGTTATACATACATACAGTAAGAATGCTATTTCAAATTGATCGATGAGAATGAAATAATCTTACCATGTGAGGTGGAATAGGGTGGAGGAGATTTCATATTGAAATCGAGATAACTTTCACAAAGCATTGACTCTTACGGTATCTGAAATCAAGCAAGGATATAAGAAAGTATAAGATATAAGGGAGGGGATGTAGTATTTCCAACCTTTAAATGTTTGAGCTGCCCCATTTTGGTATAATCGTTCAATCAAACATAGTTTACTTTTGTGAAGGAAAAGAGTTTCGTGTTAGTAAAATGATATGAAATATTCCTTGAGTAACAGGAATGATAAGCATTAAGAGTTGTTCATTAAACTATTGAACTTTGAAAACGCTTCAAACAAATTAAGAAAACTTTTTTTTGCGGCGTGCCTTTCCATCCAAAAACACATTCAAAAAACACGTAAAAACTCGTTTTATTAAATTGTTTTTCTTCTTTTTTATATATATTTTATCATGAACATAATATTTTTGTATGTAATGTACTAACTCTTGTGTTAGGCTTTACTAACTTTTAATGTCGTTTACTTTTGAACTCAATTGATTATTAATTGTAATTTTTTGTTGAATTTCACTGATTATATTTGATTCAATTAAATGGTTTCTGTGGCTGCCTATGATCTTGTTTTTGAATGCGTTTTTGGGTGAAAAGACGCACCCTTTTTTGTAGTAAATTGCGGAACTTTAATATTTTTGGCAATAAAAAAAATATTTATAGTTACATATATGCCCAAGAAATCATTAATTTTTAGGTTATAGATACGCTAAATGTTCCAAATATAAAAATAATCATAAACAAAAGAGTATTTGTGAAAACAAAAAGGCCGGGACCGTTGGACCCATGTTTATCTAAATCGCAAAGAAAATATGTTTGCCGCATGAGAGTTAGCAAATATTGTTTTTTTTTCTCGAAACAAAATCATCAACCATTTTGATGGGAATAAAAGAAAATTATAATGATTTCTTTAACCAAAAAATTGGTAATGTTGCACTATCCGTGCATCGCTAAAAAGCCAATTGTTGCATAGGAAAGACGTTTTTCAATTTAAATAAACGACTTTTCTAAAATTCAAACGTACGCTAATAGCGCAGAACCCGAGAAGTCAAGGGCCAATTTTGAAGATAAAATTAAGGTGCGAACCGGTATAAACAAATAAAAGCGTTATAAAGGTAAAACTAAGAGCAAACGAACAAAAGATGAATGAGTGTTTATACGAACTGAAAAAGATGACAAATTCAACATCTGTCCGTTTTGTGTTTGCATGCGCACCAGAATAAAAAGCTCCGAATTCATAAGGCTCAAAAATTGTCAACAGACGCTTTGCCAAAAAATCGATAATAGTGACGCTCAATTTTTCTTGTAAAATTTTAAAATTCAAAAATCTTGCTATACAAAACCTATCAATTATTCGGACTCTTTATTGATCGTTGATGTTTTGATAATGTCTGTAGAAACACAAACCAAGGGGAGTTTGAAAAACGAAAAAAAAAAGGGCGCCCCTATTTTTTTTTTTTTTTTTTTTTTTTTTCTTCTTTTTCTTTTTTTTTTTTCTTTTCCCCCAAAAAAAAAACATAAAATCCCCTCAGGGGGGGCCCGAAATTTTTTTTTTTTTTTTGTTTGTTTGTATGTTTTTCAAAAAAAAATAGCAAGACACCCACTCTTGGCATCCTAATTCAGACTTCTGTGTATCAAACAATAGGCTTGTTACTAGAGTTGTTCCTGCTGCCTCGCTTGCTTCGTTAGAAGATATTGTTGTAGATCGTAAAATTTTCATGATGTGCTGAAACCTCTGCAGAGAAAAATAAAATGTATGATTGCTAGCGAAAATAGACAACACGCGAAGATTTCTTGATTTACAGTAGTAGGATCCTAAGTGTGTTTCACTGGTTCAATCAGATAAAACTTTCCAGCTCTTTAAATCCGCCAACTACTACAAATTGGTTCTTGGAAGGAAGACAAGGGGAATTATTAAAATTCAAAGGAAAAATTTTCAGCTCTTCCACAATCTATATTTTTGCAATTAAATTTAAACGGCATCAAAAATTGTAATACAAAATTGAGGGAGTCCATGAATGTAAATTTCACGAGCAAAAAATATGATATAAGCAAATTAATGAATTTCGATTGGCTTCTTTCATCTACAAGTGTACTACAAAACTTTTTGATTTTTTCAAATCATTTGAATTTTAATTTTTTCCAATGATTTAAAAATGAAAACGTTCAACACTTTCTTTTATAGGCATCGTTTTTTAACTACCAATTAAAATAGGCATATAACTCACTACCAACCAAAATCAGGAAAAACATTAATATGAATTTTTTTTAAAAAAAATGCTGAAGGAGTTTTTACTCGGGCAATGATGATAAGAATCATTCAACTATTTATGTATGTCAGCATATAATATAATTAATGGTAACTGAATATATGCACACAAGTCTTATCCTCTAGCTTTTTCTTTGCCTGTTTTTTTTATTAAAGACATTTAATACCTTGACTGTTCAACTTACTCACTGATATTGAATACTTAGCAAGCGAAGCAACTGTCTTCTTTCAAAATATACACATGCACCATATGTTTAAAGATTTTATAATTATGAGTATACAAAAAAAAACTTTTTTTTCCTTCTAAAATAAAAAATTATTGATCACATATAGGTATGCAAAATGAGGCAAATTGTTTTTAGTTTTGTAGCGATTGTAAAAAGACTATAAATAATTTTTGTCATCTTCCATTAATAATATAGCAGATATGGAAAAACTAATCGCAGATTCTCAAAGAGTCCACGACAGAGAGAGAAAGTGTGTGTACGTGAATTCTCAGTTCATTTTACTCAACAAATGAGATGGCGTAAGTAATATTTGATGACGTCCTCAAGTTAGGAAAGATGGCAAAATCTTTTACAATAAATATGATCAATCTTGTAGTAGAAGGTTGATTGGTTAGATACTGGGTTTCGATAACTATAGGTCTTGGGATCGATCCCACATGAAGCCTACTTTCTTCATAGTTCGATACACGCGGCGCAATTGTGACTTCTCGATGAAAACATGCCACGGTACCTATACCTATACGGTATCTATTTAAATAGAGTTAATACAAAAAAAATTGGGGTGCCCAATACCACTGATTATAAAACAAAGAGGAAAAAAATAAGCTACTCTTTTTTTTTTAACTTTTTTTACATTGATGCAAAAACTTATCTTAACTAATATTTTAATTTAATCCATTTCGGGACTAATTATCCTCAGTCTCGTGAACACTGTTCTAATAATGGCCGAAAATCTAAGTACCAGAAAATGGGGCGAATTTTTTTTAAATAATTTGCTTCGACACGAACTTAAATATATATATGACATGATGGAAGTGTGAGGAACACATTGTAACGTGAGATGATTTTCAAAAGATTTTGGAAAGCCCCAAATTCTAATGCTTTTTTATGGCCCGCAAATATTTAGTGTAGGCTCCAAGAATAAACTTTCAATATGAAGAATATACATTACTTGACAACCATTTTTATAAGATATTTGCAACTTTGAGAATGTTACACAACGTGTATTATACTATCAACTTTTTTACGAAATCAGAAACACTCTTTAGGTAAGCCCGTTTATTACGCGAAACGCACTTTGAAAACTTCTCGGATTTGAAATCTTCGTTTAAAATAAAAATTGGGCTAATTGCGTTGTTAAAGACCCAACATATGTGTTATGCCAAATTATAGAGTTTAGTTAGATTTTAACCAAATAAAAATAGCGCTATTGTATCTCGTTAAAATAGTTCTACTATTTAAAACGTGTAGGATTGTACAAATCCCGGAGCTTTTTCGTTTTAAGTAAGGAGGACATCACTGTTGTAATTTGATGAGTGAGGGTACAATTTCCTTATTTATAATTTTCAAAATCAATAAAAAAAATTTTTTTATACACTACCTTTATTCCTTCCAAGAAACAGGGTGGTGTCCGAAAAAGAGTGTGGTTGGTATTCACTTACTCAGTTAAGCAATCCCTTACGGAATATAATCGCGATTGTAGAAGAGAACTTGCTAACTCATACAAAAAAAGAGGAAGAATTTTCGAAGCACAAAAAAAGCACAACGCATTCAAGGAATAGTCAGTCAGGGAGTCTCTCTTTATCAAACGGCAAAAATGATGAATGGAGTGGAATGGAATCTCTCACAACAAAACCACAAAAAACAACAACAAAGATGCGATGATGATGATGCAGAAGAGGAGGAGGAAGAAGAAGATGAATAAGATGGAGGCTTGGAGGATTTTTTGGAAAGAAGAGAGAACAAAGGATAAGAATGAAACTTTTTATTTTCGCAAAATGAATGAAAGTTGTGTGTAAGGAGAGAGAAGCGAATAGGAAAAACAAAAGAGAGGAAATCACACATTAAAGAGGAAGAGAAATCTAGGAGTCTTTCTCATTCAGAATTTCTCTTCAGAGAGAGAGAGAGAGTGTGTGTGTGTGTGTGTAAGCGATACAGCAAGTAGATTTTGTCAAGCATTGCACATGTATGTATGTGTATATATATGGATAGATCTCAGCATATATATTTGTGTAAGTGCGTGTGTGTGTGTGTGTGTAAACTTTAGAAGCAAATTCAGGAATAGTTGAGATGCCAGGAATTCCTTGAAGAAGGAATGAAAAGAAAACAGAAATTTTTACGCCTGCGCCTATAAGCGAATTTATCATCTCCTCTCTCATTTCTCTTACCTTTTTTGCGAAAGGATACCTCATATCGCTCTTACCCTTATCTCGCATGCAATGGTGATATGGTGTTGTTGTTGTTCTTATTATGGTCGTGTGTGTAGCAGCAGGGAGGGAGGGAGGAATACAGCAAATTTGTCCAGCGATCATCCAATTGAACAGACCGAAATTTTACCATAAGGTAGGTTGGCGTATTATGAGCAAAGAGGGCTTGATGTGGATTCGCACCCAACACCATGTGATATTGGAGTAGGTTTGCCAGATGTTGTCGCTTAGCAACGGAATCGCGGTTTTTCATTCACTAATCTTATGTGTCAAAAAAAGGAGTTTAGAAAAAATTAGAAAAACTATTTTTGTTCTCGACTTTGCCTCAGTGTGATAATATCAAAATTTGGAGGCCCTTGCACAAGACAAGTGTATCCAACCAACCTTACTCATAAAGAAGGTAAAAGAATTTTTATATCTTGATTCACAAATATAGGTGGAACCAATCTCGGATAGGTTTCTCTTAAAGGAGGAAATTTTTGATCATCATCTAGACTTCATAACTTGGAATTTTTGGCTTAACAATTTAATCGCAGCTAGTAATTATTACCTTTCCAATTAAGCGTTGTCTCATTAGAAATGGATGTCTTCCGCTTTGAGATGCAGTATCTTGGACATCATCAAACTCATAAATGCGTTTGTAATAAACGAGAATGGATCAATGATATTGGTGAAATTGGAAAAAGGCTTCTGAAAATGATCAATAATAATCTGCATTTTTGCGTTTGACTCAAGGCCGCTATAGTTGGGCATAGCTGATCTATATATGGGTTGCTCAAAGCTTGTTCCTCATGCTAAATGTTATATATAAAATAAAGAGCTGAAGTGTCTGACTCAAAGAAATAGATCTTCAAAGGAGAAAGAAGAAAATATCATTTTGGCGGAGTAGATCCAAAAAAATTTGGAATGCATTTCTTGGAAGCTTTGCGACGTGAGAACAACCTTCTCCATATACCCATCGTGCATCATCCACACCCCCTCCCGCTTTGTCTGTGAAGGGAGTGAGAGCGAGCATTTTGTGCGCACCTTGATATCATCAGCCTTGGAATCACTCATAGATTTTTGGAAAAGTTAACGCCATCTATAAATATATATCAAGCATTTTCAAATTTTTGCCAAATCACATATTTAACCAAGCAAGATTTATCTATCTTTTTGAAAACAAAAACTATTCCATAGATATAAAAGAAAAAATATAATGAATGTAAAAAAAAATCTTGATTTATTTTGATATCTAATAAGTAAATAGAAATAAGATTTGTAAGAAGCTTCGAGTATAGAAGAGCAAATCAATATGATACTTAAAAAACAGACATTCCTAAATTTTTATTCACTTCCAAGCAGTAAAAAAAGTATTTCACATAAAGAAAAAAAGATTTAAACATATGGAGTAGAGCATTCTTCAGTGGAAGTCGGAAGTGAAGTGCAGGATGAAAAAAAAAGTATACCCATCGAAGAATGCGTGCATGCAAAAGCGCCATTTCTCTCGCTAAAAATTCCTGCAGACATTCCTACATGTAATTACTATTCCAAGTCTCACTTTTCTTTGAGCACTGTTCATTACATTCCTTCATCACAATACCCCACCCAGACATTTCAGCATACATCCTGTGTCCGTGTCATTGTATCACACGTACACATGCAAACACAATGACGTCACAACACGTGCGCTTTTCCCATTTAATTGGCAGTCACGTGTGTGTGTGAGTACTTTATATGTATATCAGGGGCAGGGGCGCACATCCTTAAAATTATTGGGGGGGCGAAATTTTTTTGTTGCAATTTTCAAAATTAGTGGTCTGGAAATGCCACGGGAGACCAAATATTCAAGCATTCCTTTAAAATAGAGTGTATTCAGTGCATACCTAAAGTCCTAAATTTATAAGACTACTTTATATTTTTTTTTCAAATTAGGTGAATTTAAATACTATACTTCCAGCGAAAATATTTTAATTAAATTTGCAGAATATACACTGGTTTAAAAAAATCCTAAATTGTTGGGAGGGGGTGGAATAGGCTTTTTATTTGAAAATGAAGTAGTCTACCAGGCACATTACAGGAATTGATGAAAGGATATTTGATTCATAGAGAAAACAACTGAAAACAAATAACTGAAGGTTGGATAGTTTTATATGAGTGAATGTAGCCTGAAGGCAACGAATCTACTAGACACCCTGCGATGTTTATATGAAAAAATGTGATTGATTCAGGGGCAAGGGTATACAATGAAGTTTTAATTGTGCAAACAAAAATAAAACAATAAATTAAGTTTGCATTATTTCATTTTTCTCAGCATCATTCAAAAATAGTTTAAAAGCTAAATTGATGCAAGCTACAAAAATTTACAAAAAGTAAAATAACTTTCAACATTTTGCAATGATCTGCCTTTTATAATAACTTTTAAGGAAAGGAAAAAAAGTCGATCAGAAAAAGTTATAGAGCTACAACAAAAACTAAAAAATTTTACAGCATAACTTAATTTTTTTGAAAACTAATTTGACGTATCCCCTACAGCATACTCTATGGGTGGCATGACAGGTTGGTTGAGATGTTGGACTCAGCATGGAAGCTTCTGGATTCGATTCCTCATCGATACCAGTTTGTTCATAGTTTGACATAAGCGTTACATCAGTTCCTGGTCAATGAAAACTACCTTTTACTCAAAATTGAAAAATTTGCTACATAATTAACATAAGAGAGAAAGGAGACAAAATAAACTAATAAAGCAATTTTCACTATTTTAAAATGGAACCGTCTGTTCTCAGAATAATTTCAAAATAATAGGAGGCATAAAGAATGAGAGTTTATTTGATATTTTCAAGTTTTTATAAGCCGCAAAAGCCAATGTTTAAGTAGCTAACCCTTATAGGGTGATTTGTTAGCACTTGTGTTTTTTACATATTGTAAAGAATCATAGTATACAAAAATGGTAATTTAATCATTTTTATAAAATTATTTAAGTCTAAAAACACAAAATCATTAAAAAATTATTTAAACAACATAAATCAAAGTATACGAGAAAAGAAAATCATTGCAATTTTTGAATATTTTTGTCCACAAATAAAATTCTGACAGCTGTTATAAATAGATTAAGTACATTTTTAGCAAATGAAACATTTTGTTTCGATATTATATTTTTATTATAATAATCAACAAATTTTCTTAAAAAAATGATCGAACATTATAAAAAATATCTCTGCTCAAATATTAAGCAAATAGAGTATTCTTGCTTTTACTGAATAGATAATCAAAATATTCATTCCAAAATAATTATTGAAAAAAATTTCTTGACTTGAAAAAATTAAAGTTTTCAAATATTACAAAATGTAACAAACGGTGACAAAGATTAAGTGACTTTTGTTTTAAAAAAATTCCTAGCGCGAGTCTAACAATATTCATTGATATAAAATTGTAACGATTGAAAACTATTTTAATTTTACTCTAAATGCAAATTAGACAGAAGCAGTGATGTAGCCAAAAAAAAAGTTGATAGAAGGGGCACAATTTAAAAACAAAAAACTTGCGCAACATTATTTATACTTTCTTGACCCTTTCATTGGAGAAATTTTCAAAAACTGATATCGCATAAGATGCATGGTGCAACATGCGGTACATAGGAGTGTGGGCACGGCCCCTCATGCCCCAGCCTAGCTACGTCACTGGAGAGAAGAGAGCTGAATGAGATAGGAGAGCTTAACAAGAGAAGAGAGCTTGAATGAAAGAAGAGAGCTTGAATGAGCTTGAATGAATGATTGAGTTTTAGCAGAGATAGAGGAGGAGAAAAACAGAGGAGACAGAAAGAGAAATAGAATCACTGTGACAGAAGATGAGAAAATCTAGTGGATCATCAACATGTGTTTGCTCAAAAACACTACAAGGAGGAGACACTGTGATAAACATTGCTTACTTGTTGTGTGAACATTGAAACAATGGATTTATTATTATATAGCTCTCACGCATCGTCTGTAAAATATGTTCGATAGGAATTTCAGAGCAGCTTGGCATGTGATGTTTGATTGATTCGAAAGTCTACATTCCTTCTTTTATTCTCCTATCTTACATTATCATGTATTCGAATGATCATTACATTCTATAATGCGATCATCATACATCGGTCAGACTAAACACCCCAAAACACGGCAACTAATTTTAAAGCATTATAAAAAAAGATGGTTAAACTAAAAACCCCAAAAAAAATTCGAAAGTTTTAAAGAGCTTTTAAGATCTTTTTTGTAGTGCTTTAGAATTATTTGTCGTTTTTTGCAATTTTTGTTTTTTTGTTTTTTTTTTTTTTTTTTTTTTTTTTGTTGGGGGGGGGGGGGGTGTGTTTTTTTAATTTTTTTTTTTTTTTTGTAGTAAGATAGTTTGTTTTGTTTTGGGGGGGTTTTTTTTTTTTTTTTGTTTTTTTGGTTTTTTTTTCCCTCCTTTTTTTTTTGGGGTAATGAAGTTTTGGGGGGGTTTGGTGGGGTGGGGGGGGGTTTTTTTTTTTTGGGGGGGGGGGGGGGTTTTTTTTTCACCCTTTTTTTTTTGGGGTTTTAAAAATTTTTGGGGGGTTTTTTGTGAGTTTGGGGGGGTGTGTTTAGGGGGTGGGGGGTGGGGAACCGGAAGCGTTTTTCTTTTAAATTTTTTTTTTAAAAAATATAATAAATTCCCCCCCGTCCCAGATTCCCTCCCAAGGGGGGGGTTTAGTTGGAGCCCAAAAAAATTTTTGAATTATTTAAAAGACTTATTTCACTTGTGAGTAGACATTGCATAATACCTTTCTTGTTTTACAGCTAAGTCTTTCAATGAATATTTAGAACTGATATAACAACAACAATAATCAATCCAAATTTGAGCTATAGATAGTGGATCAGAGGGAGTAATATAGAAAGTAATTTGAACAAGAAACTATAAATTTTTCAGCAGGGTAAATATTTTTTATAGCATATAGCATCTTTATTTATATTTACATATTCGTTTTTTTATGAAGATTGCCTTGAATAATTATAATTAGCAATGTTTACAGACTTTCCTTAAAATTTTTGTTACTAAAACAGTACAAATCATTTCGTTTTCATGTCATTTATAGCGTGTGACATAGGGAATGGAAGAGCTGATTTATATAAATCTAAGATTTCGAGCAAATTTTGTTCCAAAAATTTCTAACTTTCAATTTCTATTTAAAAGAGTCAAATTTAAATTCATAGACCAAAGTACTAAATATATTTTCAAACTATTTACTTTACTGCCTGAATATATGTGTAAGTAGAATATGAAGAGTATATAAGATGATTCTATATTTTTCTGTGTTACTAATCAAGCTTGGAAACATTTGGTTGCTAAGAATTTTAAAACTTAATTTTAAGCAACAATGCATTTCGGTGCAGAGTAATCAATCCACGTAACCAATTCATTTGATAAGAACCATTCTTGTTGACAATTAGTGAGATGAGAGGCTGAGAAAAATCATTTAGCTCCTAATCAATATTGCATAGGATAGTGGGGGTGTCGAATAATCTACTGTCGGATAAATCAAGTCTGACAGTATTACAATGAGTTTTCTAATACAACCCTTTCCATATGGTCTTTAGAAGACAAAGACGCCTTTGAATACCAAATATAGAAGCGGCTCAAACGTAAAATTCTGTATCCCAAAGATTTAGAAAAGAGATCATTTTTAGAGTCAGGGTATAAAACCTTGACTTGATTAGAGTATAGCATATCTAGAGAAAAGTTTAAAATCAAATTCCGAATCAATAAACCACTTCTGATATGTCATCCAGACATCTCTCCTATTAGCCTCATAACGCTATCGTTTGATGGGAGGATTGCTTCACCATTACAACTTCTTAGCACATTTAATGTGATATACTTACATTGTTCTCTTATATTGTGGAATTTTTTGAGAACAGATATTTTTTGAAAGTTTTCAAACCATGTTTAATATTTTGCAAAAACATTCCTATGTTATCAAACCTGGATGTGGGCAATCGTTCTTCCTCACGTTTAAAATAGTGGATAGTTTTGTTTGCTCAACTCGGGTGTTTCACTTGTTGGGCTTTAAAAAAGTGGATGCTACCACTTCAGAACATAAAAGACACATATGTTCCTCTTCCCCACCAGACATTAATGCAGTAAAACAAAATTTCAAGGTCGTCATATTTCATTTTTAAGCTAATTAAAAATTAAAAGAAAAATGTAAAGCTAATTAAAATTTTTTAACTAAGACTAATTTATTTATTCTTTTAAAGATGACTTATTAGCAAAAATCGCTAATGACCCAATATGGGTGCAATATGTTGCACAAAATGATCTACTGTGTCACCATCTCAGTCCTCATGGAAGTGCATCGCACTCGCCTATGACACCGCGAATTCCAGTTTGAAAACCACTGAGCTAGTATGAAGTGATGCAATCAGAATTATAAGCAAGGTAATTTGACTTGATAAAATTAGTGCACTTTTCCGTAGAATAACAGCAAGTGCAAGTATAATGTCGTGTAATAATGGTGGTGTGTTCATAGGACAAAAATTCTTGGATCAAGTGAAGAATCTAACTCCAGAAAATTATCTTGAGTTAGTGTTTTTTATCTAATTTTAAACCCATCATAAGTTAGATTTTAGTTAGTGTTAGTAAAACAAGTAGAGTGATTTAATTCAGTTAGTATTAACAAAATTTGATTTTAATTTTAGAGTTTGTATTAACAAAACCTGATTTTAATTTTAAAGTTAGTATTATATACATTACGTGTAAATGATTATAATCAATAAAATTATAAATCTCAAAACGTTCTGGAGTCAGATTCTACACTTGATCCAAATTCTTTTATAAATTTTGAAATTATAAAAAAAAGTTCGCCCTCCAATTTTTGCTTTAATTCTAACTGTCTAAATTCATTTTTGAAAATTTCTATTATAAACAGTACAAAATTTAATATTTAGATTAAAGGAGATTAACTATGATCTAGCCAAAAAAAAATTCTAGGAAACATCCAAGATATCAAAATATTCAGGACTTTTACGAAAGGTATTACAGTACAAACAAAATAGCTAAGCTCCCAAGTTCCATAGTAAAAATAAATTTTGACTCATATTTAAAGATGAAAATAAACACATTTTAATCTAAACAGTACCCAAATTAAAATTTCATAGCCCTTCATTTTTGAATGTAGAAACAAAGGATCGGAAAATTTGATGTTTACACAAATAATGATACTTTTGTGAAAAATTAAACTACATTTTAATAAAAATAAACGATTAATTTTCACTAGGAATAAGTCATTTATATGATGAAAAATTGAAAATAATATAGCTATTTATTTTTACATAGATAAAAATTACCTAGACATTATTTTCAAAAAATAAATCATTTTCAAACTTGGTTAAATTAAGCTAAAAAAAAAATTAGGAAAAACTTGGTTAAATCAAATCAAGTTTATTCAAAGCGGCAGTATTTTTAAAACTCTTGGCTTGGTTTAGACCAAAATCTACGTAGCTAACTAAACAAGTCGATTGATTTATTGGTGTTTTGAATATGAAACCACATTTAATGATCAGGCTATGTGCAAATATTTTCCTTAATAATATTCTACCTTAGATTTTTGTGATTTTTAAATTAAGAGCTTTTTGGATCAAATCACTTCCTTTTAACTGCCAAGCTAAGAATACGAAAAATATTTAGACTTGACAAATAGATTGCAATTAATAACTTTAATTTTAAATAAACATTTTATTAAAGTTTTAAAAATAGATAATGATGAAAAAAAAGCTACTGTATTGGATATCACAAAAAACAGTTTTTATTGTAGATCAAAGTGAATTTTTTTAAAAAAAAAACCATTTTAGGATAGGTCCTTATTTAAAAAACCTGGTTGGGAAATTAGCGTTATTTATGGAAATTTTTTAAAATAAGTAGAGTACTGCATTTAAAAAATTTGCGCATGCTAACGATTGAGAAATCATATCTCTTTTCTGATATTTGTCACAAATTGACAGATACGCCTTTCTAGTCAATCATATTGACTAAAAAAATTTTCCCTCCATTTTGCTCGAATAAGCTTGTATCCTGCTCTTCTTGAATTGTTGTTTTAATAAATTGAAAATAATTACTAATCTTGTTTTTGGTGCACTCCCCAAGATTTTAAGCAATAGAAAAGCACTTAGGAATAACTCTCTTCTGAATAAAGCATGCGCACTGACTTGGCAATGGAACATAATTACGTAATTTTCAAAATTTGATGCCTCAGATTAATCGTACCCTTATATGTTTTTCTAGATATGTTACATTGGATGTTAAGTCTTTCGGATTCATGAACACTGACTGACTTCCATCATACGAATCATTTTTATATGGCTCAAGTTGCTACTAACACTGTACAATTTGCATCGATGCTAGTTTCTAGAACTTGAGGTTATTAATAAATATCTATGTTATGAGAGGAATAATTTTCAACAGAATTAAAATTAATATTGATAAATTCATGTTAGCCTTTATAAACACCTTACAAAAATACCATTTAGAAATATTTTAATAAAACAAATAAATTACCAAAAAATTATTAATTCTTTTTCAATGTTCAATATTTTATCAATTTCTTTGTAATATCATTTGTTATAAATATATAAATATTTTTTTTCTTTCCTTTGTCTAATCACCTTTTATCTTGTCATACAATTTCTTTTTCTGTTCAATTTTTAATTTTCTATACAATATTTTTCTTGCGTGTTGCATTTTCTTTTTATTGTTTCCTTTATAAATTCTAACAATTTTATTTCAAAATCAGATTATTAAAAAGTTAATGCAAAAAGTATAGATTCTAATACAAATTTCTAGGAATTGTAACTGAAAATTTATCTTGGATTCTACATATCAAGTTGTCTTTATATTTATAGCTACTTTTTTTGAATAGCTCAATCCATGATCATTCTACTCGGACGGCTCAAAAATCCCTGTTTTAATATTGTAGATCTCACTTCCTTAAAATTGTTTTTAACTTATATAAAGTAATAAATAAACTGCTACCTTTTATGGAACTTTCAAATGTGTCAAAATGAAAAAAATCTGTCTTTATAGTAATTCTCAGACTTTCCCATTTACAATCCATTTCTTCTTCATACCTAATGTGACGGGAAATTTAGGCATGATAGAGAATACTTTTCTTCTGCGTTGCATGATTTTAAAATATAGAAAACTTAGACAAAATACTTTGTAATTTGAAATATATTGAAGCGAAATATAATGCATTAATTTACAAAAGGAAGAAAGTAATAAAATATTTGCAATACTTTGATAGATTCAGTAATTTGCAAAAATATAAAAAAGAAAGCTTCAATCGGATGTTAACACCAAGATAAGGTGAAAAAGAATGAACAAGTTTATTAAAGCAAAATGTCAGAAGAAATATCAATTTTATAAATAAGGCTAGTCAAAGAGATATGAATGAGAAACATAATGAATAAGACCAATGTATTGATCAAAGTAACAATGAAAAATAAGAAAAATATAAGTATAGAAAAAAATGGACAAATTCATGTTTGTTGAATTACCCTCTGATGTCAATCAAAATCAAATATAATTTTTTTTTTCAAATGTCTATAACGTAAATTAGTGCTTAAATTAAATTTACTCTTCAAATTTATAATTCGAACATAAAACACCATACATATTATTCCAAATAAGCATGGCAACTTTTTAGCAAATCTCAATCAAAATTTTGATTATTGATAAAATTGCTTGAGAAAACAAAAACTCATTCAAATTTTAAATAAAATTACATCATTTCAATCATCAAATCACTAACATATATAAGAAATATGAAAATTTCAAACAGTTTGACAGAAACCAATATATGAAGGTATAGCTATTTTCAAACAATTTCTATAAATGAAAATTGAATTAGACCACTTCTTTCCTTTGTTGTGAAAGAGAGGGTGTTTTAGATGATCACGGTGGAAAACTTTTTGTAATTGAAAGAAAAGGAGTATGAATGATTTCATGAGGAACACAAATTTTGAAAAGGATTGGTTAGCAATTATCCAGAGTGATTCCTTTTTATATCACTAGATACTTCAAGACAAGATATTGATTAAAAAAAAGGCTAGTCTCTCATTCATAGAAAAGCACTGAGATCACTTAAATTCTGTGCTAAATAAATCTTTGAAAAAAGTTGTTTTCTTTCACAGATTTAACAGAATGAATTTTTGATAAATGTGGAGCTGACAAAGTGGATCAGTTTAGAACTAAGAAAAAAATTAGATACTGTGATAATTATTGTCTCAGTTCTCATTCCACTATTGTACTTCTATTGTGATAATTACTGCTTCAGTTATCATTCAATTAATTACTGTACTTGTAATACTTATTGCCTCAATTATTGTTCAATTAACTAATCTACTTGTGATGATTATTGCCTCAATTATTCAATTTAAATAATACCTAGAACAATCAATTAACACTTTGACTTTGTATATATATACCTGTTTCAATTTTACTTTCGTTATTGTAGCTTATATTTAGTCGAATAAAACTTCATCTTTTCTCTGAAGTATTCAACTTACGTGGCATGTCAATTTATTCGACTAGTGGACCGTTTCTTTAACTCCATTATGACCTCAAATTACTGAAGCCCGATCGTCTTGATTTACACCCAACATCACCGACAGCACCAAGAGAGTGGAGACACTGGCACAAAAGTCTGGAGAATTTTATAACCTAGTGTGGTAACGATCCCCCAGACAAACTAAGAACACTAATAAACTGCGTTTCTTTCACAATATATGAGCACGTAGAAGAATGCAGCAAACTATGACGAAGCGATCAACACTATTGAATATTTGACAAGAAGCCCAAAGAAATATTTGTACGTCACTTACTTGCTACGAGACGACAAGGTCAGGGAGAGACGTTGGAGCAGTACATGCAAGGCCTTGTCAATTTAGCAAAGGAGATAGAATTTAAAAATGTTACCGTGCAAGAATATCGCGAGGATCTCACAAGGGATGCGTTCATCAATGGCATTTTATCAGCTTTGATTAGACAAAGATTGTTGGAAAACAAAACTCTTGACTTGAGAAACGCCTTTAATATTGCACTCTCACTTGACAGGGCACAACAAAACGCCACAAAGTACGTATCGGATCAAAACTTTGGAGCCGCGGTCTCCCCAAAATCATATCCAGGAAGCGTTCACTTCTTCAGAACATCTCGATTCGGTTGTGACGAATCAAAACAAAAAGAAGTGCTTCTTTTGTGGCGATCAACTACACAACAACAGATCGACGTGTCCCGCTAAAGAAGCGACCTGCCACTCATCAAGAAAATTCACTACTCAAGGTGTGTGTTCAAAGAATAATAACAACAGGTCGTTAGCAGCAGTTAACGTTAATAAAGCTGCTGAGATCATTGCCGCGTTCCCAATATCACTTTCAACGGCGATTTCAGTCATTTACATCAAGGCCACCTACTTCACCCTTATACGATTCAGGAAGTTAGAAAGCTACATAAACACGATACTGCAAAAGGAAACTTCCTTTCAGTGAATGTAGAAGAGAAATTTCAATGGCTTTATGCGACATGCATACCCGTGTTGACAAAGTATGTTGTGTTGAAGTAGAAGCCAATGGTCGGCATTTCGATTAGGCTGGGTGTGATGGATAAACTTTGTGCTGACGTTATCTTGGGCCACAATAAATTCATTGTAGAATATGGAGGATGTGAAGCTGATCTGGTTATTGATAGGAAGATGAGCGTATGCTCTGACAATCAAGGAATCACTTAAACCCCATATTTGTTCTCGAAACTCACTGAACATTGCCGCCCCAATGCAGACAAATCAAGAAGATACAGCAGCGAAGATCACAAATTCATTAATGAACAAATCAATAAACTGCTGTCAGAAGGAATCATACAAAAAAGTTCCTCCCCGTGGAGAGCGCAGATCGTCATTGCCAAAAACAACACTAAAAGACGACTTTGCATTGACTACTCGCGAAGGATAAACATATTTACCGAGCTGGACAGTTATCCGCTCCCGAAAATAGACGACATGATTAATAAGTTGGCGAATTACAAAGTGTTTTCTACCTTCGATCTCAAGAACGCCTACCTCCAAATACCTTTGAATCAAAGAGAGTTCAAATAAACTGGTTTTGAAGCGAACAATCGGCTTAATGAATTTATACGAATCCCCTTTGGAGTAACAAACGGTGTAGCTGCCTTTCAAAGAATAATGGACACAGTTGTTGAAGAGGATAAACTGCAGGATACTTATCCCTACCTCGACAATATCACCATCGCTGGAGATGATCAGGCTTCACATGACAATAATGTTGAACATTTTCTAAACGCGATTTGCAGAAGAAACTTGACCCTAAATGAGTCAAAAACGGTCAAGTCGGTCAACCAGTTATGTGTCCTGGGATATCTTGTGGGTAACAATCAAATTCAGCCTGATCCCTAACGGTTGCGCCCTCTAAAAGAACTTCCTGATCCTACAAGCACGGCATTTCTTCGTCGCGCCATTGGTCTCTTCGCTTATTACGCCAAGTGGTTGCCTCGATTTTCTGATAAAGTCAAACCTCTGGTCGGTTTATATTGCTTTCCTTTATCGAAAATTGCTGTAACCGCCTTCGAGATTTTGAAAAAGGATTTGGAGAAAGCGAGCCTAATATCAGTGAACGAAGAAAAATCATTTGTGATAGAATGTGATGCTTCTGAAATAGCTATTTTAGCTACACTTAATCAAGAAGATAGGCACATTGCGTTCATGCCTCGTACATTGCAAGGGAGCGAGAAATTATATCCATCAGTGGAGAAGGAGGCATTATCATTCGTGGAAGCTGTCAGAAAGTGGGCCCACTTATTAGCTCGTCCGTCGCCTTTATGTTCGATGACAGAAAACGAACGAAGATAAAAAATAGCAAAATTCTTAGCTGGCGACTGGAACTTGCACCATTTAAGTATTCAATCAAATACAGACCTGGAGTGAATGATGTGGAATCTGACGCGTTCACTCGAGCGTATTGCTCTTCTCTGCCAAACAAGACGAAATTGGAAGAAATACATGCCAGCCTTTGCCACCCCGATGTTACAAGACTCTTGCATTTCATTCGCGAACGAAACCTAGCTTTCTCAACTGAAGATGTCAAAGAAGTTTGTTCATTCTGTCGCCTGTGCGCCGAGCTCAAGCCCCGATTTCCTAAAACCAACAAAGGCACATTGATTAAGGCAACGCACCCCATGGAAAGACTGAGCATTGACTTCAAAGGTCCTGGCCATCCTCGTCCAATCGACGTTACATGTTTACCGTGGTAGATGAATTTTCACGCTTTCCTTTCATCTTCGCCTGTTTTAGTATGGACACGGCAACAACAATAAGATGCCTGAATCAGATCCTTACACTTTGCGGCTTTCCAGCGTACATTCATTCTGACAAGGCACAGGTCTTTCACTCACAAGAATTCAATCGTACCTGAACATGAGAGGTATAGCCACCAGTAACTCCACCCCCTATCATCCGATAGGTAATGGACAAGTGGAAAGGTACAATGGCATAATTTGGAAGTGCATTCAACTTGCTTTACGAAACAAGATGTTGCCGATAGGGAGATGGGAAAGCGTTATTCCTCAAGTGGCACACTCACTCCGATCTTTACTTTGCACGAGCACCAATACAACACCTCACGAAAGGCAAGTTTTGTTATCTAAATCTCAATGGAAGGATGAGTGCTCTTGAAAAATTTCATCAGGCAAAATAAAAATGACCCTCTCGTTGAAGAAGTCAAGTTGCTAGATGTAAACCATTCTTATGTTCGCATCGAGAAAGCAGATGGTCAGCAATCTAGTCTCAGTGAATGACTGACTTGGCACCCTGTCTGTTGAATCCGATCCGACTCAAAACTTCCACAAAGCACACACTCACCAGGAAGATCAAACAGAGACAGGCACGAACCAACTCATGAAATTCAAGACCAACAAACGGTCAGACGATCTACCAGGACAACCAAGCCACCCTCCCGATTACACTACAACTCTTTTCGTTAGATGGGGAGATTGTGATAATGATTGCCTCAGTTCTCATTCAACTACTGTACTTGTATTGTGATAATTACTGCTTCAGTTATCATTCAATTAATTACTGTACTTGAAATACTTATTGCCTCAATTATTGTTTAATTAAATAATCTACTTTTGATGATTATTGCCTCAACTATTCAATTTAAATAATACCTAGAACAATCAATCAACACTTCGACTTTGTATATATATATATACCTGGTTCAATTTTACTTTCGTTACTGTAGCTTATATTTAGTCGAATGAAGCTTCATCTTTTCTCTGAAGTATTCAACTTACGTACCATGTCAGATACCATATAAAGTATAGGAGAAGTGCAGTACAGGCTACAAGCTAGTAACGAATTTGTAAGCAAAACAATTGCCGTTTTATTGAAGTATATATAATTCAAAGTTGTCTCTTTAGTTAATACAGCTTTATGAGAAATAAATATTTATAAATATAGGAAAAGTGCTGAAGGGTCATGCTTGGAATAAAATAATAAATTGAAAATTATAAAGTTACAAGCTTACAATATTTAAGTTATAAATATTTATAAATTTAAATTTTTGCGCTTTTAGCAAACATGACCGATCCCATGTGGTTTTGATTAGAAATTTGGTTCCATCGCTATTGATGACATGGATAAAATCATTTTATCGATTGGACTTAAATATATAAAAGTTAAAATAACATCAAACTAACCACATATAAAGCATCACACTGAAATGTAGTATTTATTACGTGTGTACATTTTGACAAATATATTCGTCATGATGAAGTATGGAAAGATCGATTTGCTAAATTGAAAGATAATAGTTCAAAATGATAAAAAAATATCTGATCACAATTAAGCCAGAGGTGTAAACAGTAACCGCAATTTAATTTAATGATAAAATATTTTGAGAATCAAAGTGGAACATGTTCGATTTGCTGTGGATGGATAAGTTAAAAAATATAATCAGAAAAGTGTTTGGCGTTAAGTCACTTGTGAAAGCTAATTTACTGAGAGGTGAAACATTTTGGGTAACTTAATCACCAAAATTTAGTTTATTAAATAAATTAAAACAATATTAAGCTTTGAATTTGTATATTTGGCATTGATTGGCATGTTTGATTGATTTTTATAAAAAAAATAAATAAATAAAAATTTAAACGATATGGAACTTTTTTTTGCAAGCCTTTCAATTTATAAATAAACTATTATTGTACTCTTAAGTGTGTCCACAGATGGCCTATTGGTTTCGAGCGTAGGGTCTTGACACAGATGGTCTGGATTCTATTCCCAATCGGGACGATCTATCCTTACCATCTGTCCATCTATGGACGAGATGATTCTTCGGGGTTATTCTTCTGGGGATTAATTCTTTCGAGATTATTAAAAACTTTTTTGCTTAATCTTATTTTATATATAAAAAAAACAATTAAATCTTTATTGTAGCATAAGTATCATAAGGTACTCGTAAAAAAATAACAAATAATCGTAATTTTTTGGATTTAATATAAAAAAAATCAATTTTGATCCTCAATCTATAAATTACATATGAGAATTATAAAGATGAGAAAAAAAGGTACAAATATATCATAAATATTGTTTTAATATTGGCCGTTAGATCTTTTGAATTGACTTCATGTTATAAACGTGGAAAACGAGATGAATTTTCATTAAAGACGACTTTTCACAAATTTTTCAGCGCGCTCGTCTTGTTCATAATTTCGAAAACTTTGTTGACTAGAAGGAAGAGTTGCGGGAGGATTTTTCTTTGCCAGTCGATTCGCCATCTCCATGATTTCCATGGTAAACGCATTTTTCGAGAAACTGCTTGAAGAAGACCTTTTCAAATCGGCGCCACTTCTCTCATTTTCATCCATTATCACATTCAATTTTTTATTGATCGCAGCTTCCACTAAATTCTTATCAACGTCATCTCTTCTACCACTTTGGCTGAAAGAGGAGGAAGGATACGTTGGATGGGATGATGCTTTACTTTCGTGTTCCGATTTTTTTGGGTTTGGGAGGAAGCCCGTATTAGGAAAATGTGACGAAGTAGTTCGAAAATGGGGTGGAGGAGGTGGATGAGGCGGCAAGCTGGAGATTGAAGTGAGCTCACGTTTCAAGGGTAACGCGGGATCAAGAGGTGTTAATGTTCGATTTGCAGAATTACTGAAGTCCGTTGGAGGCACAACTGGTGCATCCTCTTGGTGACAGCTGAGATTAAATGAGCTGAACCACTTTTGCTCTAGCTCGTCAATGCCAAGGGCGGAAGGCGGGAATAGATTTTCTTGATTTTCGTATTCACAGGCCAGGAATTGAGATTTTTCGCAAAGTGTTCTGTGCTTTCTGGGATTAAGAGAGTAGAAAATTGGGGATGACGATGCATTTGGGTGCGATGCAAATCGTTCATGATGCGGAGTTGGCAGGGCTGTTGGCATTTTAATTTCTGTTGAAGTGGGAAGAAAATTAGACGCTTCAGACAAACTATTACTCTTCTTCTTTTTGAAAAAGTAGCGCGAAGATTTTGTCAAACTCTTTGTATACTCTGATAGTTTAGTGCCTCCAAAAAGTTCTCTCTTTTCTCTAGCTTTTGGAATCTAAATGCCAAAAATCAATTACAATAATGAATTATTATTATTATTATTATTATTATTATTTAGCAAATTAATCATATAAATTTAACTCTATAAATTACCTAACTTATCAAATTGAATGATGAATGTTTGGAGGCATCCAGGTTGTGATCATCATATTTTTATGAAGTTTAATTAGGAGTTGTTTAATTTTAACTCTCCTTTTTAATATTTGGAGGATGTAGTGTATTCAAATGTTGTGATCAAATTTGCAACTGAAAACAGTTCATTTTTAAAAATTTCCAATTCTCAACATGTGCTTTTTAAAAATAATAAATGGAAAAAAAAATTAAATATCATTTTTTGTGTGAATTTTTTTTTATTTTTTTTTCGTTATTTTTTATAGCAAATTTGTTGAATAAAAGAGACAACAGTAAACAATTATAGAAGATAAAAAATATAAGAATGGAAAATCGATTTTGCCTTCCTACATAAGCATTATTGGGTGTTTGCATAAATTTAAGTTTTATTGAATTCTCATTCTTATGCGCAAATTTGTAACAAGTAATGCTTTTTTGCTTATGTGGATTCATCTAGAGAGTACAATGAAACTTTCTGGAAGATAGAGAAAGATCAAATTGACTTAACAAGGTCATCGAATCTCAACCTTGAAAACTTTCTTCGGAACGGAAAAGAGGGAAAGCACAGAAGCAATTAAATTTTTTCCAAAATAATTCGCAACACATGTGCCTGATTTCTATGTCTTTTTCGTTCCACAGAAAACTTTTATCGAGGTGGAGATTAGCTTTGATTGGAAGCCCTCTCGTATGCTGTATGAAGAGGTAAAAGAGTTGATTAAAAATCTATGGTCTTTATGAGTGGTATCTTGTTTTTTTTGTTCAAATTGTAATTTGAGTATTAACATCGGCCCTTATTTTATAATAGAAACGATAAAATGTACAACCATTTGGAAGTGAAAGCCATAAATCTGTTCACATATGGGTATTTTTCAAAGTTTGATGCTTGAATTTTCTAAAAAGAAAGTTTTCTACAACTTAAAATAGTTTTTCCAAAACTTGACACAAACTGTCATAAATTAGACATCTTTCAAAAATGCAATCGTTTTTAAAAAGTAGAATGTATAATAATTTTTACTAAACTTTTAAGAGTTGCATCATAACAATTTTTTCATCTTTTCTAAAATTGAAATTCTCATTCTTCTTGAATTCCTTGATCATCAATATTTCGCGCGTATAAATTAAAAAGTCGCTGATTACGTGGTACGTTGTTTCCTGGAAAACATTTCCTCCATTAGCGTAGACATCAAAGGAAGAATGAAAGAATTCTTGAGAGCGTTTTTTGCTAGTGCCATATGATGCGTTAAAAGCATTTCTGGAGTTTTCTTTATTGCAAAATTTTCTTGTTGGCAGCGTGGTAGATGGATATGCACGAGTGTAAGAATTTGAATAATTGGGATGGAAGTATGATGCAGAAGTGTCAAAACTTTCATCAAAATAATTTATAACTTTGTTTAGATGATCTAAAAGGAAGGAATATGGAGATTACGGTTATGGAATGAAATGTTTTACTCAAGAAATGTTATGCCTATTTCTCCAGAAACATTAAGCGGTTTATTTTCATTTGAATCGGGTGCAGCTATCGAAGGAAGTGACCAGGTAGAAAGTCTTGTATTCGGATCTCTTGAAGGTATTATTGGAGCTGAATTAAATTGAAAAGATCATTAAAAAATCTTTGGTTTAAAAAAAAGTAAAAAGTTTTAACTTAAAAGCTTAAAAGATTTTGCATTTTCGAAAGTTTGAAGAAAAAAATCGTTGAAACTTTTTGAGTTTAACGTTTTTTGGCTTACCCGAAGTCTCAATGTGATATGAGTGTCGTATAAAATAAAAATCATCTGGATTAATTTTTTAAAAATTGGATTAAATGGTATTTAGGGAAAATTTATCAAGGTTTGTTCTAATTCATTAATGAGATTTTTAAAATGAAAAGGAGAAAAGTTTATAAGTACGTTTTTTCTTTGTAAATTTGAAGGATCTTCCCGGCAAATTTTTGGCGGGATAAGGTGAAGAAATGGAAGGTGAACTTTGATAATTTGTGATTGTGAGAGAAACACTGTGACCTGAGCCATTGACTAGATCCACAATTTCTTTGTGAGTCGCACCGAGAATGGATTGGCCATTGATCTAAGATGATAGAAAACACTTTGAAATAAAAAAATTAAAAAAATTGGACGCTTTTCAAGAAACCTACCTATACTATATGCTTAAAAATTATTGAGGGCGGAGAACGCAAATTCCTTGATCTGATTGGATAAAAATTTTAAATAATTGTTTCTTATTAACCAATGAAATTAAGTGAGAATCGAACCAATTATTCCACGTGCCAAAGTTAGTATTTTTTGCTATGAAGTTTAGGAAATTTATTTTTTTCCTTCCATGGATATCTATGATGCTTCAAGTAAACTCTGAATCAAAATTTAAGATTAAGCATCATATCAAATCCAAATCAAATCAGCATTTAAAAATTCAAAGTCGTCTGTCGCAATGAATATTTTGTTAAACTAAAGAATGATAATATTAATTTTTATAATAGACTAAGAGCTTCTTTAGCCAATTAAAGTGAAAAGGTGTTATGACATAATCGTCAAAAAGTATGTGTTTTTAGCGTACAAAGTTCCTCTTTATTATGACAATTTTTTAGAATAAAATTTAAAAAAATTGATTTATAAAATTTTTTACTTTTTTTTTATATTTATTTCGTTATCTTTGGTTGAATTTTGAAAAACGAATATTAAAATAAAAATGAAAGACAAATAGAAATTAGAAATAAAATGATTGGGTAAAATACATGTATACAATATAAACGAGCTCTAAACATTTCATGCTGGCAATTAATGCCATAAATTCACAGACAAATTGGCTACCCAAAAAGTATCGGTTTTGAGAAGCTAACAAAATCCCAATTGAAGATAAACCTCCAAATGTAGTTTGAGCTTCCGGCTTAGGGTCATGAGCGCGTGAAAGTTGGGATCCACTGATGTTGAAGAAAGTTCAAGAACGAAAAGTATTTTGTATTGAATGCATTCATAATCAATATCTTGGGTTATAATTCTTAACGATTTTCTTCATCATTATTTTTTTTATTTTTTTTTTATTCTTTGAAATTTCTTTATTAAAACAAAGAGAGTAAGTAAAATTGGCGATGCACAAAAGATGAAAAGAGAGATTCACCTTCGAAACCACGTGTCCAGGGTGGAGACCGGCTTTTTGCGCTGGACTGTCTGCATCTATTGCAATCAGGAGATGCGGTTGTTGCGTATTTTTTGGGTTTGAAGGTCCAGAAATCAGAAAACCAAATCCATTTTTCATTTTTTGAAGAACAACAATCGTCTGTGAGAAAAGAATAGTGAAAATTGTTCAGTCTAGAAAGTTCTTTTTTAAAAATTAAAAGATAGTATTAGCGTATTAAAAGTATGGTCTCTCATATGTGCTTACATCAATCGATATATATCTTCTATCATTTATTTTGAATTAAAAGAAATCCAAAAAAATCAATCAATCAATCAATCAATACTTTGCCACATTTTTTAATTTTGTTATGCACGAGTTAATGAAGAGGAATTATTGGAAAGAGGATTTTAACACAAATCTGTGGTAACATAGCTACTTCAAATAAATAAAAAATTTTGATTAAATTAATTGTTTAAAAAAAATCAAGAAAATAATAGCGAGAAGATGAATATTATCTAGACGGCGGCATGTTTAACTCGTTTAATAGAATTTGTGGAAAAAACGAATACCTCCGAGGATTGTGAGTCTGCTTTCCTGCGCAAAGATCCACTCAACAAATTTTCGTAAGTTTTTCTCGGAATGATGATCGTATCATCCTCGCATCCTTTCTCCTCATCCCACCGACTTCCTACTCCGTTGCACGCGCAATCTGACTTGAGGGAGGATGAAGACGTGGGTTTGAGATCGCAGCAATCATTGTCAAAGATGGCTGACATGTGTTGGTTGTTGTCGTCACTGTTGAGACTGGAGCCTTTTCCTACGCAAAAGTAAAAATTTTTATTATGACATTTTAGTTTACACGCAGTATTTCCGTCTTTAAACGGTCACACGGGTGTACCGCCGTTTTTGAGATTTTTGTATTTCAGTGCCTGGGTGATGTCTAATGTCAATATGTATGCAGTGTCTGTGTATCTATGCATTCGTATATATGCTTAGATGTTTTTGTCTCAGACTAATACAAATAAATAGGAAAATTTGTGTCAAGAATGCCCAAAAATGTGTCTCTGTTAGTATCAGCGAGGTATCGTAAAGTTGGAAGTAAGGCGTGCTCAAGTTAAATAACTAACTTTTGTGATATGAAATATTTGAAGTTAAGAAACTAGACATAAGCGACATTCACATTTTCCTCTTGTAACAAAAGTTGTGCCAAAAGAGGTTGTTGAATCCTTCTTATGAATGAGTGAGTTTCCTCCATTAGAAGTGCTCACTTTCTTTATCGTGGAAAATGAAATCTTCTATTTCTTTGTTTCAACAAAGTAAAATGAATTCTTGTTATACGTAACTTTTCATAGCGCCTCCGTCCATGTCCCGGCTGTGCGTCGCACAGCACACTCTGAATATACCCCACTGGTGATTACGCTAACACAAACCTCAACCCTAACACTAACTCTAGCAATAACCATGAAGCTGATTCTACACGAATCCTACTCCCAACAATAGGTTTCCAAAATTTAAGCTTTGAAGCCCATTTAGAAATTATTGGTTGAGCGCTTGTCAATCAACTATTATGCAAAAATGAGGAAACAATTTGAATAGTTAGAATCAGCTTTATAGTGGAATTTTATAAATTCCTCTCTTCCATTTTTTTTATAAAAAATAATGTTAGATCAATCTACTTAAATGTCATCTTCCTTTTCTCGTCTCAAAATGAGTATTTGTTTATTTTCAAAAGGCCTTATTTTTGACAAAAAATAACAAAACGTTTACATAAATATTGATAAAAAATTAAAATTTAAACCATATTTGAATGCATATAAAGCAAAAAATTTTCTTAATTAAATTTTATAAAAAAAAAAACCTCTGTAAAAATTAGAATGTATTTTTGCCAAATTTTAACCCGTTTCAAAATGCACTTTTTTACTGAAAATAAGCTCTGAACTCATTTTTGGAAAACTTTCGTATTACTCGAATACGTTCATGGAAGGATTAAAAATAATTATTTTTTCCAATAAAAATAATAAAAAAATACATTTGATTGAATGATTGGGTGCTAATTGCAAGCAGTTATCAAATTCGATCAGCGTTATCATTATAGCACGAAAAAAATTGACCTAAAAATTAAATGAAATTGACCTTAAAATATTGACATTATTGACTTAAAAACTTTAAAATTGACTAAAAAAATTGACTTTTTTAAATAAAGTTTACATGTATAAATGTTTATTTTTTTATGTTAAAGGTATATTATGCATAACATCATAATTGTAGTTCATTATCAGGTACTTTGCAACGTTTTCATCATTAAAATTTCGATTTTTGTTCAATATATTATTTAGCATTGAGAAACTTCTTTCGACTTTTATTGAAGTTGGCTGCGCATTTTCCAGCAAACTGTACAGATGTGGGCTAATATCTTCTCTTGTTTTTTTCATGATAATTTCCACATCATTATTTTCTAATCTGTTGGAAATATATTTATCCAAGTCACAAATGTCGTCCATGATTTTTAGGTGTACTATATCTTGATATGCCTCATGAACACAGTAATTCTCATCTTTGCACTTTTCCACTAAATCCAGCAACGGTTTGTACTTTAATATTTCCTTCAAGTTTTCTGATAAAGATTCTACAACAATGGCTTCTTTAGCTTTTTCAAGAATAGTTCCATCATCAGAAAACTCAAGCACAATTTTCCTAACATCAACGTATTTTTGTGCATACCAAAAAGCAGCTCTCAACCAAGACGCCCATCTTGTAACAACAGGCTTAGGTGGTAAGCCAATTTCTTGGAAAATTTTCTGCCTTCTTTTGTTTTTCACCGTCAACATCTTGAGAGAAGAAATTAGATTATCAACTTTTCCAAATCTTATTCTGATATTCAAGCAACAATTATGCAAAAGATGCGCCAAACAAAATATATGGAATAAATTTGGATACAAAATTTTTAAGGTCTTTCCAGCTTTTTTCATGTATGTAGCTGCATCAGTAATAAGAAGAACAAAGTTTTCTCTTTTTGTTCCCAGGTATTTTATTTCTTCATCAATAATTTGCGTAATTTTTTGGCTATCAACTGAAGTTGAAAAACAAACGGAGTCAATTAGGTACGCTTTTTTAGGGAAATTTAAATCACCAACTAAAACATTAACATAAGACTTGTTTGCGAATGTAGACTCATCTACAATTAAAAACAAGTAGCTATCTTTCACTTTTTTCTTTATACTCTCTTTAACACATTCTGCAAGACTTTTAATGTAGTATCGACAGGAATTTGCATTGGGGCATTCATAACCCATGTATTTGAATAATTCTTTAATTGAAGGATGATTCAGTTTATTAAGAGGTATATTTGCTGATAAGAAAGATTCTGTTACTTTTTTTATGAAATTATTATCGTGAATGAAGGTTTGACTGGAAGAAGATGGAAGATTAACTTTTTTTGAGTGTTTTTCAGTTTTTCTATGACTTTCAATAAAAAACAATTTGCTGTGATTAACGAGGCAGTTACAAAGCTTGCAAAAAAGTTCATTTTTAGGAGTTGTTTTGAACTCATCAGGAAACTTTACTAATATTTCTTTAACCTTTTGCGATGAACTTTTTGCAGTTTTTGGCATTTGTCAAACAAGAGAAAACATCAAAAACAACTTATACTAGCTTAGTTATGAAAAAATTCAAAAGTAGTAAGAAATTGGAATTCGAACTATAAAAAAACAAGCGAAAAGGAAATTATATGACAACTGAGTAATTAGAGATTTGTATAAATGAAAGTTTCGACAGATGTCAATGAGTTAGTGTATTACTGTTTCAATAATGATCTATAAAAGAAAAGCATCTTTGGCTTCTTACATAAGTGATAGATATCTAACGTATATCTATGTCAAAGATAAATAATTGAAAGAGATTGCTAAGCTTTTCTCAGACACAATAATGTTGTCATTTTGAGCAAACAAAATTGTTACATACTTGATATGATATCAAACATACATAGAAAGAACATATGTCAAAAATAAATAATGGAAAAAGACTATTGAAGAAACTTTTCTCAGATTATTATTGACAATGATGTTTTCATTTTGTTCTTGATTTAGAGTAATTCGAAGGCATGAAATGTTATTCGAATGTGGGAAATGAGTGTTGTAATAGAAATAAAATCATAACGTAAGCATATTTGAGTATCAAAGATGTTCATTTAACAAATTTGCATACAGTCTATCCTAGATCTAACTTACCCTGATTTTGCGTTGAGTAAATTTCATGTCATTGCAGAATTATCGTTTATTATTAATTTTTTTGTTATTTTATGTATCAAAAATTTTATAAATGTAGGCAAGTCGTAGTCGTAAAGTTTGTTCTACAATAAGTAACATATATAAAGCTAGTTAGACAACAAAACAGTGCATTCTTAAGGAATGCAAAGGATAACAAGTCGACTCTATCGCGTAATTGTTATCCCCGATGAAATTCTACTTTGTCAATATACTTGCCACCAAATGAGTTTTCAATGTATAACACTATTTAACATCGTTCAATTTGGACCATTTGTCATCCAGGATAGGATTTTTGTGTTATATGATTGATAAGTTAAAGGTCAACCTAGACTTCACTGATCTTGTGATTTATTTCTGGGTGCCAGTCTCGTCTCGGACACAAAATGTAGGGCATCTGTGTTCTAAAAATAAGAATTTATCAAAAAAAGTCAACCCCATTTTTCTAAAATTGCTTTTATTGACTTATTAGCTAAAAAAATTGACTTTATCCTTAAAAACTCAAAAAATTGACTTTATTGACCTTATAAATTTCTGAAAATTTAAATTTGTTTACTTTTATGCTTCTATTTCAGCGTTTCTAAAATATACTAGCATTAAAATAAAAATTGACTTTATTGACTTTTTCGCGCTCCAAGCCCAACAAATCCAAGAAATACATGTTTAGACCTATTTGGGTCTCATCAGTTGGATGCAGTTGGAAACTCCCATTCCCGCAAATCGAACACAACTGATGAGACCCAAAAGGCATGCATGATAAAGCTAATCGAATCTGCTAACTGCTAACTGCGATTTAACCCACAAGTATATAACTTATATTTATAAATAACTAAATTGATTTTTATAAATTTGAAACTACATAATAAATGAATTAATTTGTCGTTAAAATGTTGATAATAATAATTGAGAACTTCTCTTATAGTAGTTAGTCTAGATTTAGGAGTCCTGGTTTAAAGACACATAAGGTATATATCATGAGTATTTTGATTTGAAAAGAATTTAAAACAAAATAGTAGGAAACACTGATAGCAAAATATACTTTAAATATATTTAAATTTAAGCAAATTGAGTCTTCAGTAGAAGTCCTGTCAATCTTAATAATGCAAAGATATGATTGGCTAAAAAAATATCAACATGAAATGCTAAAAAAATGCATACGAGTAGAATGAAATTAAAAAGGCGTCTTTTCATTACAAATTCTTTTTATTTTTCTCCCAAAAAAGTTCAAATTATTTTGTTAATTTTTATCCTCTCAATTATTTTTTGTTCCTTAGTCAGATTTATGCCGAGTCCCACTTATTTTATAGTACTGAACTCTAAATGATTTCATTTATAATTTGTTTTGAATCATGTTTTTCTTTTATGTTATATGTTTTGGTAAATTAAAACGTATATCATTGAACAAATTACAAATGTGCTCTCAAAGTTAAGGCAACAAAAATTTTTTAAATGCTTAAACCCACCTGATGTTGAAATCAATTCTTCCTCATACGATTCCAAATTTGGAAGAATGAATGGAGTGGAAGCTTCTTTAGATTTGAGAGACTCCTGCCTGGATTTCAAGAATGATTGTGAGAGTTTGGAGGATCGTGTTGACGGGATGGAGAAATTTGAACGACAGTTTTCATTCGCTGTCAAAGAAGAGCGCCCATTTCCATTTCTGCCATATGTGTTGATGGAAAAATTGTTGCTGCTGTTGTTGCTAGAGTCGAAGGCGTTGTTCCTTTCAGGCATTGCACTTTTGTCAAATGATTGATTTCCAATTTTTTCTTCATTATCTATTAATTTCAAAACAAAGGATAATTACAAAAAAATATCAAAAATTTTATAATTTGTAAGAAATTGTATTCGTTTAATATTTAGTTGCAAATTTAAAAATGCCTTTTTTAAAACAAAAATTTTGACATCGGCTCCGAAAAACATTTTCAATTTTTTAAGGATGCAAATAGTGGACAGAATTTTGAAAAAGCTCAACTAATATGGTAATGGTGCGGTAGGGTGTTTTCATCGAAAAGGCACAATTGCGCCGCTCGTATCGAACTATGAGGAAAGCAATCCGGATGTAGGATCGAACCCAAGACTTTGAGTTATCGAATCCGGTATCTAACCAACCATACTCACGCCCCCTTGAAACTTGCTCCTCATCTAACGAAGTTAATCATAACATTCAAGCTAGTAACGCTTGTCTGAATGAACACTTGAAAAAAATATTCATCCAATTTTTGTTTATTAAACAGCAAACTTTCGTCTATATGTCTAATATTAAACAGCATCACAGAGGCCAATTTCATATAATACCATTTTTTTACCTCAGTAATTCAGTACCTCAGTGAATTATTGAAATAGATCATGGACATCGTCCAAATACCCATATGGTTAGTCCATCGCCGTATTGGCTCTTTTTATGCATTGTAATGCATTAGGATTTTGCAAAGATATGAAACATGCCTCACAAACACGATAGGAATATAAGTAAACTTACTACTTTTGTGATTAGAGATGAAGTGATGACGAAAAAAAGTGGCGATGACGGAGTTTCCGATAGTCATGCTTAAGTCGAGAGGAGTCAAGTCATCAGTATTGCGTATGTGAATGTCAGCATTGAAGCGTAGAAGTATCAGCACCGTTTGCAGCTAAAGAAAGTCGTCATGATTGGCATATAATACTGATGTTTTATATATGTAAGTGATTGACACCGTGTACCTTGTGATTGACAGGTTTCTCAGCCCTTTTGATTGGCAGGTTAAAAAATGGAATTCAGAGGGGCAACTTTTTAGGAAGCACTTCGGGCATAAATAAACAAAAATTGAGATATTTTTTCAAAAACTTACTCTTTACATCAGAAGTTATGGTCTTCAGAACTTCAATCATAGTTAAAATTTCCAATTCATAAATTTTAACTGGAACATCGCTTAATTATATTATTTTTCATAAGTTTAGGACGAGTTTATTGAACTTTAATGGAAAGGAAAATTCAAATTAAGGATTTCCCATATTTTTAATCATATTCGTCAATTTATGCAAATAGGTTGATAAACCCTGATCTACAGAAATGTATTCTTCAAAGTAAAGAACGTTTTTCTTAGCAAATGGACACACATGTTTGTTCGAAAGCATAAAGATCATCATAATTCCTAGAAAAGCAGCTAAACAAATAGATATTTAATTTTGTCGGCAAAGATCTAAGAAAAAATTTAACAATGTTCCACTTTGAAAGATCCTAATATTTCTAGATCCAAAGGCTAACATATGGAGTTTGATCTGGCTGAAAAGTGTTCAATTTCTTTATTTTGTTGTCGGTGCAATTATTATCAAACAAGTCCGAAATGCAGTTGTGAGATAAATGCTTTGGAGTAGCAAGGATTTTTATACCTACACAATGCGTTAACTGGCGTAGTGCTTGATAAGGTAAAAAATATAAAAGACCCCGTTGGATGTTTTCATCGAGAAGGCACAATTGCGCTGCTTGTATCGAACTATGAAGAAAGTAGGCTTGATGCGGGATCGAACCCAAGACCTTGAGTTATCGAAGCCCGGTATCTTACCAACCTTACTCCTCACACTCCTTGATAAGCAACCACCGAGACATTGTCATTGAGATTTGTCGTGAGTGTTAACTATTTGGATAATGTATTTTTTTAGCAGTTTAATTTTGTTTATTTTTTTTCCTCCATTTTTCTAAAAAAATGCCTATTTTCTTATTTTCTCCGTTTTAAATTTTTCGATTATTGTCTGATATAATCGACTAGAAATTGAGATCAAAATAAAGAAATCGATTGAATTACAGAATTTGAAAGATTAATATGCCTTTGAATGCCAATATTCGCTTAGAATGGGGTAAAAAAAATACTATGACAAAAAAATTAACCCGGTACCCAGGGATTGCGTAAAATAATTTCCCATCTGCAAATCGTTGAAAGCCCAAACTTGCTTAATTTAAACATTTGAGTTGAGTTGTTTTCAATGTGTTTAAAGTCTTTTGACAATTTCTCAACAAAAAATAATGATGTGAAAAATTTATTGATCTCTATTTGCTCTCTTAATTCACTGTTTATCATCCATCAGGCTATCATAAAGATAGGAACACATTTGATACCGACACAAAAAATTTTTTTTTTTTTGATTTTTTAAAAAAAGTAATTTTATGCATGTTTTAATATTTTTATTTCATAGTAAAAAAACAATTTTCTTTGTGTGAAAAATTTCAATCACCAAAGACGATTACGGATAAATAACCAATATATGTCATATTTTATTATTTATAGAATAAATAACAAATTTCAATTGCAAAATTCAATATGTTTTACAAGTTTTGCTGGTAAAAAATTAACTTGGATTTTAGCTGATACCCGCACATTTTTTTTGCGTAACCGGACAAGCTCGCGTGTGGTTAAAGAATTTTTCCCCCTCCAGTATCCTGTAGTACAGCGTTTTTCAAACTGTCGGTCCCGACCCTTCAGTGGGTCGCGTGAAAAATAAAATGGGTCGTGACAAAAAAGAAAGGACATATAAACAGTGGCGTAACCATGAGAATTGGCGCTCGCGTCGGGTCATAAATTTGACGCCCCTTTTTATTAAAAAAAATGGTTAAAAACGCATAAAACTTTATTTATTTATAAATTAGTTTTAGCTTATAATAGAAAATAATGCTTTAATATGAAAATAAAAAAAAGTGAAAAATTTATTTAATAATTACATACAAATATTCATTTCAACTTTTTATAAATGAACTTTTCTATCTTTTTTGTTAGCAAACTCTTCAATAACTTCGTCAAAAACTCTTTTCAGGTCTCAGATTTCTTGTGTATGCATGTTTTTTTGTGTTTGTCAAATGAAAATCTCTTACAAGACAAACTGTTATAAAGATCTTAACATCATATTGATTGCAATGTATGAGTGATTTCAAAATATGCCGCCCCTAAAAATGTGCCGCCCGGGGCGAACCGCCCCCACCTAGTTACGCCACTGTATAGTCGATGCTAAATAAATGGACGTAGTGATCAGAGTTTGTCTTATTTCACCTAAGTATTATGGGTCGCGATGCAAATTGTGGTTCTTGCTATGAGTCGCAGTAAAGAAAGTTTGAAAAACGCTGCAGTCGTACAGTATTTCTCAACCTTTTTTCTTTCCAAGCCCATTTTTAGTGCAAAAAAAATCTCAGGCCCACTTAACTTTTTAAGAGAACCCCAATGCTTTAATTTAAACGTCATATGATCGTATATAGAACTACATGACCTTTAATAAAGTTTAAATAATAATAAAATCTTTATTAGCATAAATAATAATGAAAATTTCACTGACTTGACTGTTCCGGGTGTCTATTTATTAGCTTATCAAAATGAATTTTCAGACCTTGGTTCAATCTTAATCGTAACTCTCCTCTCTTTTCAATTTGCAAATGATTACGCTTATTTGTCAGTAAATCATTTGCTGCTGAAAATCCTGTCTCGACCAACCAAGTAGTAGGAAAACGAAGTATAAACGGGACAACTTTTTCAAAGAGCATTGTATGTTTTGATGCTACTTTCAACCATCCAATCAAGCCATCCTTTTTGATGTTTGCCATTAATACTTTGTTTTTTTTTCATGTTTATTATTATTATCCCTTTACCATAAAATGGCTTATGAATAACTGTGTTTGTATTGAAAAATCGCATCTCTAAATAAATAAATAAACCCTAAAGAGCAATTACAAAATTTTAAATCACTGAAAAAACCAAAAATTTTAAACCTAATGTAATATTCTTGAGGCCCACCTTAAGCCCAAAAAATATTCAGGCCCATTTTCAAACTTTAAAAACCCACGTGTGGGCCTGAGGGCCCACGTTGAGAAACACTGGTCTAGTATACACTAATCCAGTAAACTAGATGCACACTAACTTTTAACTGGGACTAGCTCAACTCGTGTTGCCATATGTTTTCCCTAATCCCTTGCAAAATAATGAAGTGAAGAAGGATGCTGCATCATTTTGCTCGTCTTATTTTGACATACTAGTTATAGCGAAATTGCTTCTTGAGACGACGAGCTTTTGCTTTCGTTCTAGTGAAAATTTCGTTATAACAGGGATACGTTGTTTTAAGGGAACAAAACAACGTCACCTCCTCGTGGTGTTCCCTGGATATGCTTTAGCATAACAAATGAGGTCGATAAAGTATCAGAGAAAGTCCGAGAAAGTAGACACATATGGTATGGCCCCACATAATGAGAAAATATGAGGATCATATAGGAAAAAAGTGATGAATATGGAAATGAAAGGGAAGAGGAAGGCCGAAACTCAGATGGTTGGATTGTTTGAGAAAGGATTTCAAAGATAAAGAGACCTTCATGGAAATGATGTCTGGGATAGGCCAGAATGGAGAAAGAAAATCGAAAACATCGTCCTAATTAGAAAATGGTAAAAGATGAAGAAAATGAAGAAATAATCTTTAAATATTATTTTATCGGCAGATGGCCTAGTGGTAGAAGCGCAGGATCTTGATTAGGGTTTGCATAAGTATAGAAATTAGGAACCGACAGCGGTATCCGAAAAAAACGAACAAAACCGAGAAATCCCGGTTCCAAACGATTCCTTAAGGAGATATATAGACAGCAAAAAGATGCAATGAAATTGATGTTTTTGATTTGTTATAAACAGATGTACACTTTTTCTTTCTATGTCATTATCATTAAAATGGTTCTAAGAGAAAAGTGTGCAAACGACAAAAGTGTGCAGCAGAGAAAAAAAACTATTTTGTCGTTTGCACACTTTTCTCCGTTTACCATTAAAATGAGATGACAATGAAAAAAAGAGATAAATAAAAGAGGTATACAAATTTAAAAAAAAGATAGACTCACCTTGTTGTAAATGGCACATATGTGTAATGGACTGTTTCCGTCATTGTTTTGAGAGTTTACGTTAGCACCTGAAATTAGAAGAGCCTCCACAACTTTATCATTTCCATATCTGCAAGCCTGAAACAAAAGATGAAATATGATCTTATGTGACGGCTTACATTATTCGATAAATCTTTTACCGAATATTTAGTAATTTTAGTCAGCAAATTGTACTGCTTATACAAAGCTAATATCAAATTAATACATTTTTGTAGTTCTCAATTTGGCATCATTTGAATGATTTTTAATTTGTTGATTTGATTGGTTAATAAGCTCGAATCATGAAAGGACGGAGACGTCAAACTTGATCATTCATTCCTCTTGCTACCCTTTTGAACTGATTCATTTTCACTCCAAATGATGAGATCATCAAACTTCAGAAGCATTTTTTGGGATAGCATGTTGCTAACATTTTGGAAACTAGTGCAAAAAGTGTTCATATATCAAACTTGAGTCAGTTTATGATTTTTGCATTTTGCAATTTGCAATGGAAAATAGAAACCTGAAAGTACCCCACTGTCGATTTGAAAAAATAGATAGGTCTAACATAAAAAGTTTGGCTAACACCATATGGCATTTCCATGAATTCTTGATCCGTTATGAAAGTGAATCCTTCCAGGTGGATCCATATTTTAAGTTTGAAATTGCGCATTTCATTTTTATAAGTCAACATGGCCCACATCCCGGCATAACTCTTCTCTGAGCGCGAAAAGCCAGCATATAATATATTTTTTAGTGAAACAGAAAAGCGGCATATAATATGTGCCAGCATCATTTATCATTTAATTAAATCAGTTAAATGCCCTTTTTAGCAAAGTTGTTCTGACTGTCGCGCCCATTTGACAAAACTCGTCTCCACTTCTCTCTATAAAGCAAATCCGCTTCTTCAACCCGAAGCCTTCTCATTTCTTTCATTATTTTCTTTTTCTTCCAAGTTCCTCTTATTTCTCTTATCAGTTAACCATTTCAGAATATTTATTCCTACAAATTGTAGACCATCTTCCCATGCATAATTCTTCCAAGAAGGAATGAGTATTTATTTTTACTCCAAACATCTTTCCGCCCATCTTCTTTCTGTTCTTTCAGCCATGTTTGTTTTTTCGGACTGCATAAAATTTACAATCACAAATATACCTTCTTCATTTACCTGCTCAAGAATCATTACAAGATGTGAACGATTCTTGGCTTGACCAATGTGCTTTCATGTTATATATATATAATCATATTCCTAGATTTTCTATTGAATTTAATTTGATGATACTTTTTCATAATGTAGTTTGCTCCCTCTTTGATTTGATATGTTTTACTGAAGAAGAAGAAGAAAGAAATTTATTTGAAATAACTTTGAATTACTTTAAAAAAAAAAATTAAAAAAAAGCATTGCACAAGCATGTTGTTCCATACACACACAAACAGTAGGTTAATTATTTTATTACAGCATTGATGAAATTCAAAAGGCCAAAAAGCCGCTTTTATGAATAAGCATCAAAAAATATAAAAATATTGAAAAAATGAGAAATTACAAAAAAAAAAGTCAAAAAAAGGAAAGATAGTTTTTTTTTACTTTTAACAAATAGGAAAAAATAGTTCTGATAAAGTATTTACTGGGTTAAAGATATTTTGAAATTATATATTTTGTAAAGATTTTTGGATAATAACAAAATAAATTTAAAAAGCTCGAAGACAATAGTAGTTCATTCCTCCGCCATTACTACAAGAATAATATCCTCTGCTAGCTCCTTGAAAACGCCATTCCCAATTGGCCAACAACTTTTTTTCGGGTTTCCTGAATCATCGCTGATTAACAAAATGGCTTCAACTTGTCGAACTTTGGTTGCGTCAAAATTATTCGTATGTTTCTTTAACTTTATCACAAGGTAATAACTACATTTATCATTCAAATTTTATCAATTACTATAATTTTTCAATCAAATATTAAATGCCTTTTAGATACTAAAAATGAAATTTTAGAACAGAAACAAAATATAATGTTTTTTTATTTAATAATTATTTCAATTATCAGCTTTTTTTTATATCTAAATTTTATTTTATATCGAAAATAATTTAAAATGAAAATGCTATAGGATTTTTTTTTTTAAAAAAAATTACGTAATGCAGTTCTCTCCAATTCAAAGAATTTTTGACATCTATCAAACACTTTTCCCAGAGAAAAAGTTGAGCAATGAGAGCATCATTGTTTCGATAAACGCAGTGATAGAACGGAGTCAAGCCTTGGGCATCTTTTACATTGGGATACGCCGCGCAAACATTCAACAGCGTCTGAAATAGAGAACAATATTTTAATAATCTCATCATTGCATCTCCAATGAAAAATCGAATAAATGCGTTCTAAGGAAGCCAGCGCATTCGCTAACATACGGCGATCGTCGGCTTTCATCGGTTTTAAGGGCAAAGTTCATTATAATTACTGACTTATACTTTTTAGTAATCAGTAAATCTTCGAATCTCATTTTATTCCTGAATCTCATCTGTATCATAGCGATTTATCCAAATTTAAAAATGACAATTCCTACAAAAATCGACATAAATTCCCCTTTCTTCCTGCTCTTATGATTGGCTGAAAGTGAAAATGAACTAATAAGTGTTTTTTAGAGAATTAAATGTTTTATATTTGATTGATTGCTTACCTTGATGGCGAGTATTTTTGAGTATTTAGCTGCCACATGTAGCGGTGTAAGAGCTTCGTATTTGTTGTAGAAGTTCGTGTGAGCACCACCTTTCACCAATTCGACTATCATTTCGCCCGGACTACTCAACTTTGTCGCCAAAGAAAGTGGAGACTCTTGGAATAAGAAGTAACAGTTTAAATCTTCCTTGAAGAGTAAGGGAACGTAAGAAATGTTTCCTTAAGTTTTATGTGAATGTGGGGGCAAAAATTTTCTTTGCGATATTATTACTTATTTTAAATGTTCATCAAAAATGCTTGTCAATAATATACGATTTTTACTAGAGACTTCCAAATATATTAGAGCATAGGAATAGCATTATGGCGAAATTCCAATGCTACCATCATATATACTTCTATATACTACTAAAAAGGTAGTAGTTTTTACAAATGAGGATTAAACATCTTTGAGGAGAAATGTATAAGATTTTGGAAACTTTGGAATTTCTTACTAAATCTGCTCCAATTCGCTAAAAAAAAACTAAAACAATTTGATTGGTAATTGTTAATTATTCACACTTTTTTATAATTTTGAATATGCGACTTATTTGCTCTTTTTACAGACTTTTTTTATTTTGAGTTCAAACAAATTCTCAATTTTGAACATTAAGTGAACTATCAGCTGGGATATATGATTAGAGAAAGTTTTACTTTGATTGACATTCTGACTTTATTAAATTCAATTGTTTTTGAAAAAAATATTAGAATATTTAGTTTAATATATTTATTGCGCGAAATATTTTCTAAATAATTTGCCCACCTGAATTCCATTTTTGTCCAAAAATGGGCGATTTGCCCACGGTTGAGAAATCCCAATATCCTAGAAATGAATATTTGTAACCCCCCCCCCCTCCAATAAAGCCCTTCTAGCTATCACCCTATTGACACTTATGTTGATTAAACATTATGTTAGTTTAAAGAAGACAGCTCGTCAAACCAAAATCACGAACTGATTCGCTGTAACGCGTGAAAAAAATAACTTGATTGATTTATTTGATCAAATGAGTGGACTTAATAAAAAGGAAAGCGCGGATTAAATGTTTCTCTTACCTCCAGTTACGTAATCATGAAAATTAGGGTCAATTCCTTTGGAGCAGTATTTGCGGACTGTCGCAACGTCACCTTTCTGCACAAGAGAAATGAAGGCCTTTTGCTTGGAAAAGGAATTCCAGCCCTGTAACTTCTTAAGATTGGCATTCGTCTGTCGATACACCCTCTTTTTATACCTGAGCTAAAATATAGCAAGAATATTTACTGTCGTGTTTTGAACTTCCGACATCAAAACCAAAAATGATACTATTTTTCAAAAACAATCTAACGGTGTTTTAAAAACGCAAAATATCTTTGTAAAAAGACGACAAAAAAAGGAAGATATATTTTTTTAGGTTGAAAATTTCAAAATAAAATGACAGATTTCGTCAAAGGTTCCAAGATATTAAAACATAGAATTTTTTTTAATGTTTTCTCCTTTTATTTCTCTCCCATATTTTGGGACAAAATGTGTTTGTACAAAGAAAAGGAATCTTTCTACTTTAACTGAGGTAACAGGATCAAATTTAAAGCCCAATTTTATAGGATTTATGTTAGATAGGTCAATATTACTTTCTCTTTCAAGAACGCGTGCTATCTTTCCAATCTTTGCAAAATCTTACCTTTTTTGATAAGAAAAGTCCCATTTTTTCCGATTAATTAAGATTTTTTCTCCTAGAATCCGTTTGAAAGTATAATTCATTGTTCAATCAAATGGATTTAAAGAATCAATCAAAGTCGGCTATTTTGTTTTTTAAGGCCCTAATGCTTTCATGTTACTTTGAAAAGTGGCAAGCAATATAAGAAAGATCAATGCAAAGAGCTTTATCATTAATAAAAATTTTAACAAATTAGATTGCTGAGCTTTCCTGAAATCCTTTATTGTATTTTTATACACAAAATAAGAGAAAATCCGTTTTAAAATATGCTATTTAAGTCAATTAGCTTCAAAATAGCCATTTAAGTCATTTTGCGGTGATTAATTCAGATTGAACTTAATTCAGATTTCTATCTATTCTTTTATTTGTTTTTTTATTAGTTTTTTAAAGTTACAAAGAGAAGTATTTAAATGATAAATGAAGTGAATGAAATAATTTCCTTACTTCCAGAAAGTTTATTGAATAATTTTCAACGAAATTTCGCACTACACTTGCTTCTGGAAGAAATCCTCCAAGTCTACGAAATCCGGGAGGTATATACAAAGCGTAATTCAATTCTTCTGGAAGTGGCTAAATTTTAAATATTCTCAATCACATAAAAAAAACTCCTTTTCCCAATCAATCAATAAAAATTCAATTTTATTTTCCTTAAAATTGCAAATCATATTTCAAATAAAATATTATAAAATAGATGAAAAAATATATAAAATTTGTCACACCATGAAAAATAAATAATTTATCACTGTCGAAAACACATATGGGAAAATATTTTAACTCTTAATTTTAAAATGGAAATCACTGCCAGTTGGTAATTGAGAATCGTAAGTTCTAATAAATTCTTGTGTCCACGAGTAGTGAATGATTTGCAATGACATCTAAAGTTAACACATCTAACACACTACTTGTAAAGATCACCCCATTTTTAAAGAGAAAGAGTGTGTCGCAAATATACAAAATACGATTAGAAAAAATGCTAAGACAATTTTCAGGATGTGGACAAAAATGTTAATGTTACTTTTTTTCGTAGCGCAAAAACGTAGCGGAATAAAAAAACATCTTAATTAAAAAAACGGAATCGTATTAAGAAAAAAAAAGTAAATGTTTTTTACCATTCAAAAAAAAGCTTTTTTTTTTAATAAAAAAATTCTTTAGTAAAATTTTTACATCATTAAGTCGAGACAAAACAGAAGATTATTTAAATTTTATTTCTTCCAGTTAAAAACTCGATAACATCTACTCCCCATATGGATTTTTATAGCATTCCTTTACAAAGGCAGTTTTAAGCAAATTTCACAAAATCATCAAATCAGATGTTTAATGAAAAATAAATAATGTTGATTTAAAAGCAAACATTTTAAAAACACTGCTCTCAAGTATATGTTGTATTTTGGCTTGATTATTATATCCCTAAAACGTGATTCTCACAGCAGAATAAGAATTCTTTCAAAACCTTCTGGCTTGATTGACAGACATAATGGTAAAATGACATTTTTTTATCAAGAAGTATATCTCTTTAACTTGATAAATTTATGTACACTTAAATGATTCGATAAAAAACGTACCAAGATCAAAATTGTACCCAATTTGTTTATTCATTGTAATTGTAATTATATACCATATCCCACTAATATATAATGAAGTAATTTTGAAATGTAGCGTAACTGGTCTTATATGAAAAAGTTTCCAATATAATACTTTATTAAAGTTGAAATTAAATGTAGGCTGTTCCATTTGGTCCATGATGAAGAATATGTACAAAAAGAGTTTTTATTTGGAACAAAAATATTTAATGCAAATTATTTCCTAGTTAGTTTCATTAGTTTAATTAGTCTCTTTCAATTAGTTTCTGTAATTAGTTTCTTTAATTAAAGTAAATTTTTTAAATAAAATAATCAACATTTTTTATTATTAAAATTGAGAACTTTTTGACAAGAGGAGAGGGATATAACACAAAACATGACTTTTAAATATTTTAATTTATATCTAGTCCTGTCGCCAGACTCTAAGTACAGGGTAGGGTTCAATATTTTGGCAATTTTTCTCGAATCGAGATTTCTCGATAGAAAAAATAATATATCGAGATTTCTCGAACTTTTTTGAAGTTTAACAAATCTGAAACCCATCTAGAAAAATACAACTTTAATAATTTAAACTTATTAAAAATTATAAAAAATTTCAGAAAAATTTATTTATTTTGAAAGTTTAAAAAAATTTCTTAAAAAAATCAAACTATTGATACTTTTGTCACTAAGCTTAGTGACAAAAATCCCAGGAGAAGAAAATATTCTTTCAGACTCCGTTGATGTTGGTGGAATACATTTTAAATTATTAAACAAGTTTTCGAGTTGGATTGACATTTTTCCTGTTGCTTCAAACGCTTCTACATCTTTAGAGTAATTAGTATTTCCATTATTAGAAAACATTTCATTTCAAGCTTTTCATTCAAACTTTTGTACTTTTTTTCACTTTCCACTTGAATTTCTTCATTTATATTTATGCTTTCGTTTTTGTTTTTTCCTTCTTTCTTTAACAAATTGATCAAAAGTTCACGAACTTGGTGTGGGTCTAAAAGTGTCAAACTTTTGATTGATCTTTGATAATAATTTTTGCCAGAATTTAAATATTCTAAAAGACTAATAAGTTCTACGTTTCTTCTGACACTTATTCTGGAAATAAGAATCTTTAACTTTTGAAGACAAAGCAGGACTAAGAGAATCTAGCTCCTCAAAGATGAACTCAAACGCAGCTTCAGCTGTCAAAAGATTTGAATCCCTACTACAGATTCTTTCAGAAGCAATTTTGATCGGCTTCAGAGTATTCATAAGATCACATAAAAACTTGGTTTCAGATTCGAAACCTTAAATGTTTTCTTTTATGTCAATTAAGCTTTTTGCAACACAAGATTTTATTTCAAGAAATCGTTCTATCATTAAAACTATACTGTTCCATCTTGTTTTCGAGTCTAAAACCAAGTTTTTTTCTCTATTGAATTTAAATATACTTACTTTTAAAATTGAAAGATTGAAAGTCTAATTAATTTTTATCAAATTATGCACATACGAAACTAAAAGTCCCTGGTTTCTCCAAGGGGAGCCAGGTTTTTGATTTGAACATTTTTCGATTCTTTGATTATTCGACAAATATAATATTTAAAATCGTGCAAATTGCAAAGTATAGGTAATAACTTTTGTAACATCGTATGAGGTAGCAAAATATGAACAGAAAGTTTGATATTTTTTGATTTTTTAAAGAATATTTTTCGATTCTTTGATAAAAATTTTTTTTTTTAATTTTTAAAAAAAAATATTTTTTAATATTGAAAAAAAATTAAAAAAATAAAAGTAAAAACTTATCTAACATCCCCCCCCCGAATGAGGTATATCAAATCTTACATCTAGCAAAATATGAACTGATAGGTTGGAGATGAATTATCGCGGTATACAGGTTGGAGATGAACCATCGTAGTATACAGGTATAATGTATATAGGTAATAACTTGTGTAGCATCGTCTCCCCGAATGAGGTATATCAAATCTTACATCTAGCAGAATGTGAACAGAAAGTTGAACATTGTCTCCCTAGTCATTTGTACACGGAATAAAAACCATCGTAGTATACAGGTATATTCTTAATTGTATAAACAAAACTGAACTAAACAATATTATTTATTACATTCTTTTTTATATTACTTTGATGACTTTATCAAGCACTCAGTTTTTACAAACTAAATAGATAAGTCAACCAAAAAATTAAAAAAGTCCAAAGTTTGGTTTTAACTATATTGAGAATTTATCTTTGCTTATATAAGATATATTTTATCATGTCTAATTATTTAAATCATTAAGTGTTTTTTATATTCTACTAAAATATTTTAACTTTGTTTTCTTGTTCTGTAGACATTTTTTTAGTTTTCCAGAAATGCAATAAAATAACGTAACTTTGTATGACACCTTAGCATTAAAAAAGATAACCTTAGGCTTTGAGTTTTAACCTTTAACTCTTAATTTTAAAATAAAAACATCAGACTTTTTCAAAATTATTAATTGTAAAAATATTTTATCTAAAACAAAACTAAATATTTATAATGCGAGAATTCTCGAGAAAAATATAAATATCGTTCTCGAGATTTTTCATCTAGATCAAAAAATTTCTCGAGAAATATCGAGATCGAGATCTCGAGAGTTGAACTCTAGTACAGGGGGTGTCAAAAACTGATTTTAATGGGGCCGCGAAAGTATGAAAGGGTATACATTTATATATTTCAAGGGGGTTTCAGGGAGTAAAATAAATACCAGGGGAAACAGTTTAACCCTAAACCTAACCCCTTCCCTTGGCCCAGCCCCTTATCGAGGGGTCTGTATCTATTCATATTTCAAGTAAAAAGGTTCTTTGGCAACAAATCCGATTTTGTGGAAAAAAAAATGTTGTTCCATATTTTTTCTAAAGCTTCAAATGCCTGGATTTTGTCCGGGATTTAGCTTTAAATGTTTTAATATCAAATTAGATGATTTAAAATTATTTCATCAAGTTGTGTATTTAAAAGTTTTCATTCAAAAAACTTTCAACTGCTATCAACAAAGAAACGGCATGATGTTTTATATATAGATAGCTTTTTTTAGTTATTGAAAATAACTCAAAATACTTTTGGAATAGAGGCTCATAAGGCAAACATAGAGAGAATTTTTTGATGGAGCGTCATTGGAATGAATGTAGAAACCATTTATATCTATTAAAACACTAAGAAGCGAAAAAAGTTTGTTACTTTGAATTTTATTGATGTCTCCGTCAAAATAAAGAAATTTTGAAGAATATTTCATCTTCGCAAAAATACGATTGAATCAAATATTTTGTTGGATTTTTGCAATTTTGAATTTTCATAATAAACTTTTTTTTTATTTATTGCAAAATTAAATTTGTCCTGTTTTGTCCTATTTTTTTTACTATTTTTCTGTTTAATTGCTTGCTTCACAGACATACTGGTAAAATGAAATTTTTATATCAGGAAGTATATCTTCAACTTGATATATTATTTAAAACCTTTTATTTAAAATAAAAGAAAAAATAAAAAAAAGTTTTTAGATTTTTTAATTAAAATCTTTTAAAAAAAAATAAAATTAATAAAATAGTTCTAGTGTTTTTAAGTATCTAGTGTTTTAATAATAATGCATCAAATTTAGTTATCAAGAATTATACTCTGAAACTTTATGCAAAATTAACTAAGATAAATCAAATTATTCGGCCATTAAAATTGATAAAACTCGAATTAGATTTAGTTCTTCTTGGAAATAAATAATCATTAGTAAAAAGATGTTAGTTTTCCAAATTCCATTCAAGATCTCAAAAAGTTCTACAATCTTCACACAAAAGAGAAGAATATTCAAAAATATCATGCAGGAAAAAATGATGGAGGACTTGTAAATTTTTTTTATTAAATATTTCATGATCACATAAAAAGTTAATATCTAATAGCTCGAAATTGCGCATATGGGCGTTTG